>JANAVB010024997.1:272230-475423 GCA_029216955.1 Iris pallida
ATGGCCTGCCCCTTCGGGCAGAGAGCTAGGCCCGGCCCCGACGCGTCTGGGCCTCTCACCCCCCCCAGCGCTCCCCTCGGGCCTCGCGCGCGCGTGGGCTTGCTCCCCTCGGGAGCCAGCGGTGCGTACCACGTGCCCCCCTCCCCGGCTTCTGTGCGCTTTCTTTTTCTATCTTTTGTGTTTGTGTTTTTGTCTCCTGCGTGGGACAGTTTCTAATTTTCAAACATTTTGTGTTCGTGTTTTGGTCTCCTGCGTGGGACAGGGTGTGGTTCTGTTGTCTGTTTCAGTATTCCTTTAATAACATTTCCTGGGACCATATATAATCTATATATATATATATTACTATATATATATATATATATATGATGATATGATATGATTTTTATATTGGTGTGTGTTGTAGTTGTTTGTGTGATGTATTGTTGATGGATGTTTATATATATATATATATATATTATATATATATATATATATTAATATATATATATATATATATATATATGTATATAAAAATATATATATATATATATATATATATATATATATATATGATATGATATGATATTTATATTGGTGTGTGTTGTATGTTGGTTTGTGTGATGTATTTGTGATGGATGTTTATTTTTTGGTATGTGATGTCAATTGATTTGTGTGATGTGTGATGCATATTGTGATGTTCCGATGTTTCAGATGTTGTGTGAACAGGGAATGCTCTGTTTTATGAATTTTTTTCTAAAATTTTCCAGTGAGCGACGGACTAGCGACTAAACAGCGATATATATATATATATATATATATATATATATATATATATATATATATATATGATATGATATGATATGATTTTTATATTGGTGTGTGTTGTATGTTGGTTTGTGTGATGTATTTGTGATGGATGTTTATTTTTTGGTATGTGATGTCAATTGGTTTGTGTGATGTGTGATGCATATTGTGATGTTCCGATGTTTCAGATGTTGTGTGAACAGGGAATGCTCTGTTTTATGAATTTTTTCTAAAATTTTCCAGTTAGCGACGGACTAGCGACTAAACAGCGACGGCTCGCGACAACCAAGTGACAGATTATCTGTCGCTAACTGGAGAATTTTCAGTTAGCGACGGATGTCGTCAGATTAGCGATGGATTACCCGTCGATAAGGTTCTGGAAATATAAATATTTCCAGAACCTAAGCGACGTATATTCAGTCGCTAAACCGTCGTTCGTCTATCGAGAATTAGCGACGGCTAGCGAGGAATTTGCGTCAGAGTTTCCGTATCAGAAACTCTATGATACGCATTTACCAACATATTACCGACGGATCTATCCATCACTAAAAAGTAGTATCAAAATTTTTCCAATAATTGATTTGACGGAAATCCGTCGGCAAGCCGTCGCTAAATGTTCGTTCCTTGATGACGGCAAACCATCGCTAAGTAGTCAAATGGCGACAGAATAGCGACGGGCTATGTTTAGCGACGGGCTATTTCCCGACGGATTGTTTTAGCAAAATTTTATCGGTTAGCCGTCGTTAAGTAGATTTATCGATGGTTTAGCGACGGATATGGCCGTCGCTAAAATGTTGAATTTTGGTAGTGAGTGTACTGAACTGAGAGCTGCTAGTGACCTGAGTTGTTACTAACTAAAGAGTTTACATGATACCTGGATCCCATATAGTTCTCAACAAGTTCTCTTTGGTAGAAGGACCAACATGCATTGCTATTGCAGGTTGTTCATGTAGGAACGAATTTTAAAGCACAATACTCTAGAGGGGTGAATAGAGTAGGTAGCAGAAATTAGCTAATTATAAATGTTAGCAACAAGATCACAAATAATATATCATAATTAAGTAAATAAAAAGCAGAGAATAGAAAGCAAACATAAACACGACGATGTATACTGGTTTTCCTCTTATGAGGACTATTTCAATCGGAAGAACTCTAGCTTCCAGTTGAATTCACTATGAATAAATACCATAAGTTTTCATCCGAAGTCCTTGCAACTTCTACAACGCGAGCTTTGATCCAAAGTACTCGACCAAATTCAATTGTGAAGTATCTTTCTTCTATCAAGCCTCTGATTATATTCTCTCTGAAACTTCTAGACCGTACCGCACTGGCAAATCAACTAGAGGATTGTAACTGGCTTGAAATTTGAAAATGAAAGAGCTTAGAACACTTTGGAAGACGTATTAAGCTTAGAGGGAAGAGAAAGAGAGGTATTGAAATGAGGGAAATTCTTCTCTATTTATAGGTTTTTCAAAGGGAGAATTCGGACAGAATTCAGACAGAAGTCTATGAAAGAATCTCGGCAAATAGTCGTTGCATCCGTTACAGTAGGATGATCAAGTTCAAAAGCCAACGACACCAAACAAACTCGCGGCGAGTTCGGACCGAACGTGGGTCGAACTTTGTTGGTGTCCAGAGTTTGATTTTGGAGAATTTTGTAAATCAGATTTTGGGTTTTTGAAAAGTTTAAGTATCTATAAGCTTTTTATAAATGGGCTATTTTAAAACATAGGATGTTTTGAAAATATTTTGGGATAGCCTATTTGCCAATACGACTCGATGTTTATCGTATTCCTAGACTCAATAAATATAAAAATTATATTGAATATTGAAATACAGACTAATGTGGCAAAACAGCTTCAGTCTTGAACAGAATGATAAAAGTTCTCAGCAATCGTCCAAGTAGCCCTTATATTGAGACAGAGTTTAGATCAATTATTAAAATCAGGTTCGACCATGACCATTGGGCCAACAATCTCTCACATTTTGATAATTGATAAACCTTGACCGATATAACATCTTGGTCTTTTGATTTGAAAAATCAAAATAGTAATATATTTGTTGAGCTTTGTATCTTTGTATGGTCCTGAATCCTCAAAAAGTATTTATTCCTGTAACCTGCAAATGATGTTAGATCCAATTTCTTTCTCATTGTCACTTAGCAAAATAATTGCAAAGAAAGAAGCTCCCCCGCAATTCATGCATAAGAAACAAACTTTAAAGAAATACAAGAAAATACAAAGAAAAAATATGTATTTCACAGGCAGTTTATATGTAGAAGCATAAGCTAAAATAGATTATGTTACGCATAAACAAAATGTGAAGGAAATAAAGAACAGTACAAACTGAATAGAAAAGCATGCTAATGAGAGAATAATAGATGTTCCAAAAATACATCAATCTCAGCAATAGAAAGTCTCGGTGCTAATAAAAATAAAATAGAGTGCTATCTTGGAATGTCGGAGCATTTTCAAGTAAACATAGACAATAAAAAGTCTAACTAGATAACATCTAGACAAAGTACCTCACGTCTAAATCAAAAATCCTTAAAATCATCATCATCATCATCAGCGCCAACACTACCACCATGTCCAGATGGACTAGCTCCAGAAGTGCCAGCTCCAGAATGGTATAGAGTAGCACCAGAACCATAATACAAGTCATAAGCATTACCGGGCTGAAAGAAATGACGAATTGCCTCATCCTCACAGCAGTAGTCCGATACAGTGGATCTCGGAAAAGAGAATAGGCAGAATGACCAGTCTGAGCAAATCATAGATCCGCAAAAGAATTTATGAGAGCCTGAAACCGACTAGCATCTCGAAACTCGAGTTCCCTCGATGTGTCAGTAATAAACGCTCACAAATTAGAGAGATGCTGGTGGATACCCTCATAAGACATAGGGTAGGTCTAAGGAGGTGGAGCAGGAGTAGTAGTAGGAGCAACAGGGACGGCTGCGCTGTGACGAAACAGCTGAATATACTTGGGCTCAGACTCAAGAGCGCAAGTGGATAAATCAATCTCAAAATGCTGAAAGATGATTGGGATAATCGTCGCGTAAGCATAATTTCTGTGCCTTTTGCGACAACGTCCCATCATCTAGATAATAGTCTTGGGAACAGAAAAATGAATCCCCTTATGAATGCGATAAAGGGCAGATAACTCAAGGGTAGTCACATCGCCTTTTGAAGTAGATTTAGGCAAGATAGTGGAGTAGACGATGCGATACGATACAATTCATAGTTAAATAAGTTCATGTTGGCAGCGTTGAACTTATTAGAATGAACATGGTCAGGAAAACAGAGTTCGTTCTTAAAACTGCTCAAAGTTGTGCCTGCAGAAAATTCAAATTCTGTGATATCATCTATCGGAGCACCTTCATTGGGGATATCAAGGATTTTTGCTAAGAGGACATCATTGAATTCAATATTAATTCCACCGACACGACTCTTAACAACAAAAGTGTTCAAAGTGAAATTGCAGTAAAATAGACGAATATTATTAGTTACGATAGGATATGAGTGAGTAACAAGAACATGCAACCATAATGCTTCAAAGTAAGTTCGATGCTCAGGAAATATAGTCCATTTAATCGGTGCGCCGGTGCATATTTTGTGAATAAAGAAATCTGCATACCATAAAAAGGGTTGGTCATGAGTTTCAAAGTAAAACTCATTGTATGCTCCGTCGGTCGATTGGACCAGAGAAAAGAGTGATCCTTGGATAGGATCCGAAGACGAGGCCTCCTCACTAGCTGTTGTCTTCTTCATCTTGAAGGGGTTTGAAATCCTAGGCATGGTTTCTATGGAAAGAATTGAAAACTATGAATTTGAAAGAGAAGGAAGGACGAGATTATACCTTCTAATTTTGGAGTAAGTTGTAGAGGACGAGCACTACCAAAATACAGTATTTTAGCGACGGATGTATTCCGTCGCTAATAGCGATAGACATCCGACGAAACAGCGATGGTCTTCCGTCGAATTGCAGCCAAATTTTTTTTAATTTGAAGGGTAAATCTCGGTCGGAAATCCATCGCTATATCGTCGGATATATAGCGACAGAAAAGTAACCCATCGCTATGTCGTCGCCCAATTGTCAATATTTTACAAGAAAATGTTAGAAAAATTGGCAAACAAATTGGGCGACCACATAGCGACGGATTATCCGTCGACAAACTAGCGGGGTATAGCGACGGATATATCCGTCACCAAATATTGAACCCTAACATAAAACGAACCGACGGAGGGGAGGGAATTTTTCATTCCCTCCAAAATTTTCTCTCACCTCTCTCTCTTTCTCTCACTCAAGTATGTCTTTCTCCCTTTCTCTCTCTCTTTCTTGGTGGTCGGGGGGGTGCACCTCGTGGGGGGAAACGTGGCCGTGGGGGGGGTGGGGGTTTAAGGGTAGGGTGGCGGGAGAGGAGGTCACGGGGCCGGGGGGTGTTGGTGGTCAGGGAGGGGGAGGGGTGCCGGGAGGTGTTGGTGGTCGGGGTGGGGGAGGAGGGGGGGGTTAGGGTGGGGCGGCGGGTGGGGAGGTCGCGGGGCCAGGGGTTTTGGTGGTCGGGGTGGGGGAGTGGGGCCGGGGGGTGTTGGTGGCCGGATGGAGGAGGAGGGGGGTTTAGGGTGGGGCATCGAGTGGTAAGGTCGCGGGGCCGGGGGGTCTTGGCGGTTGGGGAGAGGAGAGGGGGGGTTGGGGGCCCGACCGTGGGTTGGGGGATTTAGGTTGGGGGTCGGCTGGTGGGGAGTTTACAGGAGGGGGGTAGGGGAGCGGAGGTGGCCAGAGGGTCTTGGTTGTCGAGGGGTATGGGAGGAGGGGAGGGTGGGGCGGTGGGGGAGAGGAGGGGCTGCGTGGGGTCGAACGAGCTGCGTGGGGTCCGCACACGCGCACGTTCGATCCAACGATTGAGGACGACGGGCTCTCGATCCCCTATATATATTTTTCCCCTATATATATATATATATATATATATATATATATATATATATATATATATATATATATATAGGTTCCAGGGGGCGGGTGCTTCGACGACCTCGTAGCGGCATGGGGATCTGCATCCCATGGCCACCCGATCGTAGCAGCAGCTGTCACGTGGATAATCTGGAAGAACCACAATAAGGCTAGATATGAAAGCTATCAGTACTCCGCAGACCAACTTATTGGGGAGACGCAATGTAACAAACAGAGGTCCCTCTGTCATCAAGGCCACATGGTTTTTTGGAACTCCCTCCTCTCCCGGGACTAGTCGTTTGGGTTTCCTTCTCCCCTCATTTTGTTAATATACGTGTATAGGCTTCGACATTTTGCGCCTTCTGATATACTTGTATAGCTCTGGCTTTTCTTTCCATGAAACAAAATGGAGAGTGTTTTGGCCAATATATATATATATATATATATATATATATATATATATATATATATATATATATATATATATATATACACACACACACACTAGTAACTCACAATAAGCTGCAATAAGCTATATATAGACTGTTGTTCTGCATCCTATCAGCAGTAACTCCCTTACAAATCTCAATGCACATGCAAGCACACACACACACACACACACTCAACACTCCCACACACCATCTATACACACACTAATACCAAGTACTCTAAATTTTAATTGATACCACACATTTTTGTCCATAAATATCACCCATAAATGACACACTCTCACACACAACACACACTTCCCTTATCAAGTACAACACCAATGCACTAACACAATCACAAATACCAAATATCAAACACTCATCTATTCCTACACCAACACCATTATGACACCAACATCCAAACCATTAGTAGGTGTATTGTACAAATGGTTTACTAAATGATTTTTTTAAAATTTTGAGAATTTCAGGAATTATTATAAATTTATTGAGTTTATTTGAAACTATATATATATATATATATATATATATAGTGAGAACCAGAACTTTATTGATAAACAGGCACAAAATGTCGAAGCCAATACAAGAAAATGCGCCGAGCGCGAAACATGACTCAAAACAAAGAAAGACACTCGAAGTGTTGTCCACAAAACGGTCGCTGGACCGAGCATCAGAAGGATAGACGGCTAAAGCTAGCCCTTAATGGAAAAGTGCCCCTGCCCCTCGGTCGAGCATGACTAGAGAGCCAGCATATTACACGCGACGAACAGGTCAGTCCAGGGCGGCCCAAAATTGATTCGAGGTGTGAGTGCAATGCCACTTCCTTTTGAAGATTTGACGAACCACCTCTCTGAACAAAAGAGGAGACGGGAATTGGCGGACCTCGAATCTGTATTTGTTTCTATTTTTTCGTAAAACCCAAAAAGCGGTGGCAGCGACGATCTGATGCCCGTGAGACGTATTCCAGCTGGCCAACAGATAGTTGATGCCCCCGGTTGTGGGGACCATTTTATACCTACTTTGAAGCTGCGTCTAAATATGGAAGGCAGATTCACCAGAGAGAAGGACGTGCTCGGCAGATTCAGACTGGTGATCTACACAGAAGTGGCATCTGGACGCCAGACTAAAGCCGAAGGCTTTGACGGTGTCGTCCGTGGGGAGTTTCCGACACACGGTACGCCAGATAAGAATGGACCATTTTGATGGAATACATGTGTGCCAAAACCTGGCGGAAGGAGAGTTCGTTACCTGGGTGTCTCTGGTGATGGCTCTGGCCGAAGCCAGGGTGAAGAGGCCACCCGGGTTGAGGGACCACCTGAGCACGTCGTGAGCGTCATTGATCGACAGATGAGAAGCGGCCAGGCTCGCCATAGCCGTCGGGCCAAACCAATCACGAACTCTATCCCAATTCCACCATGACGCATCCTCATCCCATAAATCTCGGATCTCGTACAGCGTCGGAGTAACAACGTTGGGCCTGATGATGTCGTCCTCCAACCAACATTCCTTGCATGCCTACGAGTGACCATTTCCCAATGTCAAACGTAAGTACGGTTCCGCAAGGTCTCGGTCCCGCATGATGTGCCACCACGATGCAGAGGATCTGTTATTGGCAGACGCCTCTGTCAAGTGACAGAATCTGGAGTATCTTGCTCTTATAAACCTGGTCCAGATCGAGTTATCAGAGCAGAGTTTCCACCACAATTTCACCGAGTGTGCGTCAACCATGTGGGCAAGTCTATAGAAATCCAGACCACCCTCTTCAGTGGGTTTGGCCATGGTAGCCCAACTGGCCCAGTGGTGCTTGTTCTTTCCCTCGAGATGACCCCAAAAGAAATTGGCGAGGATGGATTCAATAGAGTGGAGCACTTTGATGGGGGGTGAGCATACCGCAAGGGTGTATATGGGGATGGAGGATAGGACGTGCTTAATGAGAATTAACTTCCCCCCGGGGTAGAGGGTTGCGTTGTGCCAGCCCACAATTTTATGGCGAATCTTGCCCACCATGTGGTCGAAAATGCCGGAGTTCATTCTGCCGTACACCAGCGGGCAGCCTAAGTAAAGAAAAGGGGGGTAAGCTTTGGAGAAGGAGGTCATGTTGGACAGCACAGCCGAGTAAGTTCTATCGGCTTTGTGATGAGTGTAGATCACGCTCTTGCTGTTGTTAATTTTCTGGCCAGAGCATCTAGTGTAGTTAGCAAGAGTACTAATAACCACCTCAATGGCTCCGATCGCGCCAGCGGAGAAAATAAGGATGTCGTCTGCGTACGCAAGATGAGTTATGAGAGGGCAACCTGTCATTTTGTGAAAGTGCTGGAATCCGGGGGATTGCGGCATGATTTTGAGGTTTCTGCTCAAAGCTTCGGCCGTGATGATGAAAATGGTGGATGAGAGGGGGTCTCCTTGTCTGACTCTGCGAGTAGCTTTAAAGAACCCCTAAGCTTGGCCGTTGATGATGGTGGAAAACCAGGAGTTGTTGATGGATCTAAAGATGATGTCGATAACAGGTTCCGAAAAGCCAAAAGCTCTTAGCACCCAGATCATGAACTGTCAGTCAAGACGGTCGTATGCTTTTTCCATGTCCAGTTTGATGGCGACATTCCCCCCTCTGGACGAGAATTTCATGCAAGCGATCATTTCTTGTGCCAGGAGGATATTATCGGTGATATTACGCCCTTTGACGAAACTGCTTTGTTCTTCGGAGATGATTCTGGGGAGGAGGTCCGACATTCTGGAGGCGATGATTTTGGAAATGATTTTGTTGGTGAAAGTGCAGAGGTTGATCGGTCTGAAGTCTTTAAATGTCTCCGGGTTATCTTTCTTAGGAATGAGGATGATGTGGGCGGATGATATAGCTTTTGGATACGTGGCTCCTTGAAAAAATGCGGTAGTGGCCTCCCAGAGGTCGGACTGAATGATGTCCCAGCATGTTCAGAAAAACACCCCGTTGAACATGTCCGGGCCCGGAGCACTGTTAGCATTAATGGACCACACAGCGGTCTTAACCTCGTCGACGGAGGAGGGGCACAGAGGAGCTCGTTATCTCTGTCGCAAATCAGGGAGGGGATCTCGGACAGGAATCTGTCATCTTTAACCACGGCCTCTTTCGTAAACATGTTGGAGAAATAGTTCGTGGCAGCTATCTGGATATTCTCCTGATTGTCCAGAATTTGACCATTCCCGTCGTCGATGCGATGGATCTTAAGAGAGCTTCTACGGCCTTTGATGCATTTGTGAAAGAAGCCAGAGTTCTTGTCCCCTTCCATGTCCCAGTTTAATCTAGCCTTTTGTCTCCAGAATTTAGTTTCCACCTTGATTCTAGATTTAAGGATGGCCTTGGCGAGGTTAAGAGATGCGAGATTCTCCTGGGCATTGACGACGGCAAAGTCAATCTCCGCACGGGTAACATCGTCTTCATCATCCTTAATGGCTTGGAAAATATCCCCGAACGCAATTCTGCTCCAGTCCGTAAGGGCTTTTCTGGTGGCTTTAAGTTTGGTAGCAATTCTGACCAGAGGATCCGGATGAGAGACAGCAGTCCAAGCCTCTTCCATAATGTGCATGAACTGAGGGTGGTGGCGCCAGAAGTCGAGGAAGCGAAAGGATTTTTTGATGTGGTTATGGGTGTTTTTGATCTCAAGAAAAAGGGGGAATGGTCTGATTCAGTGGAGTTCAGATGCGAAAGATAACTGATCAGACCCAAATCCGACCAACAGTCATTGACCATGGCACGGTCAAGGCGGGAGAACTGCCTACGCGATCCTTCTTGCATGTTACACCAAGTGAACTGGTTGCCGTGGAAGGGGATAGCGGAAAGGTGCGCGGTTAAGGCGAAGTTATTGAAGTCCTCCATGGCCGAATGAGGTGGTCCTGACCACCGAAATTTTTTCTCTGCATGATACCGTATTAAAATTCCCGATGCAAAGCCACAACATATCGTCGTGGGGAAGGGAGGTCCCCGACAGAAGCTTCCAAAGAACTCTACGCTCCGGGATGAAGCAGCTACCGTGGATGGCCGAAAGAAGGACGCGGGACTTGAAGGCGAGATGCTCAACCCAACAGGAGAGGGCCTGAGGGGAGTCGTTCAAAATGTCGAAGTGGAACTCAGCGGCGAAGAAGATCCAAATGTCGTAACATCCGAAAATCGCGGAAGGGAATCCCAGCTTGAGTTGGATTTCTTTCATTCTTTTGTGGACGATTTTGGGTTCAATGATGACAAGTAAATCAATCAGATTGGATTTGGTGAGGCTGATGACCCGATTCAAAGTCTGTTTATTCCCTATGCCATGAACGTTCCAGGAAAGAATGTTAGGCATTAAGGGAGGAGGTGAGGGTGTTTTGTAGCTTTGCGGCGGATCTCGTAGTCATCGCTGTACACTGTCTTTGTTTCTTAGATTTCTTTTTTTGTTTGAGAGTATTGTATTTAGGGCTGGTGCTGACCGCTTCAGGATCCCTATCCGAGCTCAAGATAGCAACAGCAGGGGAAGTGTCAGAGTCTTCACACTCCGCCAGAGCGTAAAAAGGATTGTCGCGATCAAGGAAACCCGCATTCTAAACCTGCCAAAATCTGCCAGTGAGAGGTGAGGACTGGCAAGTCGAAAAGATGGCCGAGCAGAGGGGGAAGGAGGATCGACAGAGGACTTCGTCCCTGCTTTCGCACCGGGGGAGAGCGATCGGAGATCGGCCGAAGACTGAACACTGGGAATCACAAGGTCAGAGGAGGAGGCTTGGGGAGGAAGCGAGGGAGATAGGGGTGATGGAGGGGATTTGGAGGGGAATGATGGCGAGGTCGTTAGGGGGGAGGGTAGAGGAATAGGGAGGCCACCGGAGGTGGGCGTCTCTGGGGAGCAATCAGCCGGGTCAGAGTCTAGAGCTCCGAAGGAATTATAAAGAGTGATGGCGTGTGGAGGAGATGGGGGGTTAGGTAGGCGATCGGATATCGGCAATTCTGAAGCGCCATCAGCTGGATCCAATTCCAGCACACCGGAGGAATTATGGAGAGTGATGGCGAGAGAAGGGGGTGGTGCGGAGACAGAAACAGTTTGGGTGTGGGAACTTCTAGCGGGGGAAGATAGGTTGTGGGGTGGGATCCGTGAAGTGGGGCGGGATGAGGGTGCCGTGCCTGTCTTGCGCGATTTCCTGGGGGCAGGTTTCTTAAGTTCTGGGTGTGTGCGGAAGCAGTATTGTAGAGAGTGGCCGCACATCTGGCAATGTTGACAGAAAATTATGCTGTTGTCGTAAACCAGCGCTTGGGTGAATGACTGATCTCCGAGTTCTATCTCGATCACTTTGGGTGGTTCGTTTGCGAGGTCCAGCTCAACGCAAATCTTTGCGTAGTTGTATTTAGAAAGGTTTCTCGTTTCATCGGCGATGGCCACAAGGACTCCGAAGGAGCTGGCGATCCTCTTGAGAGCTGCTGCTGGAAAGCACACTAGGGGAGATTGGGAAGGGTGATCCAGGAGGTGATGATGGTCGAATCAATTTTGGAATTGAAGTTCGGTGACCATTTGACAATCTTGACAAACTGAGTCTCAATTTTGGTCGTGCCTTTCGCCCGCACTTTGCTGAAGTCCTGGTCAGAGAAAAGGTGGAGAAACAGGTATTTGGGGTCGAGAGGGACAATCCGGTATATCGTCGAGAGACCCCAGCCGGTGACGGTCTCCCGAACGATAGACATTTTGGGGCATCCGAATCCGAACTTTAGGACCAAAGTCCTGAGAAAGGGGGAGGATAGGGAGCGGATCTCCTCGCGGGAGAAGGGGACCCGGATAGGGTATCCGTCCGGCGGTGGCGTCAGAGTGACGTCCTGCAGGATCACTTCCGCGGCCGGTATGGGGCCAGACTGAATCCGATCAGGCCTCAGGACATCAGCGAAGGAGAGGAAGCTGGGGAGGGGTCTGGATATCGAGGGGTCCAGGCCAGAGGGCGAGGGTGAACAGCGTCTCGAGGAGGGGGCTACATCAGGCAGGGACTAGGGTGGAGGGGATCTGCCTTGGAGTGCGGGATAGCACTGCCGGAGGACGGGGGTGGGAAGCGCTCGCCGGCCTGTATGTCCATACCGGCAGCTGCCAGAGGAATGGAGGCTTGCGCCAAGGAAGGCCCCGAGCAGACAAAAGTCTGTGGGGGAAGAAAACCTCGCAGGCGACAGCCTGGGGAACCGGGGCCTGACCCTGCAAGGGGTTGCCCGAGAGGGAACTACGGAACGCACCAACGGGAGACGGTCGGAGGACCGAGAGGAGTGAACCGTCAGTGAGAAGGGGGTGGCAGGGACGGGGTCTAACGGGCGTGGAGGGGGAGGGGCGGTAGGGTGGGGGCCCGCGGGAGGGAGGATGAACCCATCAGGAGAGCAGAGGAACGGATAGGAGACGAGGGTCTCACGAAAGGGAGGGCCAACATGCGCATACCCAACTGCGCAGGAGGAAAGGCAGAGGAGGCTGCCACGTGGGAGGGGCCCGTGTCTAGCGCAACGAGAGACTTGGAGGGCCCTGCACAATGTAGCGTGGCAGACGCCAGCACATTTGGAGCAATCACGTGCTGTTCCACAAGAGTGGAGCCCATAGACAGATTAGAAGCAGGATTGCTTGTTCCTGTGCAGAGCAGCTCGGAATCAACGAGCACAAACGGTGGGATGGACGGGCCAACCGAGGACAACGAAGCGTGTTCGTCAACGCAAAGCGCCCGAGGCACGCTCCCCCCGAAGTTGTCGACCCACGTGGGTGGACAGGACAGATGTGACGCTGTCAGCGGCGCCGAGCACGCCACCGGGATGGAAACCACGGGCGGGCCTGCCGAGAACGCGTCGACTGCAGTGGAGACTGGGTGACTCACGTCGGAAGCGTGGAGATGTGGCCACCGCAGAGGAGGGGCGGCCGATAGCGTTGCAATAGGCGTATCTCCCGGGACAGCAGCGGAAGATGGGGAGTCTCGGCCCACAACAGGGACGGAGGGGGCGGCCAGCACAGCGGGGGAGCCAGCACGGAGTGGCTCTGCTAGAGCAGCGCCGAGGAGCGTTCGACCAGGGCGGTGAGCTCCTGCGACCATCGAGCGCGAGGAGGGAGTATGGGGTGGAAACTGACGGGGGGAGGTAGGGGAGGTGGGGGAGGGGAGGGGGGTCACCGTCCGGCGGGCCCATCGATCGGATCTCCTCTACGTCCCTGGACGTCCAAAGCACCAGTTGTCAAGGGGGCACTTCGAGGAGGGGAAGATCTCAGGATGGAGGGGAGGAAGGAGCGTGGCGGCCGGCGCCGCAGCCCGAAGCGGGAGCGGCCAGACCGGGTCCAACCGGACGGTCGTGGGAGGTCGCCCGCCTTGGAAGGAGAGGCGGCGGGGTACGAGGAGACTTGCCGGTGGCATCCGTAACGCCGACGGAGAGCGAAGGGGGAGGACGACAATCCCGGCTGACCGGAGGGCGGGAGGGCAAGGTTGACGGGCTGCGGAGGGGGCAAGGAGGTGAAGAGGGGGATAGGGATCGGGCTGGGAACCCATCAAATTTTTTTCATATATATATATATATATCAAATGATCTCTAGCCTAGTGGTTAAGAGAGATGCATGCGGCCCAAGTGGTCAGTAGTTCGACCCCAGTGGAGGTGAGTTCACCATAATTATCTTATGGGTTCAATTCGGGTCATGAGGGTTCAATTCGGGTTCCTATGGGTTCAATTCGAGTCAATTCCACCTATGGAAGGGTTCCTATGAGTTTAAGAATCGGTATCGGTATCAGACTATTTCTATAAGTTTCGGTATTGAATGCTTAGACGTCTAGGCGGTGTCTAGGCAGTAGGCGGACTCTCTCCGCCGTGTACCCGTCTACCGCCGTTTAGAACCTTACCGATACTGCGAAACTTGGTATAGAGTGAGTATCCTAGAAGGATATATATAAGATTGGTGGTAGGGCGAGCCAGAATCCTTGTGATAGGTCATGTTCCAGATCAGAAATATAGTGAAATCATCTTTCCCATTCTTTCCTCCGACCCTACTATGAAGAAAGACGTTCACTTCTTAAAATATTCGATATATGCAGGTGGAAACAGGGGAAAGGGTCAGATTTATCCTGATGGGAGCAAGAGTAACAATACATCCACTATGGTTATTTTATATCCCCCCTGCGGAAGTAGAGGGTGGGGACAAAGAGGGGGCCTTCTTGAGAAGCAGGGGAAGTAGAGCGACGAAGTTAAGGGGGGTCGGTATTGGACTATTTTTATGAGTATCGGTATTGATCGCTTAGGCGGCGTCTAGACGGTAGGCGGTCTCTCTCCACCGTGCACCCGCCTACCACCGTTTAGAACCTTATCGATACTGCGAACCTTGGTAAAGAGTGAGTATCCTAGAAGGATATATATAAGATATCTTAGTAGTAGCTAGAAAAGTGTTGAAAATTAAATTTACTTATGCCAAGTCTTTTGGGCCTATCAGAGTTATAGATTTTTTGAAAATCTAGTATAATGCTGATTACCTCAAAAGGCTTGCATAAGTAAGAGTGTATAGAGTGTATATCGTAGGCGGATGAGTATATAGAGTGAGCCTCCCTACTCGCCTTCTTCTCATTCGGGTCATGAGGTGAACTATTCCGCATCATATGATATACATCTCAACCAAATCATAGAGAAGTGTGAAAATATTAATATTAACCAAGGATCGGTATCGAAATTAGTATCAACATGAATCTCATGGCTTGTTCTACCAGAGCATAATATAAAATCAAACGTGAAGCAGAGCTTCACATTCATAATATTAGAAGAAAATTTTTTGATTGGTGGTAGGGCGAGCCAGAATCCTTTTAAAAGATTCTGGCTCGCCCTACCACCAATCGCAAATTTTTTCTTTCTAATATTTTGAATGTGAAGCTCTGCTTCACACGTTTGGTTTTATATATGCTCTGGAAGAATAAGCCATGGGATTCATGGTGATACCGATTCCGATATCGATCCTTGGTTAGTATTAATATTTTCACACTCCTCTACTGTTTGGTTGAGATGAATATCATATGATGCAGAATAGGAGACTGAGAGAGTCAAATAAGAAACAGGAAAGTAGAGGGGGGTCAGAGAGGGGGCCTTCTTGAGAAGCAGGGGAAATAGAGCGACAAAGTAGTGGGGGGTCGGTATCGGACTATATATTTTTAATTGTAATTCTGTTTACTTTGTCTTATGATACAAATTTTCATATCCAATCTGCGATGGATCGTTACTTCGTTGATCGTGCCATATGATAATTATCACAATAGACGTTACAAAGAAGTGGTGACTGTGAGAGATCATTTGACCCATAAGGGTTTCGTATGTGATTACGTCTTTGGTTATCGCAAGGTAAACTATATGTGGAAAGACATGATATGGTGTACGATGCGGCAATGCCTAATTTTGATCCTGCGGATCCTAATCCCGATCAGGCTATGTCGTTAATGGCTTTATTCCGTACTGTCAGGCTATTTCGTTAATGGCTTCAAGTTTAAGGTAAGACTGCTGAGGGTCATTCACCTTTGGAGGTGGTTACATGTTCCATATTACACATCTAGTCATGTAGAAGAGGTTGAAGTATCCGAAGAGAAAAATAAAATAAATGAAAACAAAGATGAGGAGGAAGAGGAAGATGAGGACGCGGAGGACGAAGAAGATAAATTTTTAGAAGATGATTAAAAATTAAATAAAATGTAAAATATGTTTAACCACTAATTAATTTCCATACAACAATGAATCTTCCATATTATACGTCTAATACTGTCATTTTGTTTAATCCCAAATTAATCTCCATATTTTTATCAATCTTACCAAATGGCACCTATGACCCGAGCACGTCGCTTGAGAGAGGCACAGATAGCTGTTGAGGAGGTAGTGGTATCACCTGCTGCTGAGGAGGTATAGTGCTTTCTCCTTCTGCTGAGAAGGTACGACAGGTCAAGGAAGAACTTCCTCCTACTATTAAGGAGAAAGTGATTCCTAAAGCCGAGAGAGCTGTGAAGGAGGAGGTGGCACCAGAGGGCAGTTGCACCGGGAGTTCCAGTCATCCATCTCCTCTAGATATTGATCTTGCTGGCATGGATCCTACTTATGTGCAGTGGCTGAGGAGGGAGATCTTTCTGCGCCTACGTAGAGGACAGTAAATATATATATGATATAAATTTTTATCGGATTTGTTTCCGGTAGACTTATTTTTAGGATTGACTTGGATGGTTTTACAACTCTTGATATTTTTTATTTTCTAGACGTGGTTATTTTCTTGACTTGGATGTTTTTGGATGCTATTATCTAGACTTGTTTATTATCTATCTAAAAATTCAATGGAGGGTTGCTCCGGGTCTCATTGATGTATGTTGATTTGTGTGATGTATTTGTGATAGATATTTGTATATTGGTGTGTGATATATATTGGTTTGTTGGTTTGTGTGAGGTGTGATGCATATTGTGATGTTTCGATGTTTCAGATGTTGTACGAACACGGAATGCTCTGTTTTATGTATAAAAAAATCAAAACTTTTCTAGTTAGCGACAGACTTGCGACTACCAAGCGATGGAAGGCGACGGCTGAGCGACAAAATATTCCATCGCTAGTTGGAGAATTTCTCGTTAGCGACGGATGTCGACGGATTAGCGACGGATTACCCGTCGACAAGGTTCTGAAAATATAAAGATTTCCAGAACCTAAGCGACGGATATTTTGTTGCTAAACCGTCGTTCTTCCTTCGAGTACTAGCGACGGCTAGCGACGAATTGAAGATGGATTTTGTGTATCAGAAACTCTCTGATACGCAGTTACCGACATATTACCGATGGCCTTATCCGTCGCTAAAAAGTAGTATAAAAAACTTTCTGATACTTGATTTGACGAAAATCCGTTGGATAGCCATCGCTAAATGTACGATTCTTGATGACGGCAATCCGTCGCTAAGCAGTCGAATGACGACAGCTTAGCGATGGACTGTTTTAGCGACGGACTATTTCTCGACGGATTTTTTAGCCAAATTCTGTCGGTATGCCGTCGCTAATTTGATTTACCGATGGATTAGCAACGGATATGGCCGTCGCTAATTCGCTGTATTTTAGTAGTAGAGAAACTCCGCACGAATCTAAAATTTAGATTAAAATCTCCAAAGGGATTGGAAGCAATGGTTTAGAGAAAATCTAGGGTTTGGAGATCTCGGGCACGGTTGTTGTTGTATTCTTGAGGGTTTGGAGGAGATGAAAAGGAAGGGGCCACTCGTTTCTGACTTAAAAGTACCTGACACCAACAGAACTCAGGCCGAATTTGGTGCGAGTTTGTCTAGGGTTCTGTTAAGGTATTTTTTGAGCCAAAATTAAATACAATGCCATTTTATATTCATCAACCATTTTTCAATTATTTAATTCCAAGTTTAGTATTTTTAAATTTTAATTAATATAATTAATATTAATTTATGAATTAACTTTCGTTACACAGCGACTGTCTCAGATGAGCTGTAGAGGTACTATCCCATCTAATGGAGGTTCACCGGAGAACACTAAAATACCTTTCGCTTTAGCCGTAGCTGTGGTGACAGACAGACCCTTTGTAGGCTTGTATCGAAAATAGTGTTTGCACATTGAAAGATAATCAATAAAACAAAAATAATTAATATTATTGACATCTAAAATTCATAATTCTGGACCTAAATAATTGAAACGATCTTCCGTTAATGGTTTTCTAAAGATATCAGCCAGTTGGTTCTCGGTGTCTACATATACAAGGTCTATATCTCTATTTGTTTGATGATCTCTAAGAAAATGATGCTGAATCTCAATATGCTTAGTGCGGGAGTGACATGCAGAATTCTTAGTAAGATTAATTGTGCTAGTGTTATCATAGAAAATAGGTATGTATGAATACTATAAACCAAAGTCTTCTAAGGTTTGCTTCATCCACAAAATTTGTGCACAACAACGCCCTGCGGCGATATTCTCAGCCTCAGTAGTTGAAAATGCGACAGAATTTTATATTTTTCTAAACCAAGAGACTAGAGCCTTACTTAGGAAATGACACATGCCGCTAGTACTCTTTCTATCAACTTTGCATCCAACAAAATTAATATCTGAGTAACCGGTTAGGTCAAAGGATGTGATTTTGGGATACCACAAGCTGACAGAAGTACCTTTAAGATATCGGAAGATACACTTAATCGCGCACAAGTGTGATTCCTTAGGGTTAGCCTGGAAACGTGCACACAAGCAAACACTAAAAATTATGTATGGACGACTAGCAGTTAAATAAAGTAAACTACTAATCATACCTCTATACTTTCGTATGTCGATCGGCTTGCCTTGTTCGTCAATATCAATCTTGGTTGAAGTCGACATCGGAGTGCCAAGTGGTTTGACGGTTTCCAGGTCGAACTTCTTTAATAAGTCTTTTGTGTACTTGGCTTGATTAATGAACGCCCCATTTTTGGTTTGCTTGATTTGCAGTCCGAGAAAGAATTTTAGTTCTCCCATTATGCTCATCTCAAACTCATTCTGCATACACTTTGAAAAATCTTGACAGAGAGATTCGTCAGTAGATCCAAAGATAATATCATCTACATAAATTTGAATTAAAAGAATATTTCCTTTAAAGGATTTTATAAAAAAATGTAGTATCAACCTTGCCTTTTATAAAACCTTTATTAAGTAGAAAAGAGCTTAAACGATCATACCAAGCACGAGGGGCTTGTTTCAAACCGTATAAGGCTTTTTTCAACTTAAAAACATAATCAGAGTTTTTAAAATCAGTAAAACCTAGAGGTTGAGCTACATAAAGTTCTTCTTTTATAAAGCCGTTAAGAAAAGCACTTTTAACATCCATTTGAAATAGTTTTAAATTATGAAAATATGCAAATGCACATAACATGTGAATGGATTCTAATTTCACAACTGGGGCATAGGTCTCATTATAGTCGATACCTTCCTTTTGGTTGTATCCTTGAGTTACGAGTCGAGCCTTATTATGAGTAACTAAACCATTCTCATTAAGTTTATTTCGAAATACCCAGCGGGTGCCAATGACCGGATGATCAATGGGCTTGGAAACAAGTTCCCAAACTTGATTCCGTTCAAATTGGTTTAATTCCTCTTGCATAGCATCTAACCAGAAGTTATCGCTACATGCTTCTTCAAAGGTTTTGGGTTCAAGCTGTGAAATAAATGCAACACAAGAAACTATATCTTTGCTAGAGGAATGAGTACTTACACCCCTGTTAATCTTACCTATTACTAAGTCCTTGGGATGGTCAGCCAAAAACTTGATTCTCTTTGGTAGACTCTCAAGGTAGCTGGTTCCGGCTTCTAGTTCTGTACGTGATCTGCCTAGAGGATCAACTGGTGCTGTGCTTGAAGGTTCTGTATGTGCTAAACTTGGTGTACTGACGTCTTTATCATCATCATCGATCGTATGTTGATTAGTTCATCAAAAGTGACATTTATTGTCTCTTCGATGATCATGGTTCTTTTGTTGAAGACTCGGTACCCTTTGCTTTTGGCCGCATAACCTAAAAATATATACCTTCATCGGCCTTTTCGTCAAACTTTCCCAAATTGACTTTAGTATTGAGAATAAAACATTTACAACCAAATATTTTGAAATATAAAACTGATGGTATCCTATCAAACCATAACTTATAGGGAGTCTTCTTCGATATAGGTCGAATTAGAACCCTATTGAGAACATAACAGGCTGTATTGACAGCTTCAGCCCAACAGTATTTAGGTAGACTAAACTGGTTTAATATTACTCTAGCCATTTCAGATAGAGTCATATTCTTATGTTCCACAACTATATTTTGTTGTGGAGTCATAGGACAAGAGAACTCATGCAGATAACCGTGCGTGTCATAAAATTGCTCAAACTCTGCATTCTCAAATTCGTCGCCATGATCACTTCGAATACGAGTGATCGTGAATCCTTTCTCATTTTGAACTTTCTTACAGAAGGAGACGAATTCAGGCAATGCATTGCATGCAAGAAAATATACCCACGTGTATCTAGAGAAATCATCTACTATTACAAAAGTATATAATTTACCACTTAGACTTGCAATTCTACTAGGTCCAAATAAATTCATATACAGTAATTGTAGAGGTCTAGTGACACTTACAACATTCTTGGACTTAAATGTGGATCGGATAGCTTTGTTATTTTTACATTCACTACGTACCGTATCCTTCTTAAAAGTAATATACGGTAACCTTCGTACCAACTTCTTTGTGGATAGTCTTGAAATTGTGTCCATATTTGCATGACCGAGTCTCATATACCATAGTTGACTCTCATCACTCTTGGCCATTAAGCATCTACCTGCTTTGTTAGCATCTTCCAACAAATAATAAAAAAAAATATTATCTTTCCTAATACCTTCAAAGATAGTACTACCAGTTGAGCTATCAACTATAGTACATTTGTTTTTGACAAAGTTAATACCATAACCATGGTCAGCTAAATGGCTTATGCTGAGTAGGTTATATTTTAACTCGATTACTAGACATACATCTTTAATCACAGGATAAGGAGCCTTACCAATATTGTCGATACCTCCTATATACCCTTTAAGATTATTACCGAAGGAAACAAATTTTTCTTTTTTCTTCGACAGTGTTGTGAATAATGAAGCGTCATCGATCATGTGCCGTAAGCAATCGCTGTCGAGGATCCATTTGCTTCTAGCATGTGAAGGGTGTTCCACCTACAAAAGAGTTTACAGATGAAACTTTTGGTACCCATTTCTTGTAGGGTCCTGAAATGTTAGTTTTTGGTATCAATGCATATATTTTCAAATCAACTAATTTTCTAACTCTACATTCAGGAGAGATATGACCAATGATGCAACAATAATGACATATAGCATGTTGAGTATTAGATGCAGTATGTTGTGCATAATTGGTAGGTCTTGGTTTTTTAGTATAATAGAATGTATGCCTATTAGTCTTCTTGGACAACGGTTTGGTTTGGTTTGGTCTGACATTGTTGGGTTTGACAGTGTTCTAATATTTCGGTAAGTGACACGTGTTAGATTAGGAAGCAGCAACCTCAGACTATTTTCCTAACCTAATTTTTAACTTTTTTGAAGTGTCATACAATGTATTATAATCAGCAGTAAGTACATCATTTCTGATTTGTGCTTGCTGAAGACTCTTCTTCCCTTTGAGTAGGTCTTCCTCTAATTTGGTAATGGTCTTGTCTTTCTCTTCGGATAGTCTTGTGATCTCATGTAACTGCAACTTAACAAAAGAAAGCTCACCTAACTCACTAGAATTATCATTACTTCTAACCTCACAAAAGAAAGCTCACCTAACTCACTAGAATTATCATTACTTTTAACCTCAGCTAGCAGGTCGTTAAGTCTTCCCATTTCACCTTTGTACTCTTTAAGTACCTTCTTAGAGTTTTGATATTTGCTACGTAATTTTCTGTAATCACCTAAGAGGTCACTAAAGGCTTTACCTAATTTCTCAAAAGTAAAATCATCATATGTATCAAACAGGGGGTTAGTATTTACCTAATCAAATGCCATTAAGCATACATTTGTAGCGTCGTCTGATTGTTCATCTTGTGAGTCGTTGGTTTCACTTTCATGCCATATGCTTGTGTTGGCATACTTTCCAGATGTTGATCTCTTCGGGTAACCTTTTTCATACTTGTTGCTCTTCCTGGTTGATGATGATGTTGTTGGACAGTCCTTCTTGATGTGTCCTTTCTTCTTACAATCATAGCAGATAGGATCTTCTTCGTTGTTGTTGTTGTGTTCCTTTGTTCTTTTGTTGAATATCATGAACTTCTTGAACTTTCTTAATAGGAGAGCTTGATCTTGAGAGTCAGATTCACTGTCGTCAGAATCAATTTCGACAGATATTCTGTGTCGAGCTTTAAAAGCGACCGACTTTTCCTTCGGTGCAACATCTTCAAAGTCTTGAAGTTCCAGCTCGTGAGTGAGTAGCTTACCCATGAGTGTTTCAAGAGACATATTGGTGAGATCGTTCCATTCAATGATTGTTGTAGCCTTTAAAATCCAGCTCTTCATGAGAGCTCGTAGAAGT
This sequence comes from Iris pallida, assembly GCA_029216955.1. Taxonomy (NCBI): domain Eukaryota; kingdom Viridiplantae; phylum Streptophyta; class Magnoliopsida; order Asparagales; family Iridaceae; genus Iris; species Iris pallida. Next base: position 294,425 of record JANAVB010024997.1, read on the forward strand.
TTGCGAATCTTATCATGGTTATTGTATTCCTTATCTAAGGAAGATAGAGGGTTTATAATATCCAAAAATCTTGTAACATCTGAGTGACAGATTCGTTTGGCTTCATCTTGAAAGCCTCATACTCCTGAGTAAGTCTGCTGATTTTTGACTCCTTGACTTGCGTCGTGCCTTCGTGAGTCACTTCGATAAGTTTCTATACTTCATTTGATGTTGTACACGTAGACACCCTATTAAATTTAGTTCTGTCTCGGGCACAAAATAAAGCATTAATAGCACATGCATCAAGACTGGTTTATTTCTTTTCAGCTTCAGTATACTTGTCAAGGGGTTTCTCAACCAACTCTCCATCAACTAGAATACGAGCAGGCTTCTTATAGCCATCAATCACAATAGACCATAAGTCAAAATTAAGAGATTTCAAGAAGAAACTCATCCGTATTTTCTAGTATGTGTAATTTGTACCATCAAACAGTGGGGGTTTGTTTATGGCTTGGCCTTCACTTGTAAATTTTATAGTTGCCATTTGTGATACAATGATCTATGTAACAGCTGTAATAATAAAGAATATAATAGCAATTTTACCTCTCTTTACCTATATAACCCGCTATGATACCAATTGTAGGAACGAATTGTAAAGCACAATACTCTAGAGGGCGAGGGGGTAAATAGAGTATGTAGCAAAAATTCGCTAATTAAAAATGTTAGCAACAAGATCATAGATAATATATCACAATTAAGAAAATAAAAAGAAGATATTAGAAAGCAAACGCAAACATGGTGATATATACTGGTTTTCCTCTTGTGAGGACTATTTCAGTCGGAAGAACTCTAGCTTCCAGTTGAATTCACTATGAAAAAATATCGCAAATTTTTATCTGAAGTCCTTGCAACTTCTACAATACGAGCTTTGATCTGAAGTACTCGACCAACTTCAATTGTGAAGTGTCTTTCTTCTATCAAGACTGATTACAATCTCTCTGAAACTTTTAGACCGTACCGTACTGGCAAATCGACAAGAGAATTGTAACTGGCTTGAGATTTGAAAATAAAAGAGATTAGAACACTTTGGAAGACGTATTAAGCTTAGAGAGAAGAGAGAAGAGAGGTGTGTTGAAATGAGGGAAATTCTTCTCTATTTATAGGTTTTCCAAAGGAAAAATTTGGACAAAATTCAAACAGAATTTAGACAGAATCGTATGAGAGAATCTCGACAAATATCTATTGCATCTGCAACAGTAGGATGACCAAGTTCAAAAACTAACGGCACCAAACGAACTCGGGATGAGTTCGGACCGACTCGGTCCGAATTCTGTTGGTTTTTTGGGAAATAAAGTTTGATTTTTGGGAAATTTTAGTTTTTTGGTTTTTCGGTCTGAATAAAGTTTGATTTTTGGGAAATTTTGTAAATCAAATTTTGGTTTTTGGCTTTTTGAAAAGTTTAAGCATTTAGAAGCTTTTTATAAATGGGCTATTTTTAAAATATAGGATATTTTAAAAATGTTTTGGGATAGCCTATTTTCCAGTACGAATCGGTGTACATCGTATTTCTAGACTCAATAAATATAAAAATTATATTGAATATTGAAATACAGACTCATATGGCAAAACAGCTTCAGTCTCGAACAGAATGGTAGAAGTTCTCAGCAATCGTCTAAGCCGCCCTTAGATAGAGACAGAGTTTAGATCAATTACTAAAATCAAGTTCGACCATGACCAATGGACCAACAATTCATATTCAATCGCCCAGTTTGTAAGGGAAACACCAAATTGCTCCACTAGCTCAGCATTTTCCTTCTTCTAATACTTAAAAGCACTCATTTTATTTGCAGTGAACTGGACAATGAATCTGGATTGATACCGATTGAGTTCAGACCTAGCATAGTCTTTAACAAAGCCCTCATCATCTATCACTTGCAGTATAGTCTTGACCAATTGTTGACCTATAATAGCATCCAGTATCACTTGTGCAAGAGGCATGCAATTATTATAACTATTTATGTCCTTTTTTCTTGCAGCTTCAAGAAAGATTTGTAAGGTGTGAGCAAACTATTAAGGCATGTTCAATAGCCAATTTCACCAGATCAAAGTCGAGTCCAGCGATGCCCAAGGGGGCACCGTAGTCAATAAATTGGATGGCGGTGGCAGTCTCGGCCAAGAACTTCTTGTTGTCTTCGAAGGAGACGTTAATGATATAAGAGCTAGGAGTAGCTAACTGGAAAAATGGTATTATAGGTAAGCAAACCTGATAAACCTCATATTTGAGCTCTGCTACTGATACAAGCATGCTTCTACTGACTTGGTGACTTAGCATATGTGCCATTATTTCTGACACTGGGAATGTAATAGCTTGAAACTGAAGCTTTGAAGCATGATGCTTGATACTACTTGATACTGAAGAGAGAGTTAACCGATGTTGAAGTGTGGAATTGATACTAAAGCTTGGAAGTCCTGATACTTGATGTGGTACACCTGGATTCCACATGGTTCTCAGCAGCTTCTTATTTCTGCCGCTTTCTATACCTGGTATGCATTCTCCTTTCATTTTTGGATATGACTGTGTTTTGCTTGTCTCGAACCCCGACTCAGGATGAGGAATAGGTAAATCGGACATTTGACTCATGTCCCATAAAAGGTGATATACAGGGAAAGAGGAAAAAATGGGCCCCATTGTTAAGACTCTGCCAACAACAAGGTGATCTAGATTATGAAAAAGAGGAGAATTTTGTATTTTGGCCATAAGATCGTCGTGCCAATCTTTTAAACAACTCTCCACATGTTCCAACTTCAGCAATGTCAGTCTCACCATACTTCTCCATAGGGCACACAACCTCAGGATCTGATTTGGATAGAAGTTTCAACCTCTCTACCAGTTTAGGAAGGTCAGAAATAACCTTGCATTGCACAACAACCCTAATAATAGGAATAACAGATAGCTTCATAGCTTGGATAGAATGGGCATTGACTTCCTTCGTTTCGAATTTTGGTGTGGCCGAGTAGAAACTTGTAGCAGCTGAACCTAGATATTTCGTAACATGACAGCGGCCATCCATCACCGAATTTAGAACAACATAGAAAATTTTACCTTCCTCGAAGATGGTTCTATTTTTTCTTTGCACGATCTTAAGATTGAAGATTTCAAATTCCTCCACTTGGGCCTTTAACTGTCTTACCTGCTCCTGCAAGGCAACAATGGGTGACTCATTGATGATCCCAAGAACATTGAAGCGAGCAATGATAGCCGCATCCTTGGTGGCTTGGCGTTGTGAATCATTGAAATATGTCAGGACCGTGACAATAATATTCCTGATGGTGGGACCAGCAATCTCTTCATCAAAGCCTGCCTCACCCTTCATGCTTCCTTCCTCACAGGCCTTTCATCGAACATATATGGAGCAGTTTGGTACTCGTACTGCTGCTGCAAATTTTGATAAGAATACACAGGTGTACTAGGCATTCTAGATTTGGAATGGGAGTTTGAAACCCCCATAGTCACACGAGGAGTCTGAGGAATATAGGGTAAAGCTCCAGAAGAATTTGCATAGTGACCATGGATATTAATATTTGAAGCTTGAGCTGGTGAATCAAGGTGAACAGTCGTTGTTCCCAAAGAAATAACACCCACAACTCGTCGAATTTGGGATAATTCTTTCAAAGCTCGATCAAATTTAGAACTGAGTTGATCGAATCTACCTTCCAAAGCTTGCAATCGAACCTCGCCACTAAAAACATAATGGTTTGGTGGTGATCCCTGGAGAGAGCCATGGCATCTTATGCTTGGATCTTCAGCTGTGGCTGTGAGGGGATCTAACGACTCTGATTCCAATTAATGAGTCCCTATCTTAAGAGACCCTGCAATGAAGTCAAAGAACTAGAATTTGCCATTGATTGATAGATATTCTTAGAAGAAGAAATACAATTGAGGAAGGAATTATCTAGGGTTTATTGATAGATCGGGGAAGAAGAAGACATTCAGAAAGCAGAGAATAAAAGGAATTACAAACATGACATTTCTTACACACCTTCTCTCTCTCCTCATTCTTCTCTATTTATAGATTTACAAAGAATGAGGTATCAGTCTAACAACTGCTAACCTAGATAACAACTTGCTGAGCTAGCATATTGACACTCACATGGCTACTGATGAGGTGTACATAGTCAGCATTCATTGTTAATATAATCTGGACCCTCCTCCGATACTTCTCCACTTCTAATACTTCTTCCCTCCCTCTGATACTGATGGCCAATACCTCAAATACAGGTGTACTGAGGAATGTAAGAATTCAAATGCAATGCATGAATACTCTGATATAGGTACTAAACTTAGGCCCTCACTAATTCACTGAGTTATAGAATTTGGCCCTTATCAGAACAAAACTACTCAGGAAGTTCCCAGTTCCTAAACAGGTGCTGAAGAATAAGGTCCCTAGGGTCTTCATTGTTGGAGTGGGTGGGGTTCCCAACCTATGTAGAGAAGGCCCCGGAGTGCGACGAGCGCCGTCTGTATGTCAGAGAAGCTCGGGGAGGTGATGAGGCCATTCAGAGACGAAGGAGAAGCTCGGGAGCCACCATACGGCATATTGGAACATGGGAGGCAGAACTTGGGCCGATCGTTCTGGCAGAACTCTGGCCGAAGGACAGAACTGTTCTGTCCCCTTATGTCCAGAACTATTCTGTCTTGCCCACACAAATTTCTATCCGAACTATGTGTCGTCGGACTGAAGCTAATTTCAGGATGTTTTTTACACCGTTGGATCGTATCCTACAGTCCAGATTTCGCTACGGGATTAGGGGATTTATATATGGTTTTTCCTAACCCTAATCATATACAACGGAGAGAAAAAAGAGAGAGAGAGAGGAAGGAGAAAAGAGTGCCATTGCAACTTTGGGAGAGAAGAAGGAGGATTGAAGGCCGTTTTCGAAGGAGGATCGTGTTCGGATAATCTCTACTCGTCGTCTTTGTTCTTCTTAGCCATGTAATCAATATTTCTTTCTTCCAAGTGTAGTGGGGATCCGTGTTGGATCGAAAGAAGTTTGTAGAGGGTGTACTCCTTTATTTCATTAGTGAAGGCTTCTCAAGAGTTGGACTCCGATCGTCCCGTGTTTTTTTTCTGCAAGGGTTTTCTACGTCAAAAATTCTCTGTGTCTGCGTGGATTATGTTTTGGTGTTTTGATGTTTCAGTTCGTGCATTGTATTGCTCGGTTCTCTCACAAGTACTCTCTAGTTTGGGTAAACGTTTTCGTGCTTCTTTTCCAATAAAGTGGTATCAGAGCCAGGTTATGGAATTCAGAAGGGTGTCAGGAGTTGACAGAAAAACTAGAGAGAAAAGATAGATGTGAAGCTTGTGCGCATGGTGAAGCTGAACGGCACCAACTATCATTATTGGCGGAGCAAGATAAAAGATTTGCTGTTTGTCAAAACGCTGCATCTGCCCGTATTTGCTTCCGAGCGACCAGTTGATAAATTCGAGGAAGACTGGAAATTCGAGCATATACAGGTGTGCGAATATATCAGGCGGTTCGTTGACGAGAACGTGTACAACCACGTTGCAAATATTGAGCACGGGAAGATGTTATAGGATAAGCTGGAATTTTTGTATGCAAAGAAGACCAGAGTAGACAAGTTGTTCCTGATCCGGACGATAATGGGTCTGCGGTATAAAGATGGGGCATCTATTACGGATCATTTGAGTGATTTCCAAGGCATGGTTGACTAGCTATCTTCGATGGGAGTCAAGTTAGACGACGAGGTCCAGGGAATATGGTTGTTGTGTACATTGCCAGACTCATGGGAAACCGTACGAGTATCTATGATGGCTTCTGCTCCAGAAGGCGCAGTTAGTTTGGAGTTTGCCAAGAGCGGGGTTCTGAATGAAGAGATGCGGAGACGTTCTCAGGGCACTTCATCCACATCCCACCACTCAGAGATGTTAGTTTCAGAGAGCCGTGGAAGGGACAAAAGCAGGGGTCCAGGTGGTGGCTGAGACAGGAGCAGGAGAAGTCCAAGGGTCGGTACGAGGACTCGGAGTGTTACCATTGTGGCAAGAAGGACCACATCAAGTAGAACTGTTTCGCTTAGAAGAGAGGGAAGAATGGCGATAAGGGGAAGCAAGATGAGAACACTACAACGGCGGCCTCGATACATGGAGGTAATGTAATCATCGTAGGTGATGAGGTTATCAAAAACCTCACCTGCGATAAAAACTCTTGGCTGGTGGACTCAGGGGCTTCAGCGCATGTGTCACGACCCACACCTTAGAGTAAGGGTACGAGACGTGGGTACGTCCAGCCTACGCCGCAGTGTCGACGGTAGAACACTGTCCTAGGTCTCATGCATCTAACAGTATAATGCTAAGCAGTTTATACTCCCCGAATGGGGGTGACATAGAAGAATGTAAACTTAATCACAACTAAGGAAGAAGAAGTACGATATGATATAGAACTCAAAATGAAATACAGTTGATCAGAAGAGTCTAAGCGTCTAAGATAATAACTCAGCAAATATCCAGAAATACAAAGTCTCAACTACAGAATATGAAAGAATATATACAATCCAGATCTCAAATGACAGAAATAATAAAAACCTAGACAAGGGAGCCTCGGTCTCTATAGCTAGTGGATCCGGCTGGAAATCCGGATCACAGGTGTCATCTAGAGCTGTCCCATAAAAAGTGTCAACACCAGCCTCATCCTCGTCCTCTGTAAACATATCAACGGTGCCCAATCAGGACGGAGCGAGCACAATACATCTCAACAGATCATAGCAGGTTAGAAAATATAACCATGCAGTAAAGTAAGATACAAAAAAACTGAAAGACAGAATGTAAAGGAGATAGCTGTAATAGAAATATCTACAATAAATAGAGAACTAACTATGGCTAGTGAGTCAGAGTACAATATAGACATGTGAATGGCATAGGATGATTCTGATGCTACATTACGGAATGATTCTGATGCTACACTACTTGGATATTATTCACATGTCCACTTCTACTCCCCCGTACCCCCAATCAATACACAAGGATCCAGCCAGGTTATGTTATGATTCATGTAATGGCCCCCGAAGGGTGGTACATGATAGTCCCATAAATGGGGATTCTAGGAATGCTCATAAAGGGGTGATTCATGGAAGACTCTGTGATCATGAGAGTACATGTCACAAGTGATTCAATGAACCATGAAGCATAGTGATACACAATGTAAGTGAAACGCACAGAACATGTAGTATCCGATGCTCCATGAGGGGATAATATCTCAAGAAAGGATCCATATAGTATACTAATCCGTGTGACCAACGTGACATCTTCAAGTAAAGTAATTTAAAGCAGGAGAATAATTCTAACATGATATGAAATGATCAGAGAATGTACTCACCTGTATCCTGAGTATCTGTAGAGTATCTACTGTCCGAGGAGTGGTATCTGTCTCCTATAGAACAGTACAAGTCACTATAAGTCTAAAATAATATAACAGACTGCTACAATGCATCTACATGAAGTTTGGGGTCAAACTGGACTAAAGTTAACTATCGGTCAACTCTAGTCAACTAGACTAGTCAAACTTGGTCAACTAGGTCAAGCCTAAGCCAAACAAGTCTAATAAGTCTCACTTGGCCTAACCAAGCCTAGGCTAGCACTCATATACCATCATAATGCTATACAAGCTATCAACCCTACAATTTACATACTACATTATTCATGCATATATTGTATTACCTATTTTACATATCATACAAGCCTACCTTGCACACATACATTCATTCATATACACTCATACTTGCATAATGTCCATTCATACATGCCTATATACATTGTATCCTATATTGTATCACCCAAACAATATAGTTACATTGCATATTGTATATTTCTTCTTGCAATTCATTCATGTATATATATATAAAGGGAAAGGTTGACAAGTGTGTGTAGGAGTGTCTACATATGATGTGAGAACAATATAAAATGTGTGTGACAGGACATATCATCAATGTGTGAATGAAATTGAGAGAGGGCTGATTTTAGTTAACTATAAATCCCCATCTAAGTTTTCAAGTTCAGTTTTTGTGTGTGTGTGTGTATAGTGGAATATGAATATCAATTTTTACTTGTGACAGTGCATGGTGTGTCATCTGTGTACAGTGTGCATTTAGGGGATTTCCAGATTTCAGGTTCATTATCTCAGTCTACCAACAATGCTTATAAGAGTGTCAATGTCAGTTGCAAATTCCAGCTTTCTATAGTGTGCATATGAGAAACAATCAGTGTATATCAGTTGACAGGGTGCAACATTTCAGTTTATGTGTGTGTAGGGACTTAGGCTAGGGTGTCTCAGGTTCATTTTGTAACCCAATTTCTCAGTTTGAATGTGAACCCAGGAATTCAAAGACAGTGTACCATGGAGAAACATTCCCAGGTTTGTGTATAGTGTCTTAGTTTAGTGAGTGACAGTGTATTACTAATGCATACTAATTCTCAGGTTGAACTCAGGTTCCAGAGTCCTGTGTGTAGCAGGGAACCATAGTGTGTGGGTGTACTGTCCTTCACAGATTTGCAAACATGTAACAGTGTATGATGTATGGTTAGACAGTGTGTGACAGAGATGTGTGCAAACTCAGTTTTAGGTGTAACATGTGATTCAATGTTAAATTCTCATTTCAGTAATACAAAACCTGTCAAATGTGTAAAACCTAACTAACAGGAATTAATCTAACATGTAGGATCAAAAGACACATAATACATTAAGTTAAATAAGATTTAAGATGGAATGGACATAAGGAAAACAGGAAATGGAAAACATGTATCAGTCAATCAGTCCAACCCGAGTCCAAATCCCATTTCATGGCAAATAACCTAATCTAATATGTAAATTCGAACTAACAGAGATTATTAAACATGTTCTGGAATCAAAATGACAATTTATTCATTAATTTAAACAATTTAAACTGGGAATTAAACACAGGAAAAATAATAGAACTGTACACAGGAAAATAGTATCTCGTGCACGTGTTCATTGTGCTCGTGCACGTGACACGACACGACACAGACCCTGTGCTCGTGTCCCAGTGTCGAGTGGGTCTAGGTCTAGGATGTGGACACCCTGATATGGGTCTACGACACGTGTGACAGTGACACGACACACGTATCAGTTGCGTAAAAACGGCTGAACCAACACAGCACGTGACCCATGCACACATGAATGCGTGTCCGACACGACACGAGGACTAACAAAACTTGGGGAGCCTCGTGTCAGTGTCATCCCCGACCCGTGTGTCAAGTTTTTTGTGTCCACGTGGTGTGTCCAGTGTGCTATGGCCCCCCAGGGGACTGCTACGCGCGTGCGTGTGTGCTGAACCCAGTGTGTTCCCGTGTCCAATACGATACGACACGATACCACAACCACCTCAGTCCAACAAAAATCGACAAGCAACATCAAACCCTAAATTTCTATTCAAACAAAAATAACAAACGAGAAAGAAATGCCCACTGTGGCATTTCATCAAACACTTAGGTATGCCACTGATATGTGTCCGATACGAACACGTATTGGACACAAAAGCTAGAAATAACTATACCAACAGTTAGGGTATTCCTAGGGCTTCCTATTCATGCATTGAAATCACTATTTTATGGAGAGGATTAGGAATTACCTAGGTGTATGAAAAAACCCAAAAAGCTTCGAAGAGGGGTGTTCCTCTTGCTACCCAAACTCCTCCAAATTGCTCCTCTACTGAAATTTCTCACCATAGTCAGGAAATACACAGAGATTAGAACATATTGTAAGAAATTTGAAGGAAAAAGGAGTTGAAATGGAGAAGATAGGGATTAGGGAAGAATGGGGTTTACCTCTATTTTTTTCAACTTGATAATTCCTAAAGGAGGCTAGCCCTAAGTGGTAGAGACATTAAATAGGGGTGTGGATCCCTAGGTGGCTGGCCATAAATGCTAGGGTTAGGGTTTTGGGGAATAAATCAATGGCTATAAATCAATCTAACTAATTCAACGGTTCACAAGCCTAGGTTTCACACTAGTCAAGTTGTGACCTAGTTGTTCCATCTAGTCATGACTTAACTAAGGCTAACAAATTCTTACTAACACTAACCATGGTTAGCTAAGACTAGCTATGACTAATCTAGGTTAGGTCAAATCTAGTCTAGGGCTAAACACACTACAAGGCAATGAATTAAATCATATTTAAATCACACCATTCAAATAATCATATTAAATTTTAAATAATATATATTAAATTCAATTAAATTCAAAATGACAAAAATACCCTCAAACTGGAAATGATAAATGAAACACCATAATCACATGGCTAGGCTCTAGGTCAAGCTGTCTCTAGTGTTACACTAGCAAAATACCAAAATTACAAGTCATGGTTTAAATAGTTTAAAAATAATTAAAAATCACCAAAAATCATAATATGAAATAAATATCAATAAATAATAATTATAATTATAAAATTTTAAAATTACCCTCATCTGGAAAACTGGGTGTTACAATCCTACCCACCTTAGAAAAATTTTGTCCTCGAAATTAAGATGATCACACCCCCTTTAGGTCAAACATAGTCAAGGGTCAATCACTAGTCAATTTCTCTACATCCTAGTACTTGGTCATCAGCTGGTCAACTTCTTAGGATTTTACCTATGCTAGCTATCTAGGTGTTGGTAACTAGAATTTAGCAAAAAGAGAAAATCTATAATAGGCTAGCTCTTAACTTCCCAATCCTATCAAGTCACCCATAACTAAATACCTACAAGCTAAGCACACCAATCCCAAATACCACATATATATGCTCAAGAACAACAACCTATCACATATATCCTAACTATATCATCTGTATATATATATAACTGATCAACCAAAGGTTAAAGTAGACTATACTTATAAGGGACTGAAACAAATGCTCAGAAATTAGGCTAAGGATGAATGGCCTGAATCATCAATATAGGCAAAAAGGGAATGATGCTAAGGAGACTAAAATTTATAAGCTAAAGGACAGGATATTTGGGTCCACTTGTATAGTCAAAGTGAAAGGAAACCTACATGGTGACTGAAACATGTCTCTAGATCAACCTGGGCTCTTCTCTCTATCTGGCTGAACTAACTACATGCAGGATAGTGGTCTGAAAGAAGTGAACCAAACTGGTGTACAGGGAATGCAATAGGCAGTATATTGCAAATGAGTGCAGGCTACTTACCAAATCAAAATACATTACATATATACAAGCTATATATATATGCTTTACCCTCATCACCTCAACTCTACTCAAAATCTAATAACACCAACTCCCTACTACATACCTATCACTCTAAGAAGAGGTCAGATACTGCAGGGTGTGTTGGGACAGAACAGTGGTCAAGGGAGAACTCTTATCAACAACCCATATTATATCCCCAATGAATAAAACTGTCCTAAATGGACTGAACAACCCTGCCCAAAAAAGGTTTTGTAGGACAGGTACTGTAGGTTATAATGAAGGGTATTGTAAGGCTATCAAGTAAGGTAAAATGCTAAGAGATGTAGTGAACAACTTGAAATAGTATGAACTGAGGGAGCATGGTCTCTAATGAAGGGTCTGCACACTGCCTATAAGGGTTGATAAAACATGACTGAACTCAACAGAAAGAGATCTTAACTAAAATAGAAAACTGAACCAAATATAGGCTAAACAATATGTCAATACCCTATTCAACAATAACCTATAGATACCAACCAACCCATATCCCATATCATCTCAGAGTCAATATCATCTACAATCTATATGTATATAGACCTCTCAGTCTTAGTTGAACTACAACTATACTCAAGGACAGGCTCTGGTCATGGGTGCCTCACCGGAAAAAGGTAAGAGAAAAATAATAACAATCATCAAAGCTGTAAGGCATACTAACATCCTATATGTAAACTGGTTGGTATTATAAATAACAGAGAAATTATCTACAATGGGTTACTATTCTAATACCAATGCTAACTATCATCTCTATGGTATAGATACTCTATAAGTCATCATATCATTATACTATGAAAGAACTACATATGAATAAGCTCTACAAAACTAAAATATCCCTACTCCTAAGTTATTTGATGATGGAATACAATTTTATAACAAAAGAAGGGTATGATAATCATATGCGTCTGTCCAAAATCATGTTGTTCAGAGTCTTCGTCATGCTAGTGAGCAAGGCTACGATAATTACAGAGTCCTTGACTAAGGTAAATACCTCTAGGTTTATGGTATTTAAAATTTTTGCATTGCCGCATGCGACGGCAAAAACCTTAAATTTCCACACCCGAAAAATACGTCCAAAATCTGACAATATATCCTCACTATGCCAGCTAACATGACTATCGAAGATTCTAGATCCCATAACTGAGGTGACCTAGCCCATATGATTTTCTCAGAAGAGAAACAAATATAACAAAAGAGCAACATGACAAAATTAATCAATCAAACAAGGAACAGATGGAATCGGATTTCAAGATAGTTATTAGAGACAATTACGAAAATAGAATCGAGAAGAACAGAATTTGACCAAGATCTCCAATGGTTTGTGTATCCTTGACTGTCCTAACGATAGCTCGCCCATGCTGGTTTCCCCTGGTCTGTTGCTGATGCTGCATAAATCGCTACTGCTAAGAGAAATAAAAAATAACGAAAAAAGGTCTTTGTACAGACGAAGGTGCACCTCCAATGTGTTAGCCCAATGATTATATCATGTTTTTGAATATGGCTAATCAATTAAGTTTAACATAATGACATCACTAATATTTATATAATTACTATCATGTTGCTACTTAAACTTAGCATTGTCCTAAATATTCTATATCATATTGCTATGCTTGTATCATATTGTTTTATTCGTCTAACATGTTCTTATAGACATGCAGTAAGCATGATCAAGCTTTGTCAAACCAGGACATATGCAATGGGCCAAAGACGGCGTCATACAAGAAGATTTCTCTGAACCGCCTAACGACCTATCCGGGGCATCGTATCGGGGGTTCCGCTGTCCTAAATATTCTATATCAGATTTCCAGATCTGTTTATCTTTGGACGACCGCCATCAAGGAAAAAGGCGTCTTCAAGTCTGTTCAAATATTTAAAGAAAGGCGTCATCAAAGGGCTCTTGGTTTTCCTATTTCATCAAATGTATTTTGCATATTTATTGAGTCTAGGAATACGATGTAAACTGCATCGTACTGGCAAATAGGCTACCCAAGAAACGTTTTCAAAATACCCTTTCATTTTGAAAACAAGCCCACTTACAAAAGCCCAAACTACTTCCTAACTGCCTGACTTTTTAAAAAGCCCAAAACCAGTTTGCAAAAATCCTGACAGAACTCCAACAGAACTCGGCCAGAGTTCGGCCCAAATTCGGCCAGAGTTCGGCCAGAGTTCGGTTAGTGAACGTTGCTTTTTGAACTTGGTCTTCCTGCAGTTACGGATCCCACCGAGATTTTCTCATAGAGTTCTGCCCGAATTCTGCCCGAATTCTGTCAGAATTCTGCCTTTGGAAAAACTATAAATAGAGAAGGATTTCGATTATTTTAACACACTTATTCACTTTCATATCTCTTCTCTATAAGCCTACTACTTCTTCCAAAGTATTCTGAGCTTTCATTTTCAAATCCCAAGCCAGTTACAATCCTCTAGTCAATTTGCCAGTACGGTACGGTCTAGAAGTTTCAGAGTGGTTGTAATCGGAGGCTTGATTGAAGTTACACACTTCACAATTGAAGTTGGTCGAGTACTTCGGATCAAAGCTCGCGTTGTAGAAGTTGCAAGATCTTCGGATGAAAACTTGTGGTGATTTTCCATAGTAGATTCAACTGGAAACTAGAGTTCTTCCGACTGGACTAGTCCTCAACAGAGGGAAACCAGTATACATCCTTGTGTTTGCGTTTGCTCTCTACTCTCTACTATCATTTACATATCTGTGATATTATCTGTGATCTTGTTGCCAACACTTTTTTAAATAGTTAATTTTTGCTGCCTACTCTATTCACCCCCCTCTAGAGTATTACGCTTTACAACTCGTTCCTACAATCGGTCCGACAATTGGTATCAGAGCCAGTACTACAACTAGAGAGCGGGTGCTTGGTATATAGATATTGCTGCTCATACCAATTGCTCCTACAATTGGTATCAGAGCAGGTTATACCGGTAAAGCGAGGTAACATTGCTATTATATTCTCATTATTATAGTTGTTACATAGATCATAGTATCACATATATCAAGTATGTACTTCACAACTGAAGAGCAATCCTCAAATAGACTCCCACTATTTGATGGAACAAACTATAGCTATTGGAAGACACGGATGAGCTTCTACTTGAAGTCTCTAGATTTTGACTTATGGTCAATTGTTGTCACCGGCTACAAAAAGCCTACTATTACTTCTATTCTTACATCCTCTATAATCAATAAGCCTTATTATAGTTACACGGATGAAGAGAAGAAGTTAGCTAGCCTTGATGCAAAAGCTATGCATATGTTTTATTGTGCTGTAGACACAAATGTATTCAATCTTATTTCTACATGCACAATATCTCATAAAATTTGGAAAGTTCTTGAAGCTACTTATGAGTACAGGTATGAAAGCAAAGCTAGCAACTCCAGAGAGAAGGATAGTCTTCATAATGATGCAAATATGTACATGACAAAATTGGGATTTAAGGTACAGCATAATCCCTTATACGAAGAAGAGCTTGTATGTGACAATTACAAGAAGATAGACCACATCCAAGAAGATTGTACTACTATAATAAAGGAGAGTCACTACGAACAATCAAATGAAGGAAGATCATCGGGCATATGGTGTGAAAGCGAAGCAAGCGATTCTGAAGAAGAAGAAGAAGAACAAGAAGATGAAGAAGAAGAAGAGAGACCTCATCAAGCTGCAAATTTATGCACAATGGCATTATCTAACGAGGTACAAAATAATTCTTTTTCTGAAGAGAGTAAATTTTTTTATGATAATTTATCTGATGCTTTCAGTGATCTGTTAGAAGAACACAAGAAAGTATTAGATAAATATAAGCAAGCTAGAAAGGATATTCTATCCTATAAGCGTGAGATTAAAAAGCTTACTTGCTTATTGAATGATGCTAGAAATACTTCTACTTCTGATAATTCTACTGAGATTTCCACACCTGAGTTTAGATTGCATGAGGCACTTGATTGCATTGAGAAAAGCACTCAAGAAAATGCTAAGCTTAAGGAGGAATTAGAATCAGAAAAGAAGAAGTATTCTATTGCTTCATGTAGAATTGATGCACTTTTTGCTAAGTATGATGAGATCTGTGCTAACTCTAAAAAGTTAGAGATTAGACTGGGAAAGCAGGTAGTACAACCTACGACTCAGTCTAACACAAGACACTTAGCACATCACAAAGTCACACACGTTAGATCTTTTACTAAGGAAGCAAGCAAAGCTAAAGCTTCACATAACCATGCTTTCTATTACAAGTGTCCACTTACATCATATCACACTACTGCACATTCTCATACTACTACACATAGTGTAACGCCCCAGTCCCAAAATACGTAGGACTAGGAACGTAGACATGCCAGCTGTATTCATACGAAGTATACTCCAATATATGAAAGCCTCGTATAAATACATAAGCTGTAAAATGCAGTAAAACCACAACTAATCTCATCCACACAGAATAAATGAATAAAAGATCATATAATGAGAATAAATTTGTCTTGATACAATATGTTGGGCGGAGACAAATCCACTACCAATAAAATAAAGAAAAGTACATAGAAAATGAAATGAGTGGCGAGCAAAGCGAAGACGATCCAAATGCAATCATCCTCGAGAGATAGCAATGAACACGACTAGAGCGAAAGCACCTGCGAAAGACAATAGCACACACCTGGCAAGACAACCAGGTCCTCAAAGGGACGTAACAAGACACATAATAGCATGCCATATAAACTGAATAAATATTGCTCAATAAATAAGTAAATCGAATTATAACATGGTCCAATACGCACCTACTGAACGAGCGTACCATCCTCCCAACCAAACAAGGACAGGAGATGATAAACTAATTCATGGCGACGTATCTTCCCATGCTAAGAATCCGATATGGTATTCGGACCCCAACAAGGTTCAATACCTTCTCATCGAAGTAGTAAGTCACACCTACAACCAAACAAGGACAAGATGTGACGAACTAATCCGCGACAAGTTATTGTTCTAAGCCACGGTCAGATACAAGTACCCAAACTAAAAGTACTCGTACCTAACGGATAGGGTAGCCTACCGTTCTATGTGAAATGTAGTTAAGAACAATCCTTCCTACGCATGGGCCCTGGCTGAATAGGATCGGCGTAGTCCCCCTTGGGCACCAGAGGCCCCAGCAGGAAGAGCATGACGTTCCGCAGAATCGTCAGTGGCCGTCAGTAATCTTGGGTCATCAACCCCGTATCTCCAGCGGAGAGTTCGGGTCACAAGGGAAGTGCATCGAAGCCCATACGTTAAGGAATTGTCCTCCCCGCCCAATGCCTACTGTGTTGTATCCACAACACAAAACCACTATAACCGCTAAGTCAAACTAGCATGCAACCTCTATTAGCGGTTATTCCTATCGCACGGCTTGTACGTACTGGTGGCCAGCCAATCACGTACTTCCGTATTCTACATGCGACACACAACCTCGTATTACAATGTGTCAAGGCCAATGAATGCAACACACAAGGTGGTCCCTTAAATCTAGGTTTAATCTGTAAGAAAAATAATACACAGCAGGAAACTGAACAGTAAATTCTAACAGTTATGCTATGTATCACAGTTTATTTTGCATAAAGAAAATAAATAATGCATAAAATATGAGCTAAAAATAATTAAACAGCTAATGGCAAGGTGTCTTGCCTGATAGAGCGCCTGGTGTGCTGTGATAATCATGGTGGCACGATCTGCAACTTCGATGCAACAACTATGCAAGGTGACCTCGGTCGGTGGCACGGACAGTTCCATTGGGTTCAGGACGGTCAAGTTAGTTAAGGTAGACATAAGGTGGTACGAATTTGGTGCAGGAATAGTAATAATGGGATTTGGTCATGGAAAGGAGGAAAAACAAAGATAAATAGGTGATAATAATAAATATATAAGATTTTTAGAAAAGTAATTAAAATACAAAAATGGTTTTCTTTTATATGACGAGAAAAGCTTATGAAAAAAAAATAATATATATATATATACTTTAAAAGTAAAGAAATCGTAAAAATTGTTTTTGCCTAAAGACAATATAAATACCTTGGATAAATATTCTTAGGAAACCATTTTTAATATAGCAACCTACTTTTTAGAATTATATAGCAGATTTAGCACATATGTAGGGCCAAGGCCCAGTATCAAAATACTTATGTATAAATACCTTTTAAAATTTTTATATATAAAATCCATATAGAAAACACTTTATATAAACTCCTTTATAAATTGCACTTATCTTTTTGCGATGAAAAACCTAAATTAATTTGCAAGGAATAATTATCTATAAGTTTAGAAAATATTGTGAAAATAACTCTACCCATATTAGTAAAATATAGGACTCAACCCAAAATATATTCTACATATATACAAAACATATCCTAAAATATATTCTACATATATATACAGTATTGCTGAAAATAACTATATAATAAAGAAGAAATCGGTTGTTAACTAATAATAATAATAATAATAATAATAATAATAATAATATTTAGTCACAGTAAAACAAGACCAAATAAATAAATAATGATAATAATAAATAATAATTAAAAAGAAATAAAATAATAAATAAAAGTAAAAATCGAAGCTGGTTCTCACAGCAACTAAAACAACACCAATAATAATAATAATCATAATAATAATAATAATTAATAATAATAATTATAAAAACAACAGGAGAAGTCTGTTCTCTCTTTCGAGAGAACAACACAGGACTCGAGAACTTTGGAAACAAAGTAACACCAAAAAAACCACAAAGAAAAAAAAAACCATACACACCCTTCTCCTCGAAGGGTGAACACCTGTAGTAGTAGGAAAAGACAAAATAAAAGAAACATTTTCCAAGGAAATTTGGAAGAGGAGCAGAGAGAGAAAAGAAGACTGAGGGAGTGAGCGAGAGGGAAGAAGAAAGGGAAGAGAGGTTAGAGAGAGAGCACGAGAGAGAGGAATGTGAGGAGAGAAGGGAATCGGAGAGGGGGAAGAGCGGTGGAGGCGGGAGACGAGCGGAGTGAAGGGGGTCTCGGCGGATCTGGGGGATTTCGGTCGGCGGAGCGGCTCGCGGAGGAGCGTTCCGCAGAGGCGGCGGCGCTGGCGGTTTGCCGCGGTCGCAGAGGACGGGGCTAGGGCGGAAGGAAGCGCGGGCGAAGATCAGCTCCGGCGGTCGCGCGGAGGCTTGGAGGGGAGCGGGCGGTCGCTTCGCCGGGCACGGCCAGGACGGAGGTGAGTATGGTGGCGGTTTAATTTCTAGGGCTTCCTCTTTTTTTTCTTTGGCGAATTTTCGGTGGCTGTTGGTGGGGCGCCGGCCGGCGATGGCCGTGACGGCGGTGGTGTGATGGTGACGATGGGATGATGGCTGGTCGTCGTGGTTGGTGTGGTGATGGTGTGTGTGGTGAATATTTTTGGGTTTTGTTTTTCTTTTTCCTGTGGCGGTGGTGGTGGATTCCGTTACTATGGTGGCGGCGAAGGTGGTGGTGGGTGATTACTGGCGGTGGTGTTGGCAGCATGGGGTTTGGTCGGGGCTGTGCTCGCGGTGGCCGTGGCGATGGTGTTGGTACTGGTGTTGGCGGTGGTGGTGATTGGGTGTGACGGCGACGACGGGCGGTGGTGACGGGGTGGTTTGGACGAGGCCGGGGTGACGGGGCCGACGGGTCGGGGATGTGGCGAAGGCTGGGCGTAGACGGGAGATGAGGTCGGGGCACTCGGCTAGGATGGGGCTGAACATGGGTAGAATAGGTTAGACTAGGAATTAATTTGATTTTGTCGGGGGTGTCCGACATGGAATAGACGATAATGTAATTGTAAAAAAAAATGGAATAAGAATGTCACCGGGGTCGGACCCGAGGCTGTCACGACCGACACGGAAAGATGTTGGACATGGACACGAGGCACGCACATTGAGGATGGATCGAACACCGACACGAGGCACTCACTTGTGGAATTTGTGGAAAAATTGTGGGAGAATAAAAAGTTGGAGGAGTACCTGCCTATTTATATAGGATGTGGGAATTCCCAATTAGATAATGACTAGGATTGTTTAAACCCAAAATTAGTTAAATCATCTATTTAAATTAAATCAATCAAATCAAATTTAATCCAAATCTAATCCAAATCTAAATCTAATTTAAATGAAATTACATTTCTTAGTTTAAAATCAAATCAATAAAATCAAATTTCAATTATTTAACTATTTAAATAAATACATAGATTCAAAACAAGATTTAAATCTTCATAATAAATTCAAAATATATTTTCCAAAATACTATAAATAATTATTTCGAAAATTTACATTATTATTTAAAATAAACCAATAAATAATTACAAATATCTATGTATGCACAAATAGTGTTTTCATAATTATGTTTTTCTAGTATACAATAAAAATATTAATTATTCTTAATAATTGCAAAAATAAAAACTTGGTAATGATAGTAGAAATAATTATTGCATATATTATTTTGAAACTATAATATAATAAATAAAATATTTTTCTAAAATATGTACGCTCGCACATATTCGCACTCGTCGAGCAGAAATAAAATTTTGTGCACGACGTAAAATACGATTACGCGACGTACAATACAAAATTTTAAATCCGTACAAATATTAATAATAAAAAAAATAATTAGTAGAAATTTAGGGGTTTTACATCCTACCCAACTTAAAAGAATTTCGTCCTCGAAATTGAGAATTAGTAGGGGGTGAGAGGCTACAAGGAATGACGTTTAATGAAAACATGCAATAGAGTCGCGATTTCAATCATGGCGAAGATAGTCATGGATTAACGCAAGAAGGATATGTTTAAGATGACGTGCAATAAAGAATAGTATGGGTTCGAGAAAATAAAATAAATTAGAGGCCATAAAGTTATGGTCTCTCGAGGGCACGATTTTAGAGAACGAATTAGATTTCACTTCTATATTAAGTGAATTGGAAAGTCATGATAGGGCCGAGAAAGGACGAGTAGCAACATAGAGTGATAATGGTCATTATCGATAGAAAGGCTAGAGGAGATCCTAGTATAACGCGTTCGTCCTTCTAGAATAGGTGAAGGCGAAAGCATTAAGGGTTCAAAAGACGATCTTATCGAATACGAGTACATGATTCAAAGACGACCGAAAAGAATTTCAAAGGAATTGTCAAGACAGTCGTGGATGGATTGTAAGGGCCACGTTTAATTATGTTTCCATCCACGTAGAGTAATAGACAAAAGCGAACCAAAGTGTACTCGGTTGATCAGACCATTATGCACCGGTTCTGATAGACAATCTGTTAGTGGAGGCCTCCAATAACTTATGTCATGAACAAGCTTGATAAAGAATTGAGCTTGCAAAAACTAGGCTACATTAGCATCATTAGTCTAGGTAGTAAAAATATACGCACGAGATTAAGATTGAAATAAAGAACAAATATGAATAGTCTAAGAGTCATAGGAACCTAAGTCTTGTTTATTCCTATACCATCATTCTACGGTTTTATTGACCAAGGCTTGGTTGACCACATGGGTTAGATTTCCTCTAGTCTCTATGGTCTTAATAGTCAAGGGCGTGTCGGGTCGTGGGGTGTTCTATCCAACTTAAAAAATTAAACTAAGGGTGTTTGGGACATCTAACTAGTAGGGTCAACCTCTAGCAAGCACGAAGGGAAGATAAGAATAATGATAGGAGGAATCAAGCAAGATGCAATTGATGAGTCGAACGGTAATTCAAATATGGGATCGAGGAAAGAGGTCAAGTATGTGGATGAGAACCTAGACTTTTAATCCTATACGCAAGCTTGCTTGGTACGGTAAAGTAACCAAATAATTTATCTAGACCTGCATGGGCCACCACAAAAACATGTAACGCCCCAGTCCCAAAATACGTAGGACTAGGAACGTAGACATGCCAGCTGTATTCATACGAAGTATACTCCAATATATGGAAGCCTCGTATAAATACATAAGCTGTAAAATACAGTAAAACCACAACTAATCTCATCCACACAGAATAAATGAATAAAAGATCATATAATGAGAATAAATTTGTCTTGATATAATATGTTGGGCGGAGACAAATCCACTACCAACAAAATAAAGAAAAGTACATAGAAAATGAAATGAGTGGCGAGCAAAGCGAAGACGATCCAAATGCAATCATCCTCGAGAGATAGCAATGAACACGGCTAGAGCGAAAGCACCTGCGAAAGACAATAGCACACACCTGGCAAGACAACCAGGTCCTCAGAGGGACGTAACAAGACACATAATAGCATGCCATATAAACTGAATAAATATTGCTCAATAAATAAGTAAATCGAATTATAACATGGTCCAATACGCACCTACTGAACGAGCGTACCATCCCCCCAACCAAACAAGGACAGGAGATGATAAACTAATTCACGGCGACGTATCTTACCATGCTAAGAATCCGATATGGTATCCGGACCCCAACAAGGTTCAATACCTTCTCAACGAAGTAGTAAGTCACACCTACAACCAAACAAGGACAAGATGTGACGAACTAATCCGCGACAAGTTATTGTTCCAAGCCACGGTCAGATACAAGTACCCAAACAAAAAGTACTCGTACCTAACGGATAGGGTAGCCTACCGTTCTATGTAAAATGTAGTTAAGAACAATCCTTCCTGCGCATGGGTCCTGGCTGAATAGGATCGGCGTAGTCCCCCTTGGGCACCAGAGGCCCCAGTAGGAAGAGCATGACGTTTCGCAGAATCGTCAGTGGCCGTCAGTAATCTTGGGTCATCAACCCCGTATCTCCAGCGGAGAGTTCGGGTCACAAGGGAAGTGCATCGAAGCCCATACGTTAAGGAATTGTCCTCCCCGCCCAATGCCTACTGTGTTGTATCTACAACACAAAACCACTATAACCGCTAAGTCAAACTAGCATGCAACCTCTATTAGCGGTTATTCCTATCGCACGGCTTGTACGTACTGGTGTCCAGCCAATCACGTACTTCCGTGTTCTACATGCGACACACAACCTCGTGTTACAACGTGTCAAGGCCAATGAATGCAACACACAAGGTGGTCCCTTAAATCTAGGTTTAATTTGTAAGAAAAATAATACACAGCAGGAAACTGAACAGTAAATTCTAACAGTTATGCTATGTATCACAGTTTATTTTGCATAAAGAAAATAAATAATACATGAAATATGAGCTAAAAATAATTAAACAGCTAATGGCAAGGTGTCTTGCCTGATAGAGCGCCTGGTGTGCTGTGATAATCATGGTGGCACGATCTGCAACTTCGATGTAACAACTATGCAAGGTGACCTCGGTCGGTGGCACGGACAGTTCCATTGGGTTCAGGACGGTCAAGTTAGTTAAGGTAGACATAAGGTGGTACAAATTTGGTGCAGGAATAGTAATAATGGGATTTGGTCATGGAAAGGAGGAAAAACAAAGATAAATAGGTGATAATAATAAATATATAAGATTTTTAGAAAAGTAATTAAAATACAAAAATGGTTTTCTTTTATATGACGAGAAAAGCTTATGAAAAAAAAATAATATATATATACTTTAAAAGTCAAGAAATCGTAAAAATTGTTTTTGCCTAAAGACAATATAAATACCTTGGATAAATATTCTTAGGAAACCATTTTTAATATAGCAACCTACTTTTTAGAATTATATAGCAGATTTAGCACATATGTAGGGCCAAGGCCCAGTATCAAAATACTTATGTATAAATACCTTTTAAAAATTTTATATATAAAATCCATATAGAAAACACTTTATATAAACTCCTTTATAAATTGCACTTATCTTTTTGCGATGAAAAACCTAAATTAATTTGCAAGGAATAATTATCTATAAGTTTAGAAAATATTGTGAAAATAACTCTACCCATATTAGTAAAATATAGGACTCAACCCAAAATATATTCTACATATATACAAAACATATCCTAAAATATATTCTACATATATATGCAGTATTGCTGAAAATAACTATATAATAAAAAAGAAATCAGTTGTTAACTAATAATAATAATAATAATAATAATAATAATAATATTTAGTCACAGTAAAACAAGACCAAATAAATAAATAATGATAATAATATATAATAATAATAAATAATAATTAAAAAGAAATAAAATAATAAATAAAAGTAAAAACCGAAGCTGGTTCTCACAGCAACTAAAACAACACCAATAATAATAATAATCATAATAATAATAATAATTAATAATAATAATTATAAAAACAACAGGAGAAGTCTGTTCTCTCTTTCGAGAGAACAACACAGGACTCGAGAACTTTGGAAACAAAGTAACACCAAAAAAACCACAAAGAAAAAAAACCATACACACCCTTCTCCTCGAAGGGTGAACACCTGTAGTAGTAGGAAAAGACAAAATAAAAAGAAACATTTTCCAAGGAAATTTGGAAGAGGAGCAGAGAGAGAAAAGAAGACTGAGGGAGTGAGCGAGAGGAAAGAAGAAAGGGAAGAGAGGTTAGAGAGAGAGCACGAGAGAGAGGAAGGTGAGGAGAGAAGGGAATCGGAGAGGGAAAAGAGCGGTGGAGGCGGGAGACGAGCGGAGTGAAGGGGGGTCTCGGCGGATCTGGGGGATTTCGGTCGGCGGAGCGGCTCGCGGAGGAGCATTCCGCAGAGGCGACGGCGCTGGCAATTTGCCGCGGTCGCAGAGGACGGGGCTAGGGCGGAAGGAGGTGCGGGCGGAGATCAGCTCCGGCGGTCGCGCGGAGGCTTGGAGGGGAGCGGGCGGTCGCTTCGCCGGGCGCGGCCAGGACGGAGGTGAGTATGGTGGCGGTTTAATTTCTAGGGCTTCCTCTTTTTTTTCTTTGGCGAATTTTCGGTGGCTGTTGGTGGAGCGCCGGCCGGCGATGGCCGTGACGGCGGTGGTGTGATGGTGACGATGGGATGATGGCTGGTCGTCATGGTTGGTGTGGTGATGGTGTGTGTGGTGAATATTTTTGGGTTTTGTTTTTCTTTTTCCTGTGGCGGTGGTGGTGGATTCCGTTACTGTGGTGGCGGCGAAGGTGGTGGTGGGTGATTACTGGCGGTGGTGTTGGCAGCATGGGGTTTGGTCGGGGCTGTGCTCGCGGTGGCCGTGGCGATGGTGTTGGTACTGGTGTTGGCGGTGGTGGTGATTGGGTGTGACGGCGACGACGGGCGGTGGTGACGGGGTGGTTTGGACGAGGCCGGGGTGACGGGGCCGACGTGTCGGGGATGTGGCGAAGGCTGGGCATAGACGGGAGATGAGGTCGGGGCACTCGGCTAGGATGGGGCTGAACATGGGTAGAATAGGTTAGACTAGGAATTAATTTGATTTTGTCGGGGTTGTCCGACATGGAATAGACGATAATGTAATTGTAAAAAAAATGGAATAAGAATGTCACCGGGATCGGACCCGAGGCTGTCACGGCCGACACGGAAAGATGTTGGACATGGACACGAGGCACGCACATTGAGGATGGATCGAACACCGACACGAGGCACTCACTTGTGGAATTTGTGGAAAGTTTGTGGGAGAATAAAAAGTTGGAGGAGTACCTGCCTATTTATATAGGATGTGGGAATTCCCAATTAGATAATGACTAGGATTGTTTAAACCCAAAATTAGTTAAATCATCTATTTAAATTAAATCAATCAAATCAAATCAAATTTAATCCAAATCTAATCCAAATCTAAATCTAATTTAAATGAAATTACATTTCTTAGTTTAAAATCAAATCAATAAAATCAAATTTCAATTATTTAACTATTTAAATAAATACATAGATTCAAAACAAGATTTAAATCTCCATAATAAATTCAAAATATATTTTCCAAAATACTATAAATAATTATTTTGAAAATTTACATTATTATTTAAAATAAACCAATAAATAATTACAAATATCTATGTATGCACAAATAGTGTTTTCATAATTATGTTTTTCTAGTATACAATAAAAATATTAATTATTCTTAATAATTGCAAAAATAAAAACTTGGTAATGATAGTAGAAATAATTATTGCATATATTATTTTGAAACTATAATATAATAAATAAAATATTTTTCTAAAATATGTACGCTCGCACATATTCGCACTCGTCGAGCAGAAATAAAATTTCGTGCGCGACGTAAAATACGATTACGCGACGTACAATACAAAATTTTAAATCCGTACAAATATTAATAATAAAAAAAATATTAGTAGAAATTTAGGGGTTTTATACATAGTACTAATATTAATTCTTTCTGTCATTATTGTGGTTTGAATGGACATGTTTCTAATCGTTGTCAGATTAGAAAGCTAGTTGATATAATTAACTTGTGCAAATGGGTTCCAAAAGCTAACAAATGTGGATCCAAGTATTGGATACCAAAGTCTTCACCTAATATTGCAGGTGAAGCTTCTCATATCAAATAGAACCATGGAACATGTTGGTGATTGCAAAGCTACAAAGGTCATCTTCCATGCAATTGCACCAACAGAAGTGTGGTCACTAGAACCATTTCGGTAACATACTTTCTAAATTGTTTTTAATATCTAGCATGTTCTTTTTGATGTCTTGCTATTAGCTTTCATTGATATCTTTTAAATTGTTTATTGTTTTGAATCAATGTGAGATATAATCCTATCTTGACTAGCTGTTTAGCTTAAATGTTTAGTTCATACTATATATGTTTATTTTTCAATAGTGTGACACTTTTATCTAGGTATGCTCTTTATTTTAGTTTTATCCTTGAAGCATGCATACCACTCTAGTCTATTGGAGCTTAATTTTATTTTGGTTAATATTTTTTGACTCTCTGTATTTAATATTTTTTAATGGTCACTTCTTACTGATTTATCTTTAACATGTCATATTTACTTTGATTGGTATTTTGTGAGTATGTATGTTTAGCACAAGTCTCCTATTTACTTGAAAAGTATATACGTATATTTTATTTTAACCTTGTGCATGCATAATATATTCACTATTGATTCTCAAATTTTATTTTGATTAACTTCTTATGAATCAATTACTGATAAAGTTTATTTAAGCGTGTTTTTGATCTTATGATTTTTTTTGCTTATTAAGGATACATGAATAATTTATTTTTATATTGCTCATGTTTCTTATATTTTTGTATAAATATCTTTATGGGGATATATGAGTAAAGTTCAAGTTCTATATTATATTATTTAGAAAAGTAGTTTTTAAACTTGTGCTTATCTCATACATCAGCTATTGATTACTTTGGACAAATTCATGTACTTCTCTTTATTAGCTTCTTCCTCAAAGCCTCTTTTAATGATGTATGTTTCTCTTGGCTTTTTGGTTGACATTTTGGATACATGATATTTTGAATATCTTCTTCTTAATAAACCATTCTTTGGGTATTTACTTATTTTACTTTTAGGAATTCTAGATTTCGATGATGTTCGATGATACTGCATATATTCTTTTGAATCTAAGTTCTTAAGAGTAGAAATCATTTTGGGAACAAGTCGAAAGGGTCCTTCTGTTATACATGTGTAAATAGCCTAAAGAGACACGGTGCACTAGTCTTCGGACTACCGCTAGCTGGGAACCGGCCCCTACAGCTAACCCGAAGTGATCAATACTTTATAGACTTAAGATTTATTAAGGTGTACTTGCAACTATCGTCTAGTTCTGGATCCAAGGTACTGAACCCAGTCCCCTAGGTTCCAGAATACATCAACGTACCTAGGTCTTACTTTTTGATTTACAAATGTTTTATATTTTATTGTTACCCAATGATTTTGTAGCACATATGGATAAATGTAATTCATACATCTTATACCATATGCTACATTGTTCTAAGATTTTTAAGTCCATAGAATATAATTTATTTCATATTGAACTAATTCTTTTTAAATCCTCGGTTATTAAAGAAGAGATTTATTTTGGGTACAAGCCTACAAAAGGTCTGTCTGTCACCACGACTACGGTCGAAGCGAAGCGGTACTTAAGTGTTCCCCGGTGAACCTCCGTTAGCTGGGAAAGTACCTCTACAGCTAATCCAAGATTGATCAACGCTTTACAAACTAAAGATTTATTGAGATCTAATTACAATTATTATATGATGGATTTTGAATTTTTGATTTGATGAATAATATTCTCTCTTTATATTTTCACAACAGGTAGCATATGTTGATCTATCTTGTTGATTGTGAGATTCTATAGCATAGATCAATTTATGTCATCTTTTGACTTATACGATTATTCATCATGCTAATTTGAAATATCTTTTGATTGTTTTTAAATGTTCATTTAATGAATATTTTTTCTTTTGTCTAAAGATGATTTTTTTTTATTCGTGACTACTTATTGAATATTATGGTATTGTGATTTCATCTTTAGCTTTTGTAATATTCGCAATATTTATGATTTTAAGCTTTATTATTATCTTCTTATTCAAGTTACTTACTATCTACAACAGTAATTCTTTGCAGGGGAGAAGTCATGCATATTGAATGTCTCTCTGTCTCTCAAAGCGTTTCTTTTCTTTAACCCTACGGTTGTCAGTGAACACCGTGCTAAGGCTTTAAAAGGGAAGAAATTAACTTTGATAAGAAACCTAATATTTTTGAATTAGTTTTCTATTTTTGGAAATATATCTCTGAATTTTATTTTAAAATTTTATCTATATTATTATTTTTTTGGATATAGCCATGTAAAGGTGGAGTAGTAAATTGTTTCAAATCAATTATCCCCTTGACATGCTATATCTAGAATACACTTTTCTTTGGACATTTATCAGGTTTTGTTTATTTGTTCAAATGGATTTATTTATGATTTATGGATTCTTTTATTAAAATTATTTTCGTGACTCGAATTGCCAACTTTCAGTCTGAGAACTAAATGGACGCATTCGAACATTTATTAAGACAGTTTTTCGTAATAAATTCTATATTTTTGAAAAGTCTTTTTGATTTCTTTTTAATTTGTTGAATCTGTCCGGTACTTAAATTTTATTATTAAAGACAGTTTTCAAAATCTTTTAATGTCTTGAAATATTTCTTTTATATATATATTGGAGATATATTTTGTTTGTTCATCTTTAAGCATTTATTTATTGGATATTTATTTTTCTTGCCTAAAGATGATATTTTTGGGATTTTATATGCATTTGATCAAAGGAAAGAAAAGATGCATATTTTGGATATCCCTTAGATCTTGTGATTATTTATGTTTTTTTTAATTTTATGCATATAAATTTTTTTTCTGAACTATATACGCATATTTTAAGGGGGAGCAAATTAATTATTTCAATTCTTTTATGCCCTTAATATGTGGTATACCTAGTTCATCATGGACATATATTATTTTACCTAATATCTTGTTGAGTTGTTCATGATATTTAGATTTGTATTTTATGAGAGAATATATGATTATTATTATTATATATTTTTAATTCTCTCATTCAAGTTTCTAATAGTTATCCTGCCAGAAATTAATTTAATTTTTTTGATAATCCTTTTGAGTTTAAACTGATTTGGCATTTCTTATTGAGATTTTATCTCAAAGTTCATGATTATCTATATTTAGACTAATCATACTTTGCGGGGGAGCATTCAAGTCGACTGAATTTCTCCTTCTCAAGTATTTTGTCTTCATTACCTTCATATTTATCTGATGGATATTCATATATCTTGCTAAGGTAACTGAAGTCAATTGCATGAACTTTGATATAGATTTTGCATAGATTCTAGTATACTTATTTTGATCTCTTTTCGATGATTATACTCTTTATGGAATTGATTCATTAATTTGTATGGGCGAATTATGAATCATATTTTTTTTGTGATCATTGTTAAAAGTCTCATTATATTTTTGATTCTTTTATATATACTAGATCTGTGGAATTTCTATTCGTCGTGATTTATTTATGACCAATGATTGATTCCTACTATATTGATAGATTATTTTTTGGTCAAATGACATTCAAAACATATTTTATTTTTGGATTTCTAGTTGGTAAACTATGTATTGATTGCTTTCCATGTTTTTTTTAAGTTCAACCAACTATGTTGTGTTTTGATAAGTTTTTTTTATACTCTTTTTATGTAATTTTCTGAACTTGTCGTTACACTGTTCTCCTAATCCTTGATCATGATTATTTGTGCTTTCCTTCTTTACTTATGCTTGAGTTCATTTTAGCTTTATTTACGGGGGAGCTTCTTTTTGATCATGTCAAAGGGGGAGAAATAAGTTTAAGTGGGGAGAAATAAGTTTAAGTCAGCACACACTATTCTAGTATTATGTGTTTATTAGTGATACATGCATCTATTGTATATATATTAAACTTAAAGGATTTGCCATAATCAAAAAGGGGGAGATTGTTAGCCCAATGATTATATCATGTTTTTGAATATGGCTAATCAATTAAGTTTAACATAATGACATCACTAATATTTATATAATTACTATCATGTTGCTACTTAAACTTAGCATTGTCCTAAATATTCTATATCATATTGCTATGCTTGTATCATATTGTTTTATTCGTCTAACATGTTCTTATAGACATGCAGTAAGCATGATCAAGCTTTGTCAAACCAGGACATATGCAATGGGCCAAAGACGGCGTCATACAAGAAGATTTCTCTGAACCGCCTAACGACCTATCCGGGGCCTCGTATCGGGGGTTCCGCTGTCCTAAATATTCTATATCAGATTTCCAGATCTGTTTATCTTTGGACGACCGCCGTCAAGGAAAAAGGCGTCTTCAAGTCTGTTCAAATATTTGAAGAAAGGCGTCATCAAAGAGCTCTTGGTTTTCCTATTTCATCAAATGTATTTTGCATATTTATTGAGTCTAGGAATACGATGTAAACTGCATCGTACTGGCAAATAGACTACCCAAGAAACGTTTTCAAAATACCCTTTCATTTTGAAAACAAGCCCACTTACAAAAGTCCAAACTACTTCCTAACTGCCTGACTTTTCAAAAAGCCCAAAACCAGTTTGAAAAAATCCTGACAGAACTCCAACAGAACTCGGCCAGAGTTCGGCCCGAATTCGGCCAGAGTTCGGCCAGAGTTCGGTTAGTGAACGTTGCTTTTTGAACTTGGTCTTCCTGCAGTTACGGATCCCACCGAGATTTTCTCATAGAGTTCTGCCCGAATTCTGTCCGAATTCTGTCAGAATTCTGTCTTTGGAAAAACTATAAATAGAGAAGGATTTCGATCATTTTAACACACTCATTCACTTTCATATCTCTTCTCTATAAGCCTACTACTTCTTCCAAAGTATTCTGAGCTTTCATTTTCAAATCCCAAGCCAGTTACAATCCTCTAGTCGATTTGCCAGTACGGTACGGTCTAGAAGTTTCAGAGTGGTTGTAATCGGAGGCTTGATTGAAGTTACACACTTCACAATTGAAGTTGGCTGAGTACTTCGGATCAAAGCTCGCGTTGTAGAAGTTGCAAGATCTTCGGATGAAAACTTGTGGTGATTTTCCATAGTGGATTCAACTGGAAGCTAGAGTTCTTCCGACTGGACTAGTCCTCAATGGAGGAAAACCAGTATACATCCTTGTGTTTGCGTTTGCTCTCTACTCTCTACTTTCATTTACATATCTGTGATATTATCTGTGATCTTGTTGCTAATACTTTTTTAAATAGTTAATTTTCGCTGCCTACTCTATTCACCCCTCTCTAGAGTATTACGCTTTACAACTCGTTCCTACAATCGGTCCTACACAATGTAGCAGAAACGCCAACCTGGGTCAGCACAACAGGAGCTGCAATCTCGAGGTCCTGATGAACATGACGATTGGCAGCCAGCCTCTCAATAGTATCCCCTGAACCGAAGCGATGAGATCATGTCTCCATAACCATCATGAAGACAGATCAAAACAACAAGCAATTACTGAGAATGAAGCAAAAAATCAAAGGAGGACTGTTTATATTCAAGGGAAGACAATAAACAGTAAATTTAGATAAAATGAATCTGATTAAGAGTTTTTTCTAGTGTGATTGAGTACCTTCAAAATATTCTAATCCTACTGCAGGCTGTAGTGATACTCTAGTTCGAATACCACTACACGAACTCGACCTGTATAGGCCACCACTAAAAAAGTGTCACGACCCGCACCCTAGAGTAAGGGCACGAGACGTGGGTACGTCCAGCCTACGTCGCAGTGTCGGCGGTAGAACGCTATCCTAGGTCTCTTGCATCTAACAGTATAATACTAAGCAGTTTATACTCCCCGAATGGGGGTGACATAGCAGAATATAAACTCAATCACAACTAAGGAAGAAGAAGTACGATATGATATAGAACTCAAAATGAAATACAGATGATCAGAACAGTCTAAGTGTCTAAGATAACAACTCAGCAAACATCCAGAAATACAAAGTCTCAACTACAAAATATGAAAGAACATATATAATCCAGATCTCAAATGACAAAAATAATAAAAACCTAGACTAGGGAGCCTCAGTCTCTATAGCTAGTAGATCCAGCTGGAAATCCGGATCACAGGTGTCATCTAGAGTTGTCCCATAAAAAGTGTCAACACCAGCCTCATCCCCGTCCTCTGTAAACATATCAACGGGGCCCAATCAGGACGGAGCGAGCACAATACATCTCAACAGATCATAGCAGGTTAAAAAATATAACCATGCAGTAAAGTAAGATACAGAAAACTGAAAGAAAGTACAGAATGTAAAGGAGATAGCTGTAATGGAAATATCTACTATAAATAGAGAACTAACAGTGGCTAGTGAGTCAGAGTACAATATAGAGATGTAAATGGCATAGGATGATTCTAATGCTACACTACGAAATAATTTTGATGCTACACTACTTGGATATTATTCACATGTCCACTTCTACTCTCCTGTACCCCCCAATCAATACACAAGCATCCAGCCAGGTTATGTTATGATTCATGTAATGGCCCCCGAAGGGTGGTACATAATAGTCCCATAAATGGGGATTCTAGGAATACTCATAAAGGGGTGATTCATGGAAGACTCTGTGATCATGAGAGTACATGTCACAAGTGATTCAATGAACCATGAAGCATAGTGATACACAATGTAAGTGAAACGCACAGAACATGTAGTATCCGATGCACCCTGAGGGGATAATATCTCAAGAAAGGATCCATATAGTACTAATCTGTGTGACCAACGTGACAGCTTCAAGTAAAGTAATTTAAAGCAAGAGAATAATTCTAACAGGATATGAAATGATCAGAGAATGTACTCGCCTGTATCCTGAGTATCTATAGAGTATCTACTGTCCGAGGAGTGGTGTCTGTCTCCTATAGAACAATACAAGTCACTATAAGTCTAAAATAATATAACAGACTGCTACAATGCATCTACATGAAGTTTGGGGTCAAATTGGACTAAAGTCAACTATCGGTCAACTCTAGTCAACTAGACTAGTTAAACTAGGTCAACTAGGTCAAGCCTAAGCCAAACAAGTCTAATAAGTCTCACTAGGCCTAACCAAGCCTAGGCTAGCACTCACATACCATCAGAATGCTATACAAGCTATCAACCCTACAATTTACATACTACATTATTCATGCATATATTGTATTACCTATTTTACATATCATACAAGCCTATCTTGCACACATACATTCATTCATATACACTCATACTTGCATAATGTCCATTCATACATGCCTATATACATTGTATCCTACATTGTATCACCCTAACAATATAGTTACATTGCATATTTTATATTTCTT
Organism: Iris pallida; assembly: GCA_029216955.1. Taxonomy (NCBI): domain Eukaryota; kingdom Viridiplantae; phylum Streptophyta; class Magnoliopsida; order Asparagales; family Iridaceae; genus Iris; species Iris pallida. Next base: position 327,340 of record JANAVB010024997.1, read on the forward strand.
CATGCATTGCATTCATGTATACGTTACATACGTGCTTATCTACATACTTGCCTACATATATGCATAAATACATATAGATTCATGATACATATATTATTATACATAATAACATATATATACTCATATATATATATATATATATATATATATATATATATATATATATATATATAAAGGGAAAGGCCAACAAGTGTGTGTAGGAGTGCCTACATATGATGTGAGAACAATATAAAATGTGTGTGACAGGACATATCATCAATGTGTGAATGAAATTGAGAGAGGGCTGATTTCAGTTAACTATAAATCCCTATCTAAGTTTTCAAGTTCAGTTTTTGTGTGTGTGTGTGTATAGTGGAATGTGAATATCAATTTTTACATGTGACAGTGCATGGTGTGTCATCTGTGTACAGTGTGTATTTAGGGGATTTCCAGATTTCAGGTTCATTATCTCAGTCTACCAACAATGCTTATAACAGTGTCAATATCAATTGCAAATTCCAGCTTTCTATAGTGTGCATATGAGAAACAATCAGTGTATATCAGTTGACAGGGTACAATATTTTAGTTTATATGTGTTTAGAGACTTAGGCTAGGGTGTCTCAGGTTCATTTTATAACCCAATTTCTCAGTTTGAATGTGAACCCAGGAATTCAAAGACAGTGTACCATGGAGAAACATTCTCAGGTTTGTGTACAGTGTCTCAGTTTAGTGAATGACAGTGTATTACAAATGCATACTAATTCTCAGGTTAAACTCAGGTTCCAGTGTCCTGTGTGTAGCAGAAAACCATAGTGTGTGGGTATACTGTCCTTCACAGATTTGTAAACAGGTAACAGTGTATGATGTATGGTTAGACAGTGTGTGACAGAGATGTGTGCAAACTCAGTTTTAGGTGTAACATGTGATTCAATGTTAAATTCTCATTTCAGTAATACAAAACCTGTCAAATGTGTAAAACCTAACTAACAGAAATTAATCTAACATGTAGGATCAAAAGACACATAATACATTAATTTAAATCAGATTTAAGATGGAATGAACATAAGGAAAATAGGAAATAGGAAACATGTATCAGTCAATCAGTCCAACCCGAGTCCAAATCCCATTTCATGGCAAACAACCTAATCTAATATGTAAATTCGAACTAACAGAGATTATTAAACATGTCCTGGAATCAAAATGACAATTTATTCATTAATTTAAACAATTTAAACTGGAAATTAAACACAGGAAAAATAATAGAACTGTACACAGGAAAACAGTGTCTCGTGCACGTGTTCATTGGGCTCGTGCACGTGAAATGACACGAAACAGACCTTGTGCTCGTGTCCCAGTGTCGGGTGGGTCTAGGTCTAGGATGTGGACATCCTGATATGGATCCACGACACGTGTGTCAGTGACACGACACACGTATCAGTTACGCAAAAACGGCTGAACCAACACAGCGCGTGACCCATGCACACACGAATGCGTGTCAACACGACACGAGGACTCACGAAACTTGGGGAGTCTCGTGTCAGTGTCAGCCCCGACCCGTGTGTCAAGTTTCTTGTATCCACGTGGTGTGTCCAGTGTGCTGTGGCCCCCGAGTAGCAGGGGACTGCTACGCGCGTGCGTGTGTGCTGAACCCAGTGTGTTTTCGTGTCCAATACGACACGACAAGACACCATAACCACCTCAGTCCAACAAAAATTGACAAGCAACATCAAACCCTAAATTTCTATTCAAAAAAATAGCAAACAAGAAAGAAATGTCCACTATGGCACTTTATCAAACACTTAGGTATGCCGCTCATATGTGTCCTTGGACACAAAACCTAGAAGTAACTATACCAACAGTTAGAGTATTCCTAGGGCTTCCTATTCATGCATTGAAATCACTATTTTATAGAGAGGATTAAGAATTACCTAGGTGTGTGAAAAAGCCCAAAAAGCTTCAAAGAGGGGTGTTCCTCTTGCTACCCAAACTCCTCCAAATTGCTCCTCCACTGAGATTTCTCACCATAGTCAGGAAATACACAGAGATTAGAACCTATTGCAAGAAATTTGAAGGAAAAAGGAGTTGAAATGGAGAAGATAAGGATTGGGGAAGAATGGGGTTTACCTCTATTTTTCTAACTTGATAATTCCTAAAGGAGGCTAGCCCTAAGTGGTAGAGACATTAAATAGGGGTGTGGATCCCTAGGTGGCTAACCATAAATGCTAGGGTTAGGGTTTTGGGGAATAAATCAATGGCTATAAATCAATCTAACTAATTCAATGGTTCACAAGCCTAGGTTTCACACTAGTCAAGTTGTGACCTAGTTGTTCCATCTAGTCATGACATAACCAAGGCCAACAAATTCTAACTAACACTAACTAACACTAACCATGGTTAGCTAAGACTAGCTATGACTAATCTAGGTTAGGTCAAATCTAGTCTAGGGCTAAACACACTACAAGGCAATGAATTAAATCATATTTAAATCACACCATTCAAATAATCATATTAAATTCCAAATAATATATATTAAATTAAATTAAATTCAAAATAAAAAATACTCTCAAACTGGAAATGATAAATGAAACACCCTAATCACATGGCTATGCTCTAGGTTAAGCTGTCTCTAGTGTTACACTAGCAAAATACCAAAATTACAAGTCATGGTTTAAATAGTTTAAAAATAATTAAAAATTATAATATGAAATAAATATCAATAAATAATAATTATAATTTCAAAATTTCAAAATTATCCTCATCTGGAAAACTGGGTATTACAGCACGTATCTCATAACAGGGCACTATTTGCCACTTATACGACAAACGACTGTGGAGTGTTGAAGATGGGCAATGGAGATGTGTCGAAGGCGATTGCATTTGAAGATGTGCATTTAAGGACGAAGACGGGTGCAGTTCTTGTTCTCAAAGATGTTCGTCATGTCCCTGATATCCGTTTCAACCAGGTGTCGGTTGGAAGGTTGGATAATGAAGGATTCTTCGGTCTTTTCGGAAATGGTTAGTGGAAGCTTTCCAGAGGTTTGATGGTGATTTCCAGATGAAGCAAGAAGTCCGGTCTCTACTATATGGAGGGAAGTGCACGGGAGACACAGAAGGTGAACGCAGTTTCTAATGCATCTATCGAGTTGTGGCATAGGCGACTTGGACATATCAGCAAGAAGGGGATGAGCTACTTGGTATACAAGAAGGTGATTCCATGGCTCATGTCTACAAAGTTGGAGAAGTGCATGCACTGCTTAGCGAACGTAAAATCCCTTATAATTTAAAGGAATATTTAAATTATTTTTGGATTTTATTTAATTCTAATTTATTTTTTATCTTATTTATATTATATAAAAGGACTATAGCCAAGGTTGAGTTTGAATATACAAGACGACTAGAAAGTATGGCATGCCTAGCGTAGTCGGGTGCTTTAACTAGTATGCTAGCTATGTTAAGAATGCCATGGTTATATTGTAATCTCTTGCATGTTAATCATTCAAATTATGGCACAAGTTATATTTTTTATTTAATTAATTAGTTAAGAAAGCCTTTATGAATTTTTAGGAGACCCGGTTGCACCAAACCATCCCAAACCTCTTCCAAGCCAAACCCAACCCTATGTAGGAATGTTGGGCATTAATAAATATTAATAATTATATTTATTTGTATTTAATTCAGATTTTGTAGTGTAATTATATAGATAGAATTAAATAGTTCTATATTAGGAAACCCCTTTTTAAATCCTCAATCCAATCAACTTGCCAACTCACCAAACAACAAAATTATGCCAAGTGGACCCCCACCATGAAAATTTTGGCCAAACAACACCCCATGTCAAATGCATCAAATTAAATAGGATTTAAATCCTAGATTGCTTAAAATTTATTTAAGGATATGTTTAAATATACCAACTTATCCCAAACCTTAACCAAATCCTAATCGTTCTCTCCCTCACCTTTGGCCGACCAAAACCTCTCTCCCTCTCCATAATTTTGGCAGAAATAAACTCCCCATAGCCTCTATACATCATCTCCTCTATTGCACATCTCTCCATCCTTCACAAAAACTCATTTCCTCCACCATACATCCCCGAAATCCCTCAAAACAAACCCTAAAAACTTTATCTCCCCCATCTAATACTCTATAGCCAATATCAACTCTCCTATAATCACCAAGAGAGGATTAGCAAGCGAGGATAGCGGAAAAGATTGGAGCTTTGGTGAAGAGAAGTCATCATCACCCTTTCTAGCAAGGATCTTTGGTAAGAACCCAAATCTTTTCTTCTAAAAACCTTTGCTAAAATTCTATAGAAAATATGTTATTAATTTTGTAGAAATCATATTTTGATGGCTTTTGTTAGGTATAATCATCCATAAAGATTTCATGAAATATATGCGTAATATTCATGTATCGGTATGATCAAAATTAACTCTATTGTAAATAAACTATGAGTTATTGGTGCCTATTTTTGAAACTAAATTTTATATGTGTTAATATACATAAATTGGGATTTTTAAGAATTTTTCTATGATTTTAGCAACACAAATATGGTCGAACAAATTATAGATCAAAACTAGCTAATTTTGGGTAACCGACTGACCTAGAATGTCCCAAACTTGTAGTATAACTCAACCCTTGTACCTATAATATATTTCTATGAAATAAATTATTTTATTGCTGTTTAAAATATATTTTTGGTTATTTTAGCAATTTTGAGTCATTAACTATGTTCCGGACGAGTTTCGGGTAGACTAGCTGACTTATTAATCAACTAGTCATAAAAGTCTTTAGAAATATTAATTCTGGAATTTTAGAGATAAATTTGTAAAAAATTAGTTTAAATATTATTTTTATATAATTTTTAAGTATGTATTGAATTAGGGGCATAACCGACTAATTAAAAGTTAGAAATCCTAAAAACTATGTTTCGATGTCTCGTGGAACCTGTGTGTGATTGCATGGATCTAAATGGTTCCACGAGAGATTGAATATAATTTTAACATATTACTTCGACTAATTAAGTCGTATCGTAAGTTTCATGAGTAGTGACTTAATTTAGTTAATTAATAATCTAGGAGTGTCGGGTTCCGGAGGCGTGGACGCGGGAGCGGTGTTTCATATTTACAGCACGAAATCAGGCAAGATACCTTGCCATTATACTGTTTATATTCAGTCTGCATTTATTTATATATAACTGTTTATTATTTCCAGTTATTACAGTTCTTGATTTACTACATGCTCAGTGATTATTAGTTTACTTTGTTACTATCCTTTGGTTGCACATGAACCTAGAGTTAAGGGACTACCATCTATGGTGAATCGCATATACCTTGACACAGTTGTACCATGAGAATGTGTGAGATGAGTAGCATGTAGAGGTTCTTCCGTGTGGGTTGATCTCCCATGCGCATGCGTTAGGGCTAACTGCTAATAGAGGCGTGTTAGGAGACTTAGAAGTTAGTAGAGGTACATGGTCGTGGATGCGACTTGACAGGTACATTGGGTGGGGAGAACAATACCTGACGTATGGGCTTCTTTGCACTTCCCTACTTACCTGTGCGCTCCATCGAAGACGCAAGCTCCAGGTGCCCTCTGACGTTTTCCAGAGCATCATGGACGTAGCCCCTTGCACATGATGCCCTCTGACGATCTTCGGACGTTACGGACGTAGGCCCCTGGTGCCCTATATGGGGACTATACCGATCCCATTTACAGCCATGACTCATGTGTCGAAGGATTATTTCTCAACTGCATGATCACTTTAGTACGGTTAGGTTACCTTATTTATGTCTTGTCACTTTCTTTAATTGTGGCATAATTTATATTCAATATTTATATGGCATGTTTATTGTATCTTGTTACGTCCCTCTGAGGACCTGGTTATCTCGCCAGGCGTGTGCTCTTGTCCTTCGCAGGTGTTCTAGCCAAGGCCGTAATCTTTTCTATTTCTTCGAGGATGATTGCTCTTGGTTCGTCTTGCTATTTTATCAATCATTTCCTTGTATATCTTCTTTCCTTTAAATTGGTTGGTAGTGGATTTGTCTCTGCCCAACTACATGTATAAATGACAAATTCTTGAGTTGATTATAATATTATTCTTTATTGTTGTGGATAAGATTTAGTTATCATGGTTTTACTGTATTTTACAGCTTATGTATACATACGGGGTTCCATACATTGGAGTATACTTTGTATATATACAACTGGCATGGATACGTACCTAGCCCTAAGTATTTTAGGACTGGGGAGTTACATATTTTTGTGGTGGCCTATGTAGGTCGAGTTTGTCACTTCGGTTACGTTACTGTACCGATGTGAGCCTGCATATAGGATTAAGATATAGGAATCTCATCCACAAGCTTGAATTCCTCCCTCAATTCCAAATCTCGAACTCTCGTCCGATTATCTTGACTTCCTTCTGCTTGATTCCTTTCGCTGTAAATCTTATCTTCTTTCATGCTGAATAGGGAGGTTAGGAGATAACTCATACGAGTATACATGTTATATTCTTCAATTACTCTATTGGTTGACTTTATAAGTTGAGTAGTATAACTACAACCTACTACCCGTATCCTTTTAACCTAGTATTAAAGTGTAACAGAGTGATAATGAATATATGCTAGTGTAGGAGAGATGTTTACCTAGAATATAAAGATTTCATAGCCCATACCCATTGTTCAACTAAGGCCTGATACAAGAACCAGTAGGACGACTGTATACGCAAGCACACCGGATAAGAATTAGATTCTTGTGAAAGTCGAACTATTTATTACTGCTTTCAACGTATTCTCCCATACTTATACTTTAAACTACCATGAATTACGACGTTATTTATAGCCTAGTTTTGCAAGATTATTCTTTGTCGAGCTTGTTCAGGACATATGTATACTGGCGACGCCCACAAGCATATTATCTAATTAGAATCAATGTATTATGGTCTGATCAACCATAGTGCACTTGGTTCGCTCTTCATATGATTATCCCACGTGGATTGAGATATAGAGGTATCTAGGATCTCATCCGCAACTACATTGACAATTCCTCTTGAATTACACATTCGCCTTTGAATTACGTAATTGTATTCAATGACATCTTTCTTGAACTCTTTATTGCTTTTGTCTTTCACTGATTGGAAAGACGAACGCTCGTATTTGATAGATAAATACAGAGTATCCCCATGGCCATGGTAGTTATATGCACAAGTATAGCAACCATCGGCCAAGCCATATAACTACAACCTTGCCTAAAGTTGCTCGTCCTTCCCTCGACCCTAATAGTAATATCATGACCTTCTAGTCATTTGAGCTTGAGAGATGAGTAAGATCTTACCCTTGGGTAAACCATAAACCTATGAGACTATCTAATCTCTAGGAATCAATTATTGTAAGTCTCCAAATATTCATCTTGATTCTTGGCTTAACTAGTAACCCGTATGCCTTAACTCAAACCTTACTTGACTAGGCCCCCACAGTTTAGACAGAGAAGAATAGAACAAAATAAGGACAAGCATTGCAAGGACCGTGGTAGACACCCATTCTAAGATTAGAGATTCAGCAAATGTTACTCTAGGTACAAAATTCTATTATTAAAGAAGTGACATAATATTAGAACAACACATTCACCAGCTTAGCCAAAATCTGTAGCATGACGTCCCATCATTATATTGTATTGGTAATCAACAAGTGATGCATGAGCATTACATTTAATACCTCTAGAACGCTTGTGACTATAGTCTGGCAGGTTTGACACAAATAGAAATTCACGATTTAGTAGTTAGAGATCTTTCCCATGACGTGCTTTAGAATTCGTTATTCCACCGGTAGACTCTCGTATACCATGGACAAGCGGGTCATTCCATCTTATCGACTCAGGTACCACTGTATGCAATCATTTTCATTTATTAGGACTTGGGGTACAATCCTCGAAACTGATTCACAACTACCCTATCATGTTATCAATCACATCGTGACTTATTATTACCAAATGTCAACGTACGATATCACGACTAAAATATTTTTAACCTTATTATTCCTAAAACCATATCCTAGTCTCTAGAGTGAATAGATTGTAAGCCGTTCTTACTTTTAGGAATTTGGGGATCACCGATTGATTGAGGTAAATTGGTTCTCACTAGGATGATAAATTAGTGACTCGTGAACTCCCACTCTCTTCTTAGATCTTTTGGTGTCCCTTACCGTGACTTTAATATTTGAAGTGTAATACTAGCTGTTACCTTCCAACAAAATTTATATGCAAAACTTAAAAGAGTCCACCTTCAAGTAGACATATCATGTCCCACACAAACACATCTCCTTGGACTCTATTATTATGATACGACTTTCAGGTCAAAAGGGACTAGCGATAACCCTTACCATAACATCAATGTACTTTCGGACTGCAGTTAGAGATCCAATATTGACTCAAATCTTTTGGCCCAATATATGGTTGTGATCTACTCGAAGCCCTCTACGCACATGCCACTAGTGTGCCACTCAATAGAGGCCTTGTGTGCTATTTAAACACAAAAGTCACGGAAGGCGCATCTCATGACTTACAGAACCTATTCTACCAACCCGACGAAAAATTTGCCCAACCACTTGAATTTGAACCTATTCTACATTACCCTAACCTAATAGGGATGGTTTAAAATTCCACAAAATTTTGTCCAGCCACTATAGATTAAATTCTAAAGTCTATGCAATCAAAGATTGAAGTCCAATTAGGGAATCTATTGAGACTCAGTTAAACCCATCATAGCCCAACGCCTTATTGGGACTATAAAACCAAACTTGATGAAATAGTCCCTCACCCCTATTATGTAGGTCCCACCTCTTGGCTCACTAATTCTCCTTCCATAGATTTCGTAACTGCATCTCTTCGTAGCCTATGTTATGCATCTCTCGGTACCAACTTGCTTCCGGATATACTTGACCAAGACCTCTCATACTGTCTTGACCAAACATAATTAATATATGGGCCATATTAAATAGATAATACCTAGACTTCCTATAGAGTTTGTGACTATGATTGGAAATACCTCATACTTCCTATACCTCCTTGAAATTTGACCTTCTTAGAAGCCCAATTATTGTGCTTTCCCCGATTAACCAACTTCTATAAGTTGGGTAGAACATTGAACTTATTCTACTCTACCTCTCAGAATGGGATTACAATCGTGACCGTTCTTCCGTTTGTATGAAATTTATGAAACGATCTTTTATTTTGCATTTTATATCCCTTTGCCCGTGCGTTTAGATAACTACGGTAACAGATTGCAACCTAAATTTTTCAAGTCAATCATAGAATCATTTTTGTTTAAATCAATAGCAAAAAAGTTTTGAGACAAATAGATCGCAAGCCTCTCTAAAAAATATAAGATTTTGGAATTAGCAAGTGGTTGGAAATGATTGGTTCCAATTAGACTAATAATTCAATGGTTCATAAAGTCGACCCATATTCGTATCATTTGATACCCTCGACCATGATTTTGATAATTAAAGCACAATACTAGTCTTTTTCTTTCGACAAAGTTCACACTCACGAACTAGACTAGTCATACTACTCACATGACATACATGTCCCACACAAACGAACTTTTCAGTGTTTCATTAAATTACACCACTTGTATGACACATTGTTTCCTCAAAACAAACCATAGAGACCCAAATTCGATCTATTCGATTTCACCCATACAAATATCGACCCATTCCCTTAACTAAACTGAATACTCAAGATTTATGCAAGACGTAGCACACCTATGACGTATGCCTTCCAACAAGCAAGCGCATGCCTCCTACACAACACCAAACATCAGCCCACACATATTAGTCATTATGACTTAGAGTTTTCAAAACACTTTCCTAATCATATTCTATAGCCTGGGTTCTTTAATTATCATTGATTCTCATCACTTGGCCATAAATTTTTCTTCCCTAAGTTTTCAAGCTCACTTCTTTGTTTCCCATGTTAGACGTAGAATGAATCCTTCTGAACCGACATACCTTAGTATATTCAAACAAGAGGTCGCTACCAGCTTGTCAAAAGCATAACCCCTAGAGTGACAATATTTGATTATAGTAACATTCTTATAGTTGTTATTGACCAAGAACGTCACGATGTTATTGAGGCTCACTTAGAATCAAAGACTGCAGTCAGAAGTGTCCATTATTCTCGTGCTCCTCCCTAGAAATTGTCCTCCTCAAAGTCTTGTAATGATGACGATCTTTACGGGTGGCCAACTTCTATAAGTTAGGTAGAGTCTGGAAGGAAGCATACCCCATCTTGTAGAATATGAGGTCAATTGGGATTTCTATGACAACCACCCCTCCATCCTTTCAAAAAAAAGAGCTACAATTTGACGTACCTACTCTCCCACCGTACAAAATCTCGCAATTCTTGATATTATGATTATTTTTAATTTCGAGGACAAAATTATCATAAGTTGGGTAGGATGTAAAATTTCTTATAATTTAAAGGAATATTTAAATTATTTTTGAATTTTATTTAATTCTAATTTATTTTTTATCTTATTTATATTATATAAAAGGACTATAGCTATGGTTGAGTTTGAATATGCAAGACGACTAGAAAGTATGGCATGTCCAGCGTAGTCGGGTGCTTTAACTAGTATGCTAGCCATGTTAGGAATGCCATGGTTATATTGTAATCTCTTGCATGTTAACCATTCAAATTATGGCACAAGTTATATTTTTTTATTTAATTAATTAGTTAAGAAAGCCTTTATGACTTTTTAGGAGACCCGGTTGTACCAAACCTTCCCAAACCTCTTCCAAGCCAAACCCAACCCTATGTAGGCATGTTGGGCATTAATAAATATTAATAATTACATTTATTTTTATTTAATTCAGATTTTGTAGTGTAATTATATAGATAGAATTAAATAGTTCTATATTAGAAAACCCTTTTTTAAATTCTCAATCCAATCAACTTGCCAACTCACCAAACAACCAAATCATGACAAGTGGACCCCCACCATGCAAATTTTGGCCAAATACCCCCCCCCCATGGCCGAATGCATCAAATTAAATAGGATTTAAATCCTACATTGCTTAAAATTTATTTAAGGATATGTTTAAATATACCAACTTATCCCAAACCTTAACCAAATCCTAATCTTTCTCTCCCTCACCTTTGGCCGACCAAAACCCCTCTCCCTCTCCATAATTTTGGTAGAAACAAACTCCTCATAGCCTCTATACATCATCTCCTCCATTGCATATCTCTCAATCCTTCACAAAAACTCATTTCCTCCACCATACATTCCCGAAATCCCTCAAAACAAATCCTAAAAACTCCATCTCCCCCATATAATCCTCTATAGCCATTATCAACTCTCCCATACTCACCAAGAGAGGATTAGCAAGTAAGGATAGCGGAAAAGATTGGAGCTTTGGTGAAGAGAAGTCATCATCACCCTTTCTAGCAAGGATCTTTGGTAAGAACCCAAATCTTTTCTTCTAAAAACTTTTGCTAAAATTCTGTATAAAATATGTTATTAATTCTGTAGAAATCATATTTTGATGGCTTTTGTTAGGTATAATCATCCATAAAGGTTTCATGAAATATATGCGTAATATTCATGTGTCGGTAGGATCAAAATTAACTCTATTGTAAAGGAACTATGATTTATTGGTGACTATTTTTGAAACTGAATTTTATTTTTGTTAATATACATAAATTAGGATTTTTAATTATTTTTCTATGATTTTAGCAACTCAAATCTGGTCGAAAAAATTATAGGTCAAAACTAGCTAATTTCGGGTAACCGGCTGACCTAGAATGTCTCAAACTTGTAGTATAACTCAACCCTTGTACCTCTGATATTTTTCTATGAAATAAATTATTTTATTTCTATTTAAAATATATTTTTGGTTATTTTAGCAATTTTGAGTCATTAACTATGTTCCGGACGAGTTTCAGGTAGACTAGCTGATTTATTAATCAACTAGTCATAAAAGTCTTTAGAAATATTAATTCTAGAATTTTAGAGATAAATTTGTAACAAATTAGTTTAAATATTATTTTTATGATTTTTATATGATTTTTAAGTATGTATTGAAGTAGGGGCATAACCGACTAATTAAAAGTTAGAAATCCTAAAAACTGTGTTTCGATGTCTCGTGGAACCTGCGTGTGATTGTATGGATCTAAATGGTTCCATGAGAGATTGAATATAATTTTAACACATTACTTCGACTAGTTAAGTCGTCTCGTAAGTTTCATGAGTAGTGACTTAATTTAGTTAATTAATTATCTAGGAGTGTCGGGTTCCGGAGGCGTGGACGCGGGAGCGGTGTTTCATATTTACAGCACAAAATCAGGCAAGATACCTTACCATTATACTGTTTATATTCAGTATGCATTTATTTATATATTACTGTTCATTATTTCCAGTTATTACAGTTCTTGATTTACTACATGCTCAGTGATTATTAGTTTACTTTGTTACTATCATTTTGTTGCACATGAACCTAGAGTTAAGGGACTACCGTCTGTAGTGTATCGAATATACCTTGACACAGTTGTACCACGAGAATGTGTAAGATATGTAGCATGTAGAGGTTCTTGCGTGTGGGTTGATCCCCCATGCGCATGTGTTAGGGCTAACTGCTAATAGAGGCGTGTTAGGAGACTTAGCAGTTAGTAACGGTACATGGTCATGGATGCGACTTGACAGGTACATTGGGTGGGGAGAACAATACCTGACGTATGGGCTTCTTTGTACTTCCCTGCTTACCTGTGCGCTCTGCCGGAGACGCAGGCTCCAGGTACCCTCTAACGTTTTCCAGAGCATTATAGACGTAGCCCCTTGCACATGATGCCATCTGACGATCTTCGAACATTACGGACGTAGGCCCCTGGTGCCCAATATAGGTACTATGCCGATCCCATTTATAGCCAGGGCTCATACGTCAAAGGATTGTTTCCCAACTGCATGATCACTTTAGTACGGTTAGGTTACCTTATTCATGTCTTGTCACTTTCTTTAATTGTTGCATAATTTATATTCAGTATTTATATGGCATGTTTATTGTATCTTGTTACGTCCCTCTGAGGACCTGGTTATCTCACCAGGCGTGTGCGCTTGTCCTTCGCAGGTGTTCTAGCCAAGGTCGTGATCTTCTCTATTTCTTCGAGGATGATTGCTCTTGGTTCGTCTTGCTATTTTATCGATCATTTCCTTGTACATCTTCTTTCCTTTAAATTGGTTGGTAGTAGATTTGTCTCCGCCCAACTACATTTATAAATAACAAATTCTTGAGTTGATTATAATATTATTCTTTATTGTTGTGGATGAGATATAGTTATTATGTTTTTACTGTATTTTACAGCTTATGTGTACATACAGGATTCCATACATTGGAGTATACTTCGTATGTATACAGCTGGCATGGGTACGTACCTAGTCCTAAGTATTTTGGGACTGGAGTGTTACAGCTGAGAAGCAAAATATGGTGTCTTTCCAATGTCACCCAAGTTCAAGAAAGCCGGCGTTGCTCGAGTTGATTCACTCGAATGTCTGCGGTCCTATGAAGGTAAAATCTATTTGTGTTGCCTCTTACTATGTAACTTTTATTAATGATTGTTCCAGGAAGGTTCGGGTCTATGCCATAAAGATCAAGGATCAGGTGCTGTCGATTTTCAAAGAGTTTCAGGCCTCTGTTGAAAGAGAAACGGGCAAGAAGTTATTGTGTGTTCGGTCTGACAACGGCGGCAAATACATTGGTCCATTTGATGCTTATTGCATAGAGCAAGGGATACGACACCAGAAGACTCCGCCCAAGATACCTTAACTCAATGGTGTAGCGGAGCGCATGAACAGGACACTAATGGAGAGGGTGCGATATTTGCTGTCAGAAGCAAATTTGTCGGGCAGTTATTGGGGTGAGGCTCTTCTCGCAGATGCTTATGTTATTAATTTATCTCCTAGTGCTCCTTTGCAGGGTGATGTGCCTGACAAAGTATGGTACGACAAAGATCCGTCATACAATCACCTACGAGTGTTTGGTTGTAAGGCCTTCGTGCATGTACCGAAGGACGAGAGGTCCAAACTTGAGCCGAAGATGAGGCGGTGCATCTTTGTCGACTACGGTCGGGATGAGTTTGGCTGTAGACTCTACGACCCAGCAGAAAAAAAGCTCTACAGAAGCACGGACGTGGTATTCGTCGAGGATCAGACAATGACCAATACTAAGGATTTCGAGACGTCTTCTGAGGCTGAGGAATTGCCTAAGTTAGAGTCATTACACTTCGAGTAGTTTCCAGAGGACGTCACAGAGGATCTAGTTATGGGAGAGCCAGTACATGGAGTTGCTCCCAACCTTGATCATCAGCCTGCTGATGGTGGTCAGGGTGTCCTGTAGGAGGATGAGCATGCCGGAGTGGCAGTTCCAGAAAGGGATGAGGCTATTGGTATACAGCCAGCACCAGTGTCTCCATTGAGAACAACAGAGAGCGTCAACCATCTACGAGATACTCACCGGGTGAGTATGTGCTACTAACTGACGAAGGAGAGCCCAAAAGTTTTACAGAGACTATGGAAGAACACATGGAAGAGTAGATGTAGGCTATGCAGGAGGAGATGGACTTGCTAAAGGATAAGAAGGCTTTGAAGAATCAATGGGCGTTCAGAGTGAAGCAGACGGATGATGCTACTTACCCTCGATAAAAAGTAAGGCTGGTAGTTAAAGGCTACGGTCAGCGAAAAGGCGTAGATTATGATCAGATCTTTTCGCCAGTCGTCAAGCAGTCATCTATTCGGGTGGTGCTAGCATTGGTAGCTAGTTTCGACTTAGAGGTCGACCAGATAGACGTAAAGATAGCATTCCTCTATGGTGATCTTGAGAAGGAGCTATACATGGAGCAGCTAGAGGGATTCTGCGAGAAGGATAAGTCGTATTTGGTCTGTCGGTTGAGGAAGAGCTTGTATGGTCTGAAGCAGGCTCCGAGGCAATAGTATAAGAAGTTTGAGTCATTTATAGGAGAGCATGGTTATACACGGACGACGTCGGACCATTGTGTATTTATGAGATACTTTTTCGAGGATGATTTCATCATTTTATTGCTCAATGTTGATGACATGCTATTAGTGGGTCAGAATGCCACTAGGATAGTGGAGTTGAAGCGCCAACTAGGTGCAGCCTTCTCTATAAAAGATTTGGGCACAACAAAGACTATTCTTGGAATGGAGATCAGCCGAGAGAGAGAGAGAGTCCAAGCTGCTACTATTGTCCCAAAAGAAGTACATTCATCGGGTACTTCAGCGTTTCGGGATGGATGGGTCGAAAAAAGTGAGTTGCCCTCTTACGGCTCACTTTAAGCTCACTGAGGAGCAGTGTCCATATACCAAGAAAGAAAAAGAAGATATAGAGCGGGTTCCATATGCCTCAGTTGTAGGAAGTCTTATGTATGCTATGGTGTGTACAAGACCAGACATCGCTCATCCAGTTGGTACAGTTAGTAGGTATCTTTCAAATCCTGAAAGGGTACATTGGAGTACAGTTAAGTGGATTCTACGATAGACACTGCCGATTGGAGACTTTCTTTTGGTGGTGAAGATGTAAAGCTGGTTGGATATACCGACGCTGATATGGTTGGATATGTAGACATGAGGCGATTGACTTCGGGCTATGTGATGATGTTTGTTGGAGGAGCGGTATTATGGCAGTCGCGGTTGCAGAAGTGTGTTGCCTTGTCAATGACAGAGGCGAAGTACATTGTGGCGATGGAGGCTTGCAAGGAGTTGATTTGGATGTAAAAGCTGTTATAGAAAATAGGACTGAAGCAAGAGCAATATACTTTGCTTTATGATAGTCAGAGTGCTATTCACCTTATAAAGAATCAGACATTTCATAGCCAGTCCAAGCACATCAAGACTCAATATTATTAGATACGGAATATGGTTGGAAAAAAGGACGCAGAGCTTGAGAAGGTTCATACAGATGATAACGGAGCAGATATGTTCACCAAGATTATACCAAGGAGAAAGTTTGAGTTCTGCAGGCAGATCATCGGAAAGACGATCCCCTCCACATAGTTATGAAGGAAGAGTAATATTGGACCCTGGAGTGCCATGAGCGTCGTCTGTATGTCAGAGAAGCTCGAGGAGGTGATGAGGCCATTCGGAGACGAAGGAGAAGCTCGGGAGCCACCATACGACATACTAGAACATAGGAGGAAGAACTCGGGCCGAGTTCTGCCCCAGGTAGAGCTTTGGCCGAGTTCTGTCTCCTTGTGTCCAGAACTGTTCTGGCTTTCCCACACAGAGTTCCACCTGAACTCTGTATCGTCGGACTGAAGCTAATTTTAGGGTGATTTTTACACCGTTGGATCGTATCCTACGGTCCAGATTTTGCTGCAGGATTGGGGGTTTACATATGGTTTTTTCTAACCCTAATCACATACAACGGAGAGAAAAAAAGAGAGAGAAAGGAGGCAAGAGTGCCATTACAACTTTGGAAGAGAAAAAGAAGGCTTGAAGGCCATTTTGAAGGAGGATCGTATTCGCTTTACTCGTCGTCTTTGTTCTTCGTAGCCTTATAATCAATATTTCTTGCTTCTAAGTGTTTTGGGGATCTGTATTGGATCGGAAGAAGTTTGTAGAGGGTGTACTCCTTTATTTCTTTTGTGAAGGCTTCTCAAGGGTTGGACTCTGATCGTCCCGTGATTTTTTCCCACAAGAGTTCTCCACGTCAAAAATTTTGTGTCTGCGTGGATTGTATTTTAGTGTTTTGGTTCATGCATTGTATTGCTCGATTCTCTTGTACGTACTTTCTAGTTTGGGGAAAGGTTTTCGTACTTCTTTTCTAATATTCATGCCCTCTGAAGCCTGGTCATAGAAGAACTCCAGTTTTGCATTCTCCACAAACGCGTTGGCCACCCCCATCATAGCATGCTATGGTAGGAGTATGATGATGGTAAGCGGCACCTTTGCCTTTTCGTCTACTATCTCCTCTTCTCTTACGACGCCGAGTCGCTTTCTCTCTGTGAAGAACGCGACGAGCAACACCACTACGTGTATTACGATGTCGATCCCCATCCTCTGCAGTATTATGACCCCTCTCGGGTTCTTGGTGTACCTCGGCTATGGTGATCAGCATGAAGACCGTGACGAAGGTCGCAAGGTTGACGGGAGGATCTTGAAGTTTTGAGCCATGCTCAAGTCCAGCATGGTGCCTTACATGACGAAGAGGGTCAGAACTTGCACAAACATGACTCTCGGTACGAACGTCGCGAGTAGTACCGGTACCAGCTTGATGATCTGCTTGGTTTCTTCTACTCGTGTCACCATGCAAAGAGTCCATGGCGTGCTTGCGCTGCCATTCTTTGCCGTAACTCTGTCGAGCAACCTGCAGCCATGAGCTCATTATGAGACTCGATACTTTGTGGGTACTGACATGAAGTTCAAAGTTACCGAGAGCTAATAGGTAAGGAGTATATTCTATTCTGAAGGCATTGTGCTTTGCGTAGTCTTCTAAATCCAACTTGAAGAGCTCCTTAGAATTTGTAGGTACATATACCTTTCCGTTTCCTCATGGCTGCCACGAACACCTGAACCATTCTCGTGTACGAACTTTTCGACGCCCGTCTTTGCCTGTAAAAGGCGTTCGGACAACGAAGACCGCGACAAAGATGACGAGGCTGATGTTCGGGAGCCCGTACCCGAAGCCCTAGCCTATATTGTCCTGGATGTAGACGAGGAACGTGTTCGCGAAGAGCGCATCGAAGAAGATGCTGAACATCCACCAGTTGTAGAAGGAGAGCTTGTGGGCGCGCTCCCTAGCAACTGGTAGGCACCTATGGTGGATATGTTTGGCTTTGTGCCGTCGGTCCCTGCAGCGATTATGTAGAGCACGAAGTAGAAGATGCCGACTTGGAATGGCGTAGCTTGGCCGTTGCAGTCGCCCACTGCCGACGGGGCCTACGACGGAGGTCTCAACGACGGCAATGAGACGGTCAGTCAGGAGGCACATACCTTGTTTTAAATTCTTGGTTGTTAGATTGCTTGCTATAAGTAGTACCTGTTTGGTAAACATAAGTGTGAGAAATTTTGGATTTGAACTTTCAAAGATAGAAGTAGGATAAAAATTCATGCACTTTCTTATCCTTCTAGTAATAGAAAAAGGTATTTTTGGTACTTTGGCTCCAGCACTGCTTCGTCTCTGGGTCGACGGCAAGGACGCAGAGGCCAAGGCCGAGCACGATACCACTGACCGTGGGTGCACGACACTATGCGAAGTCTTGCTCAGGGATCTCGCAGCGAGGGTGTACGCAGCGTCCGACGGTGGACCTAACTTGAGGGCAGTGATGGAGGGAGCACGGTGCGCGACATCCGTCGGGTTGCTCCTGTTGGCCGCTGGTCGGGTGGCTTATTTTCATATAAAAAAATATTAACCGTCATTTCCCTCCCACGTTCGGATGGGGAGGAAGGGAGTGGAATGTGTTTTTAAGGGAAGACATGGAAGGGGACACAGACTACACTTCATGATTCTTTTTCCAAATATAGCAATATTTACTCCTTACCAAATGGCATGAGTTGGGAATTTTGGGACACTTCATATTGAAACTTAAAATTTAGCCCAAGTTCCCATTTACCGAACATGTCCTAAGAGAATGAATCATTGAGTTCCAAGGGCGAAAGAAAAAAATTCGACCTTGGATGGTCTAGTGGACTGGGATAGACTGACTCATATAAAAATAAATATATAGAAAAAACGGATGAACGAGAGCTCACCCCAACTCCTAGGTAGTTTCTCCTCCGATCAAGAGATTGTTAAAATTTTGACATCAATTGAGGAAATATATCCATAAATGATAGATATATCTCCAATATTTCTACCGGCTATGTTGTATAAATTAAAATTTTAAAATCGGATTGGAGATCGACCTGGTCATAACACTGGGTTGGGTCAAACCGGTCCAATCGGTAGGTTAACCCAGATTGAACGAGTTATATATGTCATGGCCCGACTCGAAAAATTATTTATCCTTGCTTGATTTCACCAAATCGATCGTCCTTGCGGGACGTGATGCCTTACGATTCTGGAGTTGCACTCGTACAAGAAAAGATGACAGGTTCTCAAAATAGTTATCTTTGATTCAACATTTAGCAGCAGAAGGAACAAAGTGTATGAAACAATTTTCTTCATTCAATAAATAGTAGAATTATAAAGGCTTTCAATAGCCCAAAATTTTGCCAGATTGACTTACAACATTCAAGTTCTCTCTTGCCCACAAAGGATTTCATCGTTCCATACATCATGTCTTCTATATCTCGGCCGCATCAATCATGTTGCAAGTTCGAGTGTCAATGCGGTCGCACGCCTCAAAATGCTATGGCATTCCATGTCTCTCAGCGTGTTCAAGAAAAGTTTCGTCGTGAGCAATCCATTTCCTGCATCCTGCAAGAAATCTGATGGAAGATTAGTATTAATCCTCTTGCGTACTGATATTGACCCACTTTACTAAACCAACATTAAGTAATTTATGAATCATGCAGCTTAACTTGTGATCTTTCTATCTTACCTTAGAATCAGTTTCATGGTATATTTGAAAGCAGTAAAGCATGCATTTCATGCATGGCGAGCATGTTATCATTTATTCGCGTAAGCATGCAGGCAACATTCAGCAATCTTGTGTTATTTTGTGGCCCGACTTCTTACCAACTCGACGCACTCGCCCTTGTACCGACGTAAGGGGAATGCGCCTACTATCTTTCCTTGTCATGTTATAAGTGATCTTTGTTCTATGTACCTGCACTTTCAGTCCACCGGCCCCTATATATATGAAAGGTCACTAGCATTCAACATGCCAGAATGGAACTCTACCAATGGTACGATGGTGATTACTTCAGCCTGTGTTGCTACCCCATTTTCTGTAGCACTTCCGAACGATATCGGTATTTGTGGCACACCATTTCAGTATTAGTTCACAAGCCTCATAAATTGAAATGTCCCACATAATACCTATCTCAAATTTCCTTCTAGATTGAACGATTCCGGTGCCCCGATGTACCTAGTTCATGGGATACCTGTGCATGGACAATCATTAAGTCCATTTGACCATGCAACACACATAGAATTTATACAACCAAACATAATATGAGTCCAAAACTCAGCTATCGCATCATCTTAACATTCAATTCATCTATCTCTATTTCCAATGGCACAATGTCCCAACTCAATGTTCATCAAACGAACACCCCGAATGCCATAACCATTTCGAGACATCATATCTCATTCAATAGTTATTCAATATCCTTCGAGTCATGCATTCGATGCACTCCTCGATTCAATATTTCCATGTTCAACGCCTTAGTGTTCAATGTGTTAGACTTATGTTCCTTCCCTCCGACTCGTGCACTGAGGCATGCCTCGATAGGGTATTCAATGTTCTATAGCTCGTGAACTGAGACACTTGTGCCGATATAGTCTTTCGATATTCTAGCATACTAACTCGTGCATGGAGGCACGCATTTTATTGATGTTCAATGACTCGTGCCTTGAGACACATTTCGATCCAATCGTTCAATGTTCAGTGACTTGTGCATTTGATACACTCGTCGATACAGTTATCCCATGTTCTTATGGCTAGCGTATTGAGACGCTCGCCTTTGTGGTACTTCGATGTTCTATGGCCACTCGTACATCTGATGTACGTTTCAATTCAATTGTTCTATATAGTATTCGACACACACTACGATTTCTCTCAATCGAGCCACGTCCGTGTCTCGATATGTTAACTTAGCATACAACAAAACATTTTACTTAGGTATGACGGAGTAGGAAAGAAGGGTCAAAGTCCTCCCACCTTAAGTCGACACGCCTTGTCATTTTGCTGAACCGATGTGGCTCGATTTCATAACTTTGTCGCACGATCAACTCTTCTGACTTAGCCATTCGAATAGAACTACTCGACTGATTTGGCCTACCGCGCCCATGACTCAGTCCGTTACGAGGCAATGCTTTAGTTTTGCGGACTCCGTTACAAATGAGGCAAAATGTCGACCCCTTTTAATTTAGCGTACAAGCTTAGCCTGCACACGAAACCAACTAAAATCAATACTTATCCGAATCAGACTTGTGTTTTGCATCGATTCGATTTATTGGGTCTTCGAACCAACTCAATGCTTACTCGTTCGGGCCAACATAACTCTTTGCATCGATCCGACTCGATGCATTCCTCGGATCAATAAAACTCTTGTATCGATTCACATCGATACTTCATCGGGTCAACGCAACTCTTCGAGTCAATGACTCAGCATAATGTACCGTGTGGAGCGGGATATTGCAATATACAATTAAAATCTTATATTAATATATTATATGGTATACAATATATATTACTTACTAGTTTTGCATATTTACCATAGTTTTTTTAGAGAAAAAATAATTTTATTAAGTGAAAGCAGACGGGTTACAAAATACAAATGACGAGCAGAAAGGCGTACTAGTACGAACACCAACAGTAAAATAAAACAAGCAAAATACCTGCACCCTAGGACCTGAGTTTGACTGATTTGGATTTGGAAGAGAAGGCCGAAGAGTCATGAGTAGATGAAGAACAACTCTGTGAGAGTTTTTAGCCCTCCTGGACTTCGCGACATCCACTTCCTGCTTCTTGGACAACTGCATATAGTTCTTCTTATGTAGTGCCCCGTCCCTAGATCGTGCCCCATTTCTGTCCATAGGATGCGCAAGAAAGGAACACTGTCGCTACCGATTCAGTCGGAACCGATAGATCGGGATCGATTGAAATGGTCAAACAGAAACGATTCAATTAAGATCATTTTTCGTTATGGAAAGGATTTTTCGGAACCAAGTCCCATATTTAGCGAATTGTGTCTCGAGGATAGACTCTGCGGCTGAGTCGGGAGAGACCTTCCGTTGCTCTGCTTTTCATACCGCACTTGCTTATTTGGCTTTGGTTTTCTGAATGCGTTTTCGTGAATATTTTTGATGGTTTTTATGGCTTGCATTTTCGAACTCGTATTTACATATCGAACTCCTTGAATAATACAATATTCTAATCGGTTCCTTGTGCGATTTCAGGTAATCGCTTAGGCGAGGACTAGCACGACCAACAAGTCTCTCGCCACGAACAAAAATCAAGGTGAGTGGCTGACCCTTCTCTTCTTGACCCCCTTCTTAGTTCAATCGATAACATTATTACGAATGAAATGATAGATGTAAGGGCACAGACACGTCTACTTATCTTATAAAAATATGTTGAACAAAAGATTGATTCATTGAACAAATTGATGCCACGACAAGGCGGGACACGATAAAATGATTAAGTTCTCAAAAAATATAGACCATGCTTTAGTAACTAAATTGTTCTAACACGGTCTTGGACAACTTGTCGACAAGGTAAAAGTTTCCTCGAGCGGCATTCCGGAGCCACGGGACCATTTCGGCCTAGGAGGAAACATGGTATAGTTGTGTTGGATGATAGCACGGGTTAGGCGGGGACTTTTAGCGGGGCTCGCTACTTGCATTGAAAGGACCCTGACTAACAAAGCTATAAGTCCAGGATGGCTTGTCGGGTCGGTGATCAATCACACATAAATTGCACACGCTATGCTAGCGATAACAATTGACAGGGAAGAACATGGTAAGTCTCATATTGCATGGCACGCTCTGCCGTGGGTAAGTTCTAGCATAGTTTATATTATTCTTGTCATATGCTTGTCTGAAATTCATTAGGATGGTTAGAAAGATTCACCAACTAAGTCATATAAATTCTTCAACCAAATGAGGGCACGAAACTTAATTTACTACGCACCAGTACAAAGTGTAATATATTGATCCTCTCTCTCCGTATAGGTACCCCGAACCAAGAAAGACGTGCCACTTAAGCTCAAGGCGACACAAGTACATTGAAGCCTCGTCCGTGTGTTAAAGGCTTATTTTTGAATCCTTTTAAAGACTCCATATTCAGTCCAGAAGAAATGGCGTCTCGACTCCCATGATTCCAGGTCCTTGGGAATATTTTGTTTGTAAAGGGGGACGTAATGTATGGAATGACTATCTCATCAGCATTTATTTTGTAATTGAGTGATGTTGTAGCCCTCGTGACAATGATTGTAATGGAGTCAATGTAAATGATGTTTATTATCAATCAAAAGAAAAGTTCCTTCTATTTCAAATGTGTCATTCAATTTCTCTGTGTACTTTATTTTGATGTTATGTTTCGGATAACCTTATGACTATGCCTTGTGCGATCGCAACTTAGGTTCGCATGGCTTTACGCCCAGGGGAAGACTATCGATTCTACAGAATCGGGGCGTGACATAATGGTATTAGAGCATGGCTTTACATCCTTTAGTCTTCTGTCTAGAGTCTCAAACCTTTAACCTTGCGTCGATGAGATAAGTTGTTCCATACAATGAGTCCGTAATATTTTGAGACTGATGTGTGTGTCTGCGCATTGCAGAAGTGACGAAACCCGTGGCAAAAACTGTGACCGAGCAAGAACAAAGTACTTTGAGCGGTTCGAGCAGCTCGTGGGTCAAACCTTCTAACAATGCCATCGAGAGGATGCTGCGCATAATAGAAGCGCAGCAGAAACAGTCCGATAACCGACATCCGCAGATGGAGGCACGATAGGCCCAATTCAAAGCTCGCTTCGATGTCTAATCCAAGATGCAACAAAAGCAGCTTGATACTCTGCAGCAGATCGTCCAGACGATTGTTGCCAATGAAAACTCTGCAACTATGCCTACTGTCACCGAGCTGACGGGTCAACCCATCGAAGTCGATCGAAAGGAGCCCAAGTGTCAACCTGCGACACCAAAAAGATACAACTTTGAAGTGTCAGAATTTAAGAACGCGTGTCGCACTTCCTTCAGCGATAACGAAGGCCCTTCTATTGCAATCGACTGGTTGGAAGAG
Organism: Iris pallida; assembly: GCA_029216955.1. Lineage (NCBI taxonomy): Eukaryota > Viridiplantae > Streptophyta > Magnoliopsida > Asparagales > Iridaceae > Iris > Iris pallida. The sequence goes on from JANAVB010024997.1 coordinate 351,231, forward strand.
CTGGAAGATCACTTTGAGCTCCTCAGCATTGAAGAATCCAAGCAAGTCGCTTATGCACAACTTCAACTACGATTGAACGTGCACGACTGGTGGGCTGTGCACAAACGAACGATCCGACGCGACAACAACTCAGCATCGATCTCTTGGGCCACGTTCCACAAAGTCTTTGAAGTCGAGTACCTTCCATCCGTCGTTCGTCAAGAGAAGAAAAATGAATTCATGCAGTTGAGCCAAGGGAACCGGACAATAGAACAGTATGCTGCAGAATTCAATAAATTATCCAAATTTGCTGGTGTATTTCTTCCTACAGAAGAGTGTTGTGTGCGACGGTTCAAAGTAGTTCTGCAATGCTCTATTGGTGCTCATGTAGCGGTTCCAGAGTACAAGACCATGGGCGATGCTCTAAATCATGCTCTCCGCCTTGAGAGCCAGTACCCTCCAGTTGCTGCAGACGTTGTGTACAATTCCAACCATAAACATTCTAGTTATACAGGAGGCAACAACCATGCGTCAAAGCGTCCAAACCATAGCGGTTATCAGGGATAAAATACATTGCCACGTTGCACCAGGTGCAACCACGTCGAACATGATGCCAACAACTGCTTTGTCCTCGAGGGGAATGCTTCTTTTGCGGAAAAAGGGGTCACCAATCACGAGACTGCATGACCCGAAGACCGAATTGCAATGCCCTACCATATCAAAACCGTCAAGAAAATCGAGGATAGGCACCCCGCCCTCCTCAAGCCACGCAACCCAATGTCCATGACCGTTGTCCTAATGCTCAAGGGCACGACTAAGCCATGACTCAAGACATGGCGTTCGCCTCAAATACATTCGTGACAGGTATACTGCTTTTTATTAATAAACCTGCTCTTGTACTGTTTGATTCAGGTGCCAAGTATAGTTTCATATCGACAGACTTTACTACCGAGCACAAAATTCTCGTAACACTGTTAGGCCTTGATCTTAGCGTTCATATACCGTCGGGCACGTCACTACTCAAAAACTTAGCCAACAAAGGCAGAATCGTATGTATTGGAGAAAAAAGCTCTATCTCTATACGATAGTTCTAGACATTAAGGACTACGACATCATTCTAGGAATGGATTGGCTCGGCTCTTGCAACCCTACCATTGATTGTGCAGAAAAGAAGGTCACCTTCCGCATATCTGGAGTGCCCGAATTCTGCTACTCATGTAGTGAAGCATCGTCGACCTGCATGGTGATCTCGACAAATTCTGCTCGGAGGATGCTGCATTCAGGATGGAAAGGCTACTTGGCATCTGTTCGAGACACACGATAGGATGGTACAAACGTGGATCAGACCGAAGTTGTGGCAGAATTTCCCGACGTGTTCCCGGACGAGCTACCCGGAATACCACCCGACCGAGAAATCCAGTTCAGCATTGACACATTCCCTAATATCCGACCGATTTCCAAGGTCCCGTACAGAATGGCACCTGCAGAATTAAAAGAGCTCAAGATCCAATTGCAAGAGTTGCTCGACAGGGGATTCATTCGTCCTAGCGTCTCACCATGGGGAGCATCCGTGTTGTTTGTGAAGATAAAGAATGGGTCATTGCGTATGTGTGTCGACTATCGAGAGCTGAATAAAGCTACCGTCCGGAATAAGTATCCATTGCCCAACATAGACGATTTATTCGATCGGTTGCAAGGTGTCTCGGTATTTTTGAAGATCGACCTTCGCTCAGGCTATCATCAACTCAAGATTAAGTCAGACGACGTGCAAAAGTCAGCCTTCCACACTTGTTACAGCCACACGAGTTCTTGGTAATGCCATTCGGCCTAACAAATGCTCATGCCTCCTTCATGGATATAATAAATTGGGTGTTTCGTCCGTTCCTCGACAAGTTTATGGTAGTCTTTATAGACGATATCTTCGTCTACTCAAAGGATCGAGTGCAACATGTAGAACATCTGCGGACCATGCTCCAGGCCCTTCAAGATAATCAGTTGTTTGTGAAGAGGAGCAAGTACGAATTTTGGCTGAGCAGCGTATCCTTTCTTGGACACTTTATTTCATCCGAAGGTATTGCAGTCGATCCGAAAAAAGTTGAAGCCGTTGCTGATTGGAGGCGGCCTGCGTCAGCTAGTGAGATTTGAAGTTTTCTTGTTTTGGCGGGATACTACATATACTTCGTAAAAGATTTTACGAAGATTGCATCGCCATTGACTCGCCTCAATCAAAAGGGAGTCGTGTATGAGTGGTTGGACGACTGTAAAGCTTCCTTTCAGGAGATGAAGCAGCGGCTCATTTTGGCCCCTATACTCGTACTTCCGAATGGGGTAGAGGGTTTTCAAATATTTAGTGATGCTTCAGGCCAGGGCTTGGGATGTGTGCTCATGCAGCGAGACAAGGTGATCTCTTTCGCCTCCAGACAGTTGAAGCCGTACGAGAAGAACTATCCTATGCATGACTTGGAGTTAGCGACGATTGTGTTCGCGTTAAAATTATGGTGCCAATATCTTTATGGCATGGCGTGCGCAATCTATATCGATCACAAGAGCCTCAAGTATCTCTTCACTCAGAATGAGCTGAACCTACGACAGCGGCGTTGGCTAGAACTGATCAAAGACTATGACTTGACGATCGACTATACGTCGGGCAAGGGAAATGTTGTGGCAGACGCTCTGAGTCATAAATTTCTTGCCTCATTGTGCATCAACAGCAGACTACTACGGGACCTTGAAGGGATGGACATCGACCTTCGATTTCGATTCAGAGATGTGCAGTTGGTGCAATTACAGTTAGAGCCGAGCTTGCGAGAAAAGATCAAGACCGCTCAGAAAGACGATCCGTACCTGAAGAAGATGTGAGAGCTGATTTCAACAGGGAAGACGACCAACTTTGTGGAAGATGACACCGACGTGCTACGATTGAAAGGCCGACTATGTGTTTCGGACGACTTAGAATTTAGAAAAGAGATATTGACGGAGCGCATTATGCGAAATATACCTTGTATCCCGGCAGCACTAAGATGTATAAGAACCTCCGTACGACCTTATGGTGGCACAAAATGAAGAGAGATGTGGCTCTCTTCGTGTCGTAATGCATGACCTGTCAGCAGATGAAAGCTGAGCATTAGAGACCGGACGGGAAGATGCAGAACCTTGCTATTCCAGAATGGAAATAGGATCACATCACTATGGACTTTATTGTTGGCCTGCCGAAGATGCCACAAGAGAATGATGTCGTCTGGTTTATCGTCGATCGGTTGACCAAGTCAGCGCACTTCATTGCCATTAAAGTTACTTGGAGCATCGATCGTCTTGCTCAGATCTATCTTGATAAAATAGATCGGCTGCACGGGATACCGATATCCATCGTCTCAGATCGGGATGGACGGTTCGTACCACGCTTCTGGTGTAGTCTTCAGTCAGCAATGGAGACTTAGTTGAAGTTTAGCTCAGCTTACCATCCTCAGACCGATGGCCAAACAGAACGGGTGAACCAGATTTTCGAAGACATGTTGTGCCTCTATGCAATCGATTTGAAGTTAAGCTGGGACGTTCATCTACCATTGGCCGAATTTGCATATAACAATAGCTATCATTCCAGCATCCAAATGGCGCCATATGAAGCCTTGTACGGCCAGAAGTGTAGATCGCCCATTTGTTGGGATGAAGTCGGAGAACGGTAGATACTCGGCCCGGAGCTGGTGGAACAGACCGTAGAGAAGATCAAGCTCATTCGGGAAAGACTGAAGATTGCACAGAGTCGACAGAAGAGCTACGCCAACACCTACCGACGATCCCTTGAATTCCTGGAGGGCGATCGCATGTTTCTGAAAGTTACACCTAAGCGTGGAGTCATGAGATTTGGAGTAAAGGGAAAGTTGAGTCCAAGATTTGTCGATCCTTTCGAGATATTGAAGCGAGTCGCCCCAGTAGCTTACCAGATCGCATTGCTGCTAGCACTGCTAGATGTGCACAACGTCTTCCATGTCTCTCAGCTACAGAAGTACGTACACGATCCGAACCATATGGTAGATTTTGGTCAGTTGAATCTGCAGACAGACTTGTCATATGTAGAAGAGCCCATGCAAATCTTGGGGCGCAAGCAAAAACTGCTTCGAAATCGTGCTATCCCTCTCATTCACGTTCTCTTGAGAAACCATTTGATCGAGGAATTGACCTGGGAGCATGAATCGAAGATGAAGGAAAATTTTCCTTCATTGTTCTCTTAGAGGTAGGTTCTATTCTTAAGTTTCGAGGAGAAAACTTTTTCTTAGTTGGTTATGGTGTAGTGCCTCATTCCTACATCGTGCCCCGTTTCTGTCCACAGGGTACGCGAGAATTGAACATTGTCGCTACCGATTCAGTCGGAACCGATAAATCGGGATCGATTAAAACGGTCGAACGGAAACGATTGAATTAAGATTATTTTTTTTGTTATGGAAAGGCTTCTTCAGAATAAAGTCCCATATTCAGCGGATTGTGCCTCGAGGATAGACTCTGCGGCTGAGTCGGGAGAGACCTTCCGTTGCTCTGCTTTTCATGTCATACTTGCTTCTTTGGCTTTGGTTTTCTTAACACATTTTCGTGAATTTTTTCGATAGATTTCATGGCTTGCATTTTCGAACTCGTATTTACATATTGAACTCCTTGAATAATATAATATTCTAATCGGTTACTTGTGCAATTTCAGGTAATCGCTTAGGCGATGACTAGCGCGACCAACAAGTCTCTCATCTCGAACAAAAATCAAGGTAAGTGGCTGACCCTTCTCTTCTCGACTCCCTTCTTAGTTCAATCGATAACATTATTGCGAATGAGACAATAGATGTAAGGACACGGACACGTCTACTTATCTTATAAAATTGTATTAAACAAAAGATTGACTCATTGAACAAATTAATGCCACGACAAGGCGGAACACGATAAAATGATTAACTTCTCAAAAAATATAGACCATGCTTTAGTAACTAAATTATTCTAACACGGTCATGGACAACTTGTCGACAAGGTAAAAGTTTTCTCGAGCGGCATCCCGGGGCCACATGACCGTTTCGGCCTAGGAGAAAACACGGTATAGCTGTGCTAGATGATAGCACGGGTTAGGCGGAGAATTTCAGTGGGGCTCGCTACTTGTGTTGAAAGGGCCCCGACTAACAAAGCTATAAGTCCAGGATGACTTGAGGTGTCAGTGACCAATCACACATAAATTGCACACGCTATGCTAGGGATAACAATTGACAGGGAAGAACATGGTAAGTCTCACATTGTACGGTACGCTCTGTCGTGGGTAAGTTCTAGCGTAGTTTATATTATGGTTGTCATATGCTTGTCTGAAATTCATTAGGATGGTTAAAAATATTCACCAACTAGGTCATATAAACTCTTCAACCAAATGAGAGCACGTAACTTAATTTGTCACACACCAGTACAAAGTGTAATGTATTGATCCTCGCTCTCCACACAAGTACCCCGAACCAAGAAGGGTGTGCCACTTAAGCTCAAGGCGACACAAGTACATTGAAGCCTCATCCGTGTGTTGAAGGCTTGTTTTTGAATCCTTTTGAAGACTCCACATTCAGTCCAGAAGAAATGGCGTCTCGACTCTCCACGATTCCAGGTCCTTGGGAATGTTTTGTTTGTAAAGGGTTGTATGGAACGACTATTGTAAGAACCCTGATTTTTGGGAATTATTTTTTTATTATTTTATAGTATTTCTAATTATTATCTTATATTGTATATTTAAATATGATTATATATGTACTTTTTGTGTCTTTGATTTTTGGGGCACAAGACTTGCCCATCTCTTGAAACGTCCTCCATAATTTTTGTAGTAGACAGGATGACCTTCAATTTGGTATATCATGTCACATCCAAATTTGTCCCCTAGCATCCTTTTGACTTCGCGCAACTTCGAGTCAAATTTAGGCAATTAGATTATTTACCATATTCTATACCTAGCTTCCTATGTGAGTTCGGAACTCGATATAGATCAAAATTATTTGATCCAATATATGATTTTGACCGATTTTGAGACTACGACACACTTGCCAAGGGTGTGCCACTCAATCAAGTTCTCATGTGCAATTTATTTGTGAATGGCACAAGAGACTCATGGGCTGACTTTTCGAGTTCGATTTGATTAAAAAATATATTTGGACCCTAACCTAGCCAACCCCACTCCGTAGAGCCATGATAGGTTGCCATGATTTAGTAGAATTATTTTGAATTTATTTTACGGGATTTTGTATAGCGGAATAGGTTTTGGGTATAATCTTGTATATAGATGATTATATTTATAATAGCCTAAATACTATATATATATGGCCTTAGCCATTGTTAAGTTTTGGAGTACAAGATGACTAGGAATTGTGGCACGAATAGTGTACTCGTGTGCGTTGACTAGTGTTTTACCATGGTATGGAGGATCGAGCCATAGGAGTGTTCTAACTAGAAAAACCAGACCAAGTTACGACTTAAACCTCACACATGAATTATTTAATTATTAATTGTTTTGTTTACTTTTAGATGACCCGGTTGTACTAATTTAGTCGGAACTTGACCCGAACCCAACCTAAGCCCATGTAGACATTCAGTGCACCCAAAAAATGACATCTAGACATAATTTATGTGTGCACAAATATTTTGTATTTATTTTTAGGATTTGAAAAAATATTTTCTAAATATTTGTTATACGTACAATATGGGCCTTATAGATATTTACCTGGTTGGTAGATAATTGCACAATGTTCGGTGGACCAATTAAAATTTAGAGAAATTGTGACACCCAATCGTAACCCTCTTATTAGGTTATTTTAGTTTGTTATGAGAATTATTATTATTATTACTATTAATATTGTTGTTATTATAAATAAAATTATTTAGTTATTTTTGTGTTGATTTCTCTATCAAATGAATATATATATATATATATATATATATATATATATATATATATATATATATATATATATATATATATATATATATATATATATATATATATATATATATATATGCGCATATGTCTATAATAGATTTTGTATTAGGAATAAATAATATTAAGTTTTTATTTTAGATTTTTGGATATTATCATATATAAGAAATATTATGTGCATATATATAGATATAGATAATAAGAATATATATATATATATATATATATATATATATATATATATATAAATATATATATATATATAAAATATATATATATATATATATATATATATATATATATAATATAATATTAGAAATATATATATATATATATATATATAATATTAGAAAAGAAAAGAAAAGAAAACCCACACCCTACTCTAAACCGACACCCCACAAGTACACAACAGACCCACCCCCCCCCCCCAAAAAAAACCCGAATCATGAGCGTGTATATATACGCGAGAGGGACGAGAGGAGAAATCGGAAAACCCTAGCTGTGCACCCCCACACTTGCCCCGACCGTGCGCCACCTTCGGCCATCGTCGGTGGTCCAGCAGTGGTCGCGCACGACCGGCAACAGAGGCACGGTCGCTGCAAACAGGGCCGATCAACAGCAGTAAAGACAGCAGCCATGGCGCCGCGACCGCCACCGATGCCACCACGACCACCCCTGTGGTACGGCAACTTCCCCGCCTATGCCTGACTGGAGCGCCACCTCCGCTGGCCGCCGCGCCAGGCCGTGCGCACCAGAAATAGGCCGTGGTCGCAGAAACATGCAACAGCAAAGCAATGAAAGAGCCTCTTTTGCGTTGGGATTGCGATCGCCTCGGATCATCGTTTAGCGAGCTACTTGGACAGGTGCGTAGAGAACCTAAACACCTTCAATTCTCTTCAATTAGAATTAATGTACACGCATTGTCTGCGACGGAAATTGACTTCCAAAATCGATAGAATTTTTTCGAAAACAGGACATAGAACTGCCCCAAACTCCCTACTTTGAGTCCTAATTTCTGTCAAACCAGTGATCAACTTGAAAATCCACCTGAACAATTTTGTAGATGACCTATAGGTCTTTAAAACCCTTTTTATAGTTTCTGATTTCATCATGTATACGCGAAGTAATTCTTTTCCCAAAATCGAGAAAACCCGTTTTTAAAACTAAAAAAATTACGATACGGGGTGAGTCCCGCCAATCCGGGCGACATGGTCGCGAACCGAAAGCATAGAAAGGTGCATATCGACTTCGTGGACGTGTAGGCTTTGACGGAATTCAAATTGGTTGCGTGTGCACGACGAATTTGATGCGTATCCGTCGAAATTCACCATATCGACTATTTCAAAAATTCTCCAATTACTTTGTGCACGTTCGTCAAATCGAGACGAAACTTGCGCCAACAGGACCGTATCATTTTTATGATCATGTATGCCAAGTTGGGTCTGATCCTGAGACAGTTGACCGGATCGCCGTTTTGCGGGCCCCACGATCCAACTCAACGGGAGAATTTATGCATGGCCCACCGGAATCCAACTTTGGACATACTGTTGTGTTCGTCTCGTCAAAATAAACCCGTAAACATGTAGTTTAATGGCTTTAGAGATCGTAGACTCCGGCACATTTTTTGGTGCAAAGCGGGTCCTGCGGCGGACACCGTTTTGATCCGAAATTATCGTTTTGCCCCTGTGTCCAGAATTGGAGTTATGGGTAGGCTATTCTAGCTATTTTGCTCATTCTGGGACTGTTGGAAATGTTTGTTTCAGTATCCGGAGGTGTTTGCGGGAGTTCAGGTTTTGTGGCCATTTAATTGTAGGACTTTTTCTACCACCAGGCAAGTATACATTGCCTACTTGTACAATTTATTTTTATGCATTTTCTATACTGTTATTTCTTTCCAGTTATATTTAATTATCTATTATTCGTGTTCATATTATAGTCACTTTCTTATTTTACGTACACGTTCATTAGTTGGTCATCTTATGCCACCCTTGTTCCATGTGAGTCTTCTAACGATATTGACTAGTCTTTTACCTTCGCCCTTGAGCTTGATTTGACTTGATCTGTAGTTGCGATTGATTGCTAGACATTGGCCCTGTTATCTTTAGGACTGGGAGTGTCCAATGGCGTTACGGTATTAGAGACTTCTTATCGACCTGTTATCCCGTCTCTAGGACCGAGAGTGTCCCATGGCATTACGGTAGTAGAGACTCACCTTTTGTCTCGAGGTCGGGAGCGTCCCATGGCATTACGATATTGAGACGTCCTTATTGATCATTGTCCATTTTACTTGCTTTCTGCATGTTATTCACTGTATAGTAGACTTTTATATTATGTATCTTGCTAGTCCTCTGAGGACCTGGTGATCTCTCCAGGTATTAGATGAAGGTATGGTACACTGATGGAGAATGATTGCTACACCAAGACTACAGGTATATTTAGTTTATATTTTATCGTTCTCTTCCGTAATTAGCTTTTGTCCTATATTAGATTACTTTGACATTGCTAAGCCTAGTTTTACAAGCTTTATCTTTCATTAGAAGCTTGTTCAAGATAATTGCATTAGAGTCTGGTCCACTTTATTGTATATTATCTTTTCTTGTTACTTGTAGTAATCGGTTTGCTAATGTCTGACCAGCATTAGTTTACTTGGTTTATACAAGAGTTTATCTTCAGTGGATTGAGATATTTTGTAGTTGAATTAATGGATAGATTACTTTAGAAAACCAGACAGCTTATACGTATTCGAGCTGGGCTGGAGTCCTCTCGATGCGTAGCTGGCATATATACGTATCCTAGGCCTATGTATTTTGTGACTGGGGCATTACAACTATCTCATCAGCGTTCATTTTGTAATTGAGTCATGTTATAGCCCGCGCGGCAATAATTGTAATGGAGTCAATGTAAATGATGTTTATTATCAATCTAAAGAAAAGTTCCTTCTATTTTAAATGTGTCATTCAATTTCTCTTGCGTACTCTATTTTGATATTGTGTTTCGGATAACCTTATGACTATGTCTTGTGCGATTGCAACTTAGGTTCACACTGCATCACGTTCGGAGGACGACTATCGATTCTACATAATCGGGACGTGACAGTCGACCGCCAGGGCACCCTCAAAGAGCGAATGAATACGAGGGGAAATATCCGACTCGACAGCCTTACCCTGGCCAGAGGCCACCTCCAAAAAGGACCTAGTTGGCGAAGAGGAGGGGACAATGCCATCCGCACACATCGTAAGGCGAGGTGCCAGAGGGTGGGAGGGAGTAGAGGTAGCGGGCTCGACTCCAAAAGTAGCCACGACGTCTGGGAGAGCCATAGCCTCAACACTAGCGATGACCGGAAGAGCCGCGCCCTCCACCCCGGAGATGCCCTTGACCGCGGAGATGTGAGACTTCCTCAGAGAGGAAAATGGGAACCGAAAACTGGACGAAATCAAACGGAGGAGCGAGGGGGGGCGATGGGCAATGGGGGAGAGAATATAAGGAGGAAGCACTCGCCTCTGTACCAGAGCCGGAGGAAGCGCGGGGGATGGAGGCGATGGTGCCTCCCCATCGGGGAAGGGAGTGGGAGCCGCCAGAGGGCCCGAACCCTAGGGGAAGGGGAAAAAAAATCATAGTTGGAATCATGTTTAGAGTTAGTTAAAAATCAAATATATTAACTTTGACTACATGTAAAGTCCAAAACAAAATGTCGAAAGTCGGGTTCAAATCAGTTCAAAATTCAACTGGAGTCAGATGGTTCGGTGGTCTGACTGGCCCGGTTGATCGAATTTTTGAAAAAAAAATACTAGGTCGGTATTAAACTAATCCAAAAAACTACCGGTTCATGGAAAAAGAAACTACCGGTTCATGGAAAAAGAAACTACCGGTTCATGAAAAGATTAAAAGACTGTATATTGATTCTTGAAGTTCAATCACCTCTAGCTCAAGGTAGAGTTGGACAATATCTCTTCAGAGGTTGTGGATTTTAATTAGGAAGAAAACAATTTATTGGTGATAGTATATCGCGTAAGATCCACACGTTGATTTAAGAGATGAAGAAGTAAACGAATTATGAAAACATATCTGAAATCGTTTTTAAGATGATCTTATAGCGAATGTCGCTTTTTTTGGTTCGATTTTTCAACTCTCTCTCTCTCTCTCTCCTCTCTCTCTCTCTCTCTCTCTCTCTTTCTCTGGATACATAGTAGAAAATAAAAGAAAGACTCCTCTCTTGTCTTACAAATTGGAGACCATAATCCTAATGAATACGCTACTTTCTAATTTAGTCCCTCATCAAATCAGAAATATCTCTAATGTATCTACACATTATTTTCGTGACAATTATACTCAAGTTTATTTTCCATTCTCAATTATACCATTTTAATTTGACTTAACCATTTAGATAGCACAACACCATTAATTTTACATGCGTGATCACTAATTATTGAATAACTCCAACATATCGTACATTGATATCCATGTTAAAAGATATGTAAAAATTATATTTCGTGTCATATAGAAATCTTTAACTCGTACTTGATGAAATTACTTTTTCAACAAGTTCTGAATAATGCTCTATAAAAATTATATGTTCTTCTAAATTATTCAGAACTCACCTTTAAGGGACGTTTGGTACGCGGAATACTATATAGCCGGGAATTCTATATTCCCGGGAATCAAATTCCAAGGAATTAAATTCCTTGAAAAATTACATTCCCATGTTTGGTGACAATATAAATATTCCCGGAAAAAAAATAAAAAATAATAATAACGAAAAAAATGAACAAGTATAAAAAAACCGGTAAAAACGACAAAAAATCGGTAAAAACGAAAAAAATGGTAAAAACGACAAAAAAAATCTGTAAAACGACAAAAACGATAAAAAAAAACGACAAAAACTCGGTTAAAACGACAAAAATGACCAAAAAGCCACAAAAAATGTATTAACGACAAAAAATAACAAAAAAAGGGGTAAAAACGACAAAAATAACCAAAACACGACAAAAACGACATAAAATCGGTAAAAACGACAAAACAACCAAAATGCGGCAAAAACGACAAAAACAAAAAAAAATCGGTTAAAACGACAAAAAATGACAAAAAAAAATCGGTTAAAAACGACAAAAAATCGGTTAAAACTAACACAAAATCGGTTAAAACGACAAAAAATAACCAAAAGCGACAAAAACGAAAAATAATCGATAAAAACGACAAAAAAGGACCAAAAATCGGTTCAAACGACAAAAAAAATCGGTTAAAACGACAAAAAATAACCAAAAAGCGACAAAATCGACAAAAAAAAAGCGGTAAAAGCGACAAAAATGACAAAAAAACGACATAAAATCAGTAAAAATGACCAAAAAGCGACAAAAACGACAAAAAAGACTAAAAATCGGTAAAAATAACAAAAAAAAGCTACAAAAACGACAAAAAATCGGTTAAAAACAACAAAAAATTGGTTAAAACGACAAAAAACGACAAAAGCGACAAAAAAGCGACAAAAATGACCAAAAAGCGACAAAAACGACTAATAATCGGTAAAAACAACAAAAAAGATACAAAACGACAAAAAATCGCTTAAAAACGACAAAAATTGACAAAAAAACGACAAAAAGGACAAAAATTGGGTAACAACGACAAAAATAATCAAAAGACAAAAAATGGGTAAAAACGACAAAAATTGGTAAAAACGACAAAAAATGACAAAAAAAAAAAGATAAAAACGACAAAAAAATAAAAAAATGTTCAAAACTAATCAAATTGATCAAAAAGAAGAAAAAAATTTAGACAATTTTTTTTTTGCCAGGGCAAAAAAATATATCCACCTATTCTCAAGGGATAGAATTTTCATGTTTTGTGGGTAAACTATTTACCCGGATATTTATAATTTCCGGGAATAAATTTTTTATAAGCCAAACAAACGTGGTAATGGATTCCCATCTTAAATTTTTTCGGGAATAAAAAAAAAATACCGCGTACCAAACGCCACTTTAAGTTATTATATCGTCTATTAGAAAAATTCAAAACTTTTTGGTTTGTGAAGTTTCAGCTTCTTAAACTGTTTAAGCTAGCCAGAGTTGGAAATGTCGCATAAACTATATCATATGCACTAAGGCATCCTTTAGTTCGCGGAAAGAAAAGGAAAATAAATTAATTCCTTGATATTTTATTCCTTTGCAAAAAAAATTTCAAATAACAAAAAAATTGGAAGGAAAAGTGAATAATCAAAGGTGAGAAAGTGAATCATGCTTGGATGAATGGAACCATTTTCTTTTCTAATTTTCTTTCCACTGAGAATCACTTTCTTTTTCTCCTCAAATATTACTTTGGCATCCAAATATAAAAAAATAATGACTTTTTTTTTCCAACCTCATCCTCATGATCCCGATAACCGAACGAGACCTAAGAGTAACATCTGGATTTCAAGTCAAGGGAATCCAAATAATTTGGTGTAAGTGACGCAATTAGTTTATATATACAATTAATTCTTCTTAAAACAAAAAATTCCTGACCTAGTTTGAAGAGACTTGTAATACTGATGCAACTACAAATGAGTAAAAGAATTCAGATGTATGAAGATAGAGAAACCATTGCCTCGGTTGGCCCTTGAGGTTCACACTCCCATCCTCTCTGTTAGCTCCTCTTCCAATACTTCCTCTTCCATTAATAATATTTTGCTGCTGGAGAAAATGGAAGGCTAGCTAAGAGGCTATTTATAATCTTCATATGTGCATCCATCACCATAGTTTCTGAATCCAAGTCTTCACCTATAGCTTGCTTGCTTCTCTAGCCACCCATGAACGACTACATGGTGCCAAACTCCAAATTTTATACCAAAAAATTTAAGATTTAGATGTTCTCAATGTTTTTCTACTTGTCACATAATGCGAAATTTAAATGATTGATAGGTAAAATCCAAGGTATTGATGACAGCTAGAATCAGGACCGGCCCATGGATAAGTACGATAAGGCTTCGAACGAACTTGGGACAACCTCCCTCTTAGGACACCTCCCCAAATCTAACATGAGCTGCAAGACTAGGACGGGGTCGCTGGTGACCCAGCGGACCAACCAACAACAAAAATCAAGCTGGGGCAACCAAAACTAATGAGAAATATCTTTCTTAAGATTGATTTACCCTGAAAATATGATCATACTTTCTGAGAAATTTGGATGATCAATAAACCAATGAACTTATTACTGAATCCAAAAAAGTCGGATACACTTTCAACAAGAAATGCTATCAATCTATGATACTTTATCCACTTAAAGTATAAAAACGACACCAGTGCCAAAAGTAATAACAGAGTTTTCTATCCCCTAATATATATTTTTCCTCCGATCACAATAAAGTAATAAATGGAGTTACTGAATTATCGTTGGAATTCACGTCTTGCTTAGTATTTCTCGTAAGTTTCTTGAGAAAGCAAACGAGCTGATTCTTGTTTAGATTATTTTGTATAAGGATACCAAGATTATAATCTTATTAGGTTTTGGGTATTAGATTTGTCCATTTTAGATTTTAGGTTCTTGAACTTTTAACGACACATTTTAGTGACAAAAATGAGTCTATTAATAACAAATGTTCGTCATTAAAATGTGTCACTAAAAATTTGAGTACCAAAAAGTCTAAAACGGACAAAATCAATATCCTAAGTCTAATTAAATCCTAAACCTAATACCCTTATACAAAATAATCCTTCTTGTTTCCATGCAGTACTGTTGAGAGTATTTTGTAGCAGAACATTCATTTTGGCCAAAATCTTTATTCCTCCTATGAAATAAAATCACTGAAATGATTCAAACCATGCTCCCTCAGGAAGAAAATCTTAGTGTTATATAAATCACAAAAATTTAAGTAGGTTTTATGAGATGGCAACTGAAAACACAACATCGCTGAACTGATTCTTGTTTCTATGCAGTACTTCCAACTGTTTGTATGGTAGATGATAAATCAGTAAACCCTCATCCATCAATTCGAGAATACCTTAACAAAGTTCATCTTAATTTAAAACTATGCTCGTCTGGGATTACATGGTTTCTTGTTTAGAAAGAGGAAGATTATAACTTTGAAACCACTCATCCTACCTGTAGCGATCACTTGTAAGAAGACAACGACTCCCCGCACGCTATCCGTAGCGTTTTTCTTGTACGAAGATGACGACTCCCCGTACAGATTTTCAATTCATGCTGTCTTGGATGGCGAGTCTTAATAACAAAATAAGAACTTTTTCTTAGATTTCCTATGGACAAGTACCCTGAATCTTCCTTTTTGTGCTATACCAATGTCTCCACTCTCTCCACCCTCAACATATATAAACAGAATGACAAAACCTATTTTAGGTCATAGAAAATTCTAAATAGACTCACCATTAAATATGGTCGTCCACCAGCACCCAACGATGCAAATTAGACCTGTTGAGAACTAATAAGGGACTTTAGTCCCACATTGGAAAATGTAGTATGAAGAGGAGCTAGGCTCCCTATAAATAGTGGAGTAACCAATCAATAAAACACACAAGAATTATTCTCTACATGGTATCAGAGCCATAACCACAAAAAAAAAAAAATTCCTCCCCCCCCTTTCCCCACCGGCAGTACCCCCCCCCCTTCCCCCCCCCTGGCAGTCCCCCCCTCCCCCCCCCCCCCACCGACGCCCCCCCCCCCCCGATCCCCACCGGCAGTACCCCCCCCTCCCCCCCCTGGCAGTCCGTTGAAGACTTTACATACAGACGCCGACGCCGACGAAGATGACGACAAAGACGAAGCCGACGTAGACGACAACGACGACGAATCACCGTTGAAGACGCCATGGATTCGAACAGTGGTAAACTGACAGCAGATGAGATGAAGGCCTTGGTTGAAGATATCTTATCAAAGAGATTAACCGAGGCGACCCCACGTGTGATCCATACTGATGTGGATTCGTCACCCTACAAAATGGAAAAGCTGGACAAGTTGGAGACGAAGTTGGAAGGCACGTCCAATTACTTGAAATGATCACGGCAGGCCATGCGGACGCTGAAGGGACGTGGCTTGGTTGGCTACGTCAATGGCCAAACCAAGGCGCCAGATGATCCCTCCTCAAAGGAGTTTGCTGTTTGGAAAATTATCAACAATGCTGTGGCTGGATGGTTGACCGCCTCCTTGACAGACCAGGTGTCGGGCAATATAGAGGCGATGGAGGCTGCTGCTGATATATGGCAGACTTTGAAGGATATGTACTCCGGCTCGGACAATCCTATGTGGGTCTTCCAACTGCAGGATGAACTTGATAGGGTGGCCCAGGACGACCGCACCATCTCTGAGTATGCAGCACTATTGAAGAAGTTCTGGTCTGATCTGGATCACTATGATCCTCTTGGGATGGAAGATGCCCAAGTTGAATCCGTATTTGCGAAACATTTCCAAAAGTTATTGGATTATATTTTGCGTCAACGGATCATGAAGTTCTTGAAGGGTCTTAACCCTGTATTTGAGAATAGAAGGAATGTACTCCTGGCACAGTCCATGCTTCCCACCTTAGAAGAAGCCATAGCTGCCATGGCATAAGAAGAGGCTCGCTTGAAGTTGATGCCCAACAAGGGCTCTTTCCAGGGGGAGCAAGCCACTGTTGACAAGTCCGCCCTTGTCTCCTTCAATCAGCCTCCCTCTGTGGCCGGTGTTTGCCACAACTGTGGTGACTCAGGATATTATATCAAATTTTGTCCCAAATTCCTGTACAGTCAGTCGAGTGATCGTGGACGGGGCCGCGGAGGACGTCGTGGTGGTAGAGGCGGTTATGCTGGTAGACGGGAAAATTATTCTGGAGGACACAAAGCTAATCTGGCGGAGGAAGGGGGTGACCATCACCTGGCTGAGTTAACCCCTCTTGAGAAGGAGTTTCTCGCAAAATTACGTGGCACGAACCTGGGTTCGGACGGCAGTAATAGGACGTCATCTACCTCGGGAGACCACATCACTTGCTTTGCCCAAAACAGCACAGGTATACCTGCACGTGCTCTTGCAGCAGCTGTCCACCAACCAGGTTGAATTATGGACTCTGGGGCATCTCGCCATGTTACGGGATCCCGCGGTGAGTTCCTGGATTATACTCACCTACCGACGCCGGAGAGCATTCAGACTGCTGATGGTAACTCCAGCCCTGTCATGGGTAAAGGCACTGTCGCATGCACCCCTTCTCTCACTCTCACCAATATCTTACATGCTCCGTCTTTTCCTGTCAATCTTCTTTCTATTAGTGTCATTATCCTTGATCTTAAATGTACTGTTTCCTTTGACATTCCTACGGTGACTTTTCAGGAGAAGGGGACAGGACGACGACTAGGGACTGGCACATGGCATAAGGGGCTGTGGTACTTGGACATGACTGGATTGGACAAAGCTTTGGCATCTCTGGTAGCAGACACACCACCAGAAGATTCACGACGCAGTGTCGAAGATGACTTGCTACTCCACCACCGACGTGTCGTTCATTCTTCTTTTAAAATTATTAGTCGAATGTATCTGTCCTTATACCAAAGGGCTGATAAAGAGAAGTTATTTTGTCATGCTTGTGAGTTGGGTAAACATACCAGAAGCACGTATGTGAGTTCAGGTAGTAGGAGTTCGGCTGCTTTTGATATGATACATTCAGACGTATGGGACCCTTGTCCTACAACCGGTATTAACGATTTTCGTTGGTTCGTCACTTTTATTGATTGTTATACTCGCGTGACATGGGTGTACCTTATGAAGAATAAAAGTGACGTCTTTGAGGCGTTTCGAGACTTTTATCGCTGAGTAGAAACTCAATATGGCACTAAAATTAAGTGCTTACGGTCTGACAATGGGACGGAATATACAAATAGAAAGGTTGCTGAGTATTTATCCACTCATGGCATACTACACCAAACTTCCTGTGCCTATACACCAACACAAAATGGTGTGGCCGAACGGAAGAACAGACACCTGCTGGAGGTCGCATAGACGATGATGCTGGCTATGAATGTTCCGAAACACTTATGGGGCAGGCGGTGTTAACGGCATCTTATCTCATCAACCGAATGCCATCTCAGGTATTGTACTGGAAGACACCGCTGGAGATGCTTACTGGTGCAACCATGTACACTGTTCTACCGAAAGTATTTGGGTGTGTATGTTTTGTCCAAGATAAAAGGTCAGGAGTTGCCAAACTGGATCCTAGAGCGGTTAAATGTGTCTTTGTCGGGTACATGGCAACTCAGAAGTGATACGCATGTTGGAGCCCAGTTGAGCGGAAAATGTTTGTAAGCATGGACGTTACATTCGGAGAACTGGAACCATATTATGGTTCGGATGACGGTTCGGCGTTTGGTGACACACCTAACATAGAGGGTATTAGATGTGAGGGGGAGAAATTAGGTCCATCTGTGGTAGTCGGATCGGTCTCATGCCCGGTCGTAGAAAACTGGACGAAAGGGGGAGAAAGCAGTGACTCCGATACAGAAGATGAAGAAGATACATATGTTAAACAGGAGGAGCAGCAGACAATGGAAAAGGAGCTCTATGTCTACAGAAGGAGACAACAGAAGTCCAGTACTATGCCTGTACCGTGCCCTGTGCCTACTGTACCAAGTCCCTCGTCTACTCCTGCTCCAACTTTTGAAGATGTTGCCCCCGCACTGAATCAATCTGATTCTGATGCGGATCTCTCTGACTCTGATGGTATGATCTCTCCACCACCTATTGCTCCCTTAAGGAGATCTTCTCGCATCAATGCGGGTAAGGCTCCTAGTCGTTTTGATGATTATGAACATGATATTGCCAACTACCTGTCTTATTCTAACATTTCTTCAAATTATCGAGCCTTTATTGCATCATTAGACTCTACTTCGTTGCCCAAGTGTTGGCAGAAAGCAAAGAAAGATCCAAGGTAGAAAGCTGCAATGATGGAAGAACTTGCGGTATTGGAGAAAAATAAGACGTGGGAGCTGGTTCCATTACCCAAAGGAAAGAAAACTGTGGGATAAAAATGGGTGTACACAGTAAAGGAGACGTCAGAAGGAAAGGTGGAACGATACAAGGCGAGGTTGGTTGCAAAAGGATACACACAATCATATGGCATCGACTATGATGAGACGTTTGCACCAGTAGCGAAAATGAGCACCGTAAGAACTCTGGTCTCCATTGCAGCAAACTATGGGTGGAAGCTATACCAGTTAGATGTGAAGAATGCCTTTCTCCATGGGGACCTACAAGAAGAAGTGTACATGGAACTTCCGCCAGGGTGCTACGCTACAGAATCAGACGGAGGGACGTCGGATGGAAAAGTGTGCAAACTAAAGAAGTCGCTATATGTACTCAAGCAATCTCCTCGAGCCTGGTTTGACAGATTCAGAAAGGCTGTTACAGGCATGGGATACCATCAAGCAAATGCAGATCATATGGTCTTTCTTCAGCATGCAAGAGGCCACTTCACTATACTTGCTGTATACGTGGATGATATAGTAATCACAGGTAATGATGAAGTCGAGATCGCTAAGCTGAAGTCAAAACTCGCGAAGGAGTTTGAGGTGAAGGATTTAGGAGCAATGAGGTACTTTCTAGGTATCGAGGTGTGTGAAGGCGAACAAAGAATTGTTCTCTCATAGAGAAAATACGCACTAGATCTGCTGAAGGAGACAGGGATGCTGGGATGCAAAGCAGCAGTCACTCCAATTGACCAAAAGTGTAAGTTGGGAGCAGAAGCAGGAGAGCCAGTTGATCGTGAAAGATATCAACGACTTGTAGGAAGATTGATTTATCTGGGACACACTCGCCCTGATATCTCATTTGCGGTGAGTATAGTAAGTCGCTACATGCATGATCCAAGAACGGGTCATATGGATGCAGTGTTTCAGATCTTGAGATATCTGAAAGGAACGCCGGAGAAAGGGCTATGGTCCAAGAAGAATAGAAGTATAGAAGTTGAGGGATACTACGATGCAGACTGGACGAGCTGTATAGACGATAGAAGGTCTACCACGGGATATTGTGTCTTTGTAGGAAAAAACTTGGTCTCATTGAGAAGCAAGAAACAGTCAGTGGTAGCACGGTCTACAGCTGAAGCAGAATACAGAGCAATGGCTTTAGGAGTCTCGGAGTTGCTGTGGGTGAAAGCGTTGCTGACAGAGTTGAAGCTGGACAAGGGAGCACCGTTACTTCTTCTGAGCGATAGTCAAGCTGCAATTAGTATTGCTGACAATCCAGTTCAGCACGACAGAACGAAGCACATCGAGATCGATCGATTCTTCATCAAAGAGAAGCTGGAACAAGGGATACTGAAGATTGATCATGTTCGCTCAGAAGAACAAGTGGCAGACTGTCTGACTAAGGGTCTTAGTTCATTAAGTCTGTCGAAGCTATGTAACAAGATGTGAATGATTAATATCTATCGCCCATCTTGAGGGGGAGTGTTGAGAACTAATAAGGGATTTTAGTCCCACATTGGAAAATGTAGTATGAAGAGGAGCTAGACTCTCTATAAATAGTGGAGTAACCAATCAATAAAACACAACAATTATTCTCTACAAGACCTGAACTACGTTCGGTCTCAACCGAACCGAGTTCTGACCGAACTCTGTTAGAAGAGGCCCCAAAGTACTATTTGAAAAATACCCGAGTTCGGATGGAACTCGGCCAGAAAGTGGACCCAGCAAATCATTGCTATGAAGACTAGATCATATGTTCTCTTTCTTGTATATTTCTTTTCTTTTGAATCGTGTATAAATTTTACGAAAATGCTACATTGTCCGCGGACTTGGACCACAGTCCTGACCCACGGACCATGTGTCACCACCTGATTGGTCCCTCCCTGCTAACTTTCGGGCCCACCAGCCCCCTGGCCAATCAGGAGGCGACACGTGGTCCGCGGATCAAGACTGCGGTCCAAGCCGGCGGACAAAATAGCACTTCCGCAAATTTTATGATGATCATCGATTGACATAGGGAAAAAAAAATTTACCCTAGCAAACAGAAAAGAGAAGATCATATATAGTTTGAGGAATGATCCTCATCCTTCTATGGCCTCCAGCTTTTGTTGTGTGCGCCTCCTGAGCTCAATCTCAGTCGCAATGACATCTGACCTATACACATAGAACTTGGTCCCTCCTATGTACAAGAGAAGATTGACAGCGCTGAGAATGGCAAACAATCCATAGTAGTAGTCTATACGGGAGGTGTTCAAATCGTTGCGTCCGACACGGTCGACAGGATGAAGCTGCTCAGGAAGTTGCCGACACCCAAGCTGGTAGTGAAGTAGGAGGTGCCCAGGCTCTTCATCCCCTCCGGTGCCTGGTCGTAGAAGAACTCCAGCTTCGCGACCTCCGCAAAGGCGTCGGCGATCCTCAACAGGGCGTACTGCGGCAGGAGCACGAAGACGGAGAGGGGGATGACCGCCTTCCCGTCGAACGGCTCCTTCTCTGCTACGACGCCGAGCCTCTTCCTCTCCGCCAGGACCGCCACCAGCATTACGACGACGTGCATCGCCAGGCCGATCCCTATCCTCCGCAGCATCGTGGTCCCTCTCGGGTTCTTCGTGTACCTCCCGTCGCCACTTTGTGTCTATAGAAAGGCGTCCCGGCCACGAAGATGGCGAGGGAGACCGCAAGTCCGATGGTCGGAAGCCCATACCGGATGGCCATGCCTCTGTTGTCCTGGATGTAGACGAGGAAGGTGAAGGCGAAGAGGGTGCCGAAGAAGATGCTGAACATTGCCACCTCAGCGATGGCAATGAAACAGCGAGGGTCAGGAGGCCCATACCCTATTTAAATTCCCCTGAGTTTTTAGAGAATGACTTATGGAACAACATTTGTGCTTGCATTAGATGCAATGTTGCAGGAACACGGAAAGATGGTGTCGTATCCGTATCGTGTCCATACTTGCATCCGTGTTCATGTTCGTGCAACATAGTTCGAGGCGTAGCATATTAAATATTGTACGGTGCCTTTGTGGAGCCGCCTGTATTTAAGTGTTGTAACTGTATATGTAGTCAAAACTTGGATGTAATTGAGCAGTACAAATACATGATAAGTACAGGATCATTGTTGAAGTATAGGACACATGTGGGTACACAAAGTAACTTTATAATCCAATTAAAAAAGAAAAGAAAAGAAAGACTAGAAGAAGTACGATACTCAATCTGAACCTGATGCAACTTTCATGTACGTCCTTTCAGCTAAAAAAATAAAGACCGTTGTTAGTGTCGCCTTTGCTATTGTTGATCATTTGATCAGTCGTCCTGAGGCTTGAAGTGGGCTATTTGAACATTTTAATTTAAATTAAAAATTGTGGGTGGGTATTGTTCCGTTGATCCGAGCGATTCTAGCACAAACCAATTGCATCGAAAGACGCATATTTTATAGTCGACGTGTGATAATTGACGGAACATGAATTCATCAGTTGTGCACAATGAATTTGGCTTCTATCTGTCAAATTTTACTGTATATGTATTTCAAAAATTTATAATTATTCTCCGAGCACTCTTCAGATCGCAATGAGACTTGCACCAACAGCAAACGTCAAACTTATCATGGCGTCTAAGTTTCGTCAAGTTCTAAGATAGCCAACTGGATCGTCATTATTTTTCATATTTATTTTAATATTAAGTGTCGCGCGTCCTGTATGAAAATTCTGGCTACGGCACTGGTGACTACATTGTATCTATTTGAAAATGTTCGTATCCTACATTCATATACGTATCGGTGTATCCGTGCAACACATATTAGGCATTTACCAATTTTGTCATTTCATTCTTCCTTCTTTTTTTTTTTTGCCATTTCATTCTATTAAATTGTATCCGGTTTATCTAAAAACAAAAACGTTGTATATGGTTGTAGAATATTGCTATCTATATCATCGAGAAGATATGTACCACTATGTATATCAGAGACGATATCACCAAAGTCCAGTATCGGCCGAGGTGAGCATTAGCAATGTACGCACCTAGTATCTAGGATCGGCGTCCATATATGTATCCATGTCCATGTTCGTGCATCATATAGGTGTCTACACTGTACCTATTTGAAAATGTCCATATCCCATATCCATATACGTATCCGTGTCCGTATCCGTGCAACACACAGTAGAGATTTACCAATCTTGACATTTCATTCTATTAAGTTGTATATGGTTGCAGAATAACTAGGAGGAACGAAGGATCAAATGCTACTGAAATTCATCGAGAAGATATGTTCCGCTATGTATATCAGAGACGATATCACGAAAGTCCAGTATCATCCGAGGTGAGCATCGGCAATATAGGCACCTTGGATCGGTGTCAGCCAGACCGTTCCTCCCCAGTTGGTAACGTTGTTCGAAGAGGCAACCGTGCCTTCGTGGAGCTTCCCAGTAAGGTACACAACCAGGTTCGCAGCTATCCCATAAAATGCCATTCTTCAAATATTTCGTATCCTTCAAAAGTAACCCAAACTTGAATGACTTTGAAAGCATGTAACTTAGCTTGCACAGTTGAAAAAAATGTGTTCATGATGAAAAATCTTGTGCAAAATGTGACATGTTATATAATACTTCTTGACATGGGCTTTAGTTTGTAACTGTTAAGAATTTCAGATGAAGATACATGAAACTGATGTCGCGAAGTGTCATAGTGATTACCTACTATAAAAGAGCAAGCAGCCCACCTCCCCCCTTGGTAGAGCCGTCCAAACTAGTCCCGTAACCATGGGCTCTGATATCACTTGTTGGGAATGCGGTGTGACCCAAATCAGAGTTGGCTCATGAGATGTGATATTGAATAGGATCCATATGCCTTAAAAGAGAATTCTCATGTAAGACCTGAACCAATCCCAATTATCTATCCCACATTATCCCATCTCCTAACCGATGTAGGACTAAATTACCAACTCCATTGTCATCTCCCATTTGAGAACTCAACCGAATACGAGATACAACCCAACACTATTATTACAATGTATGCAGGGCTATGCATTCTTGGCTTTTAGGTTATCGATGTATCCGACAAAATCAATGTAAATAAGGCTCGTTTTTTATTATGCGAATCGCAGATATGTCAGGCAAGATGTCGATAGTGTTTGATCTCAAGCTGATTAAAGGAACCTTGGCGTCGCACTCTGCCATAAGTTCCAGGTAGAAGAGCTTCCAATTGCCATTGTCAACATTAACTGATAATTGGTAAGTGGTGTGCTTTATAAAATTCTATGAATTTATGATTGGAATTTCGTAACTTGAGAACACTTTAAGTATCCTAACTCTGAAGACATTGCTGTTTTAGTTTCTCTATTTCTTGGCTTGAGATTGCTGGCCATTTTACCAGTCAAGAAGAGAGCCTAAGAATAGCCTCCACCGGTGGCTTCTTCTTCTTCTGGTTGCGTATAGAAGAAATGCATATGTCATCTAGTCAAGAGTCATAGCTTTATTAGGGAACGGAGTGTCTTCGCTTGTTTCATTTTTTTTTTTCCTTCTCTACATCTAACTATATATTTGGCATGCAATAACTTCTTTTTGCAGTTGAAGTCTCTTCCACTTGAATCAACAAACTTATATTATTCAACACGCCAACACGACAATAATTTTGTGGCGAGCTAGTCTATTGTAGTATCATCGTTTTATATGGACCTTCATAGTAGAATTGTTGGATTGAAGAAGATCAAGCTATGTAGCTCTTATTTATAAAAGCGAGAGATTCTAGCTACGACAAGCTTCGATTAGCGGACTGAATGTTCTGATCTGGTTTGAGGGTTGTATCTTGCATTTTCTCTTTTGGAAGGTATGTCATTGTACTTAGATCTTTGCTTTCTTAGATACTATTAATGAAACGGGGGGATTTTTTTCCCACCGTTTAGTTCTAAATGATATAAATGAATAAACCCTTTTGATTTCTTTGAGTATGCAGTAGAATTCTTCTACTATTGAGAATAGTATAAACCAGTGTTGTCATAATCGGACTGAACCAACGGTTGGACCAGATCTTACCGTTTTTGCCAAAAAAAATGGTCTGGACTTACTTGAACGGTTTTCTTTTAAAGAACCGTCGGTTTTTTCAGAAGTAGTCCGGCAACCGGTGAACCAGCAGAACCGGTTCACAATTGAACAGGCCAATTTTGGATTTTTTTTAAAAAATTCAAAAATCATGAGATTTGGTCCATTTGGTTCTTGGTTTAGTTTTGATAGACCTTATAGTTGTAAAATCAAATCAAACCTAAAATACTAAGAACACAATCAAACCAAATCAAGAAGTAAATATGATATCTTACCTATTTGAACCACATTAAACCAAACCAAACCAAATCCAGTCTATTTGAACCCCGTCTGACCTATACCAAAAAAATTTCGGTTCAATCATCGGTACGTTTTTTTAAACATTGATATAAACCTAACAAGGATTACAAACATAATAGAGTCCAATTCTTTCCCATAAAATTCTTCTTAAGATCACATGATTTGGCTCTCTCTAGCTAGCTACAAACTTTTAGTGACGAATCCCTCTTATCATTATCAAGATTTGAATCTCCATCCTCCTCCTCCTTGACCATCACCGCATCATCCATCGATTTGGAAAGCTCAGCTCTGTACGTATAAGCCTTACTGAGGAACAGGAAGAGGACGAAATTTAGGAAGCAGAGACCCGTCAGGAACCCATAGTAGTAGTCCAGACGCGAGGCGTTGAGATTGTTCAACACCCACCCCTTCCCGCCATTTCTTTTAGTGACGGCGGCGACGGCGGACAGGAGGACGCTGCTGAGGAAGTTGCCCACGCCATGGGCGGTCAGGAAGTAGGAGCTCCCCAGGCTCTTCATGCTCTCCGGGGCCTGGTCGTAGAAGAACTCCATGCACCCGGCCATGAAGAACCCGTCGGCCACCCCCATCAGCACGTACTGCGGGAGCAGCACGAATATGGGGAGCCCGCGGCCCCTCGCGACGGCGCCCAGCCTGGCCCTCTCGACCGAGGACGCCGCGGCCATCGTCAAGACCTGGATTAGCAGCCCGACGCCGAGCCTCTGGAGCAGCGTGATCCCCCTCGGGTTCCCTGTCCTCGCCCTCGCGAGCCGGACGAAGCAGCGGTCGTAGAGCGCGACGGTTAGGAGCATGGGGAGCGTCATGGACGCCCCGAGGCTCGCCGGAGGGACCTCGAAGTGGCGTCGTCCCGGGCTGTGGTTCAGGGTGGCGCCCTGCTTGACGAAGAGGGTGTGGGTTTGGGCGATCATCGCGCACGGGATGAACATGGTGGCCAGGATCGGGACCAGCCGGAGGATCTGCTTGGTCTCCTCCACCTGGGTCACCGGAGAGAGCGTCCATGGGGTTGCCGGCCCAGATTTCACTGCAGCTCTGTTGAGGAACCTGCACTCGAGGAAATTAAGAAATGGTCAGTATAGAACTCTGATGTTTAGGAATATTTGAAGATTTTTTGAGCCGATCGTTTTTAAAGTTTTTTAAAAAATTTATTTGGTAATTTTATTGAGTCGGCTCAAAAATCTTCCAAAATCAGTACATTATAATTTTCGATGTCTTTATAAACACATCAAATCGGAGTGATTTGAGAAAAATTTTTCTTTTTCTTTTATTTATATCCTTATAAAAAAAATATAAGAAAATTTTTAATTTTTTATCCCACTTATTAATATGAATTTGTACTTACTTTTCATTTTTTGTGCTTATTAAACTTAATCTCATATTTTATCATGAAAAATATTTATTTTGTCACAAAAAAACATCCGTTTTGTCATAAAAAAATATTTTTCGTGACAAAAAGTGAAATATAAGTCTAATAAACATAAAACATGGGATGTAAGACAAATTTATATGAATAAGTGTGACGAAATCAAAAAATCTCAAAATATAACTATACCTACTAATACCCTACCATATTTCTTCTTTCTCATCTTTGTTTCTCTTGATGTCCCATACGATAGCTACTTTCACTAAAATGTTTTTTTTTTTAAAATTTTAATATCAATTTGATGTGATAGTTAATGTTTTTCTCTCAGCATTTATGATTTACTACTTGTCATATCATTTTATGCTTGCAAGTTATATGATTTTATAATCTTTTGGAGGACAATGATATAATTTTTTTGGGGGGGAGGACTTTTGCTTGTATATGGATATATAAGTAATTTTATTGTCTTAAAAAATGTTCATAACTACTGATTAAGGGTCTGCTTGGTAATGGTGTTTTCACCGGTTTTGGGGTGTTTTTGAACCGATCGGTTATGAAAACCCCTGCTTGTTAATTTTTTTGAGGCACTGGTTTTCGTCGGCTCAAAAACCCCCCAAAACCGGTGTAATGTATTTTTGGGTGGCTTTGTAAACACCCCAAATCGGCGGGTTTTGAGCGGCTTTATTTTTTATTCCATTTATATCCTCACAAAAATAGATATAATTATAACTACCGATACCCTTCCCTATTTAATTTATTCGTGTAAAAAACTTTCAGAACCGCTCGTTAGTGAATTACCAAGCATGGATTGGACTGGTTTAAAAGCCGCTACTTAAAAACCATCCAAAACCGGACCCCTCATAACTGCTCATAACCGGTACTCTAAAAACACCTCATAACCGCTACCCGATAATTGCCAAGCAGACCCTAAATGAATTAACAAACATAGGTTAAATTAGTTTAAAAATTGCCACTTAAAGTCGCTCAAAATCGAACCACTTATAACTGCTCGTAACCAGTACTCTGATCTAAACTATGGTAGCGAAAAAAACCTTAAAGAAGGAGTGGAGTCGATCCTAAATCTTCCTTCTCCTTTGTACACCTCCGAATCCAACTCATGGAGCTCCCCGTCATCTTCAGGCACAGGAACCCTACGTTTCCTCAGTGCAGCCACTAGGACCCTAGCCATGCTCGTAAGCGGCGGAGTCCCTCTAGGAGGCTTGTGCCTGTAGAACGGAGTTCCGGCCAGGAAGACCGCCACGCCGACGGCTAAGCCCACTGTCGGTATGCCGTAGCCGATCGTCCACCCCACGTTGTCCTGCAGGTAGACCAGGACGGTCTGCGCGAAGAGGGTCCCCAGGAAGATGCTGAACATCCACCAGTTGAAGAAGGAGAGCTTGTGAGCCCCCTCCCGGGCGTCGAAGGCGTCGAACTGGTCCGCGCCCATCGTCGAGATGTTCGGCTTCGCTCCCCCGTTTCCCAGCGCGAGTATGTACAGCGCGCCGAAGAACACGCCGAGCTGGAGCGTGGAGGCTGGCTCGCAGTTGGCGGCTGTGCATGGTGCCGGCTTCAGAGGAGAGACTGAGACTGCTAGGGTTAGCAGGCACATTCCCTGTTAGCAGAAGGAAGAGATTGATGACGTCAACTATATACTTTGTTGCTTATTTTGAAGCACATTGAAATTTATCTAAAAAAAATGTCATGCAGTATAAAAGCGCAATTTAAATACGAAAATCTTATTTTGCACACAAGGGAGATGACCGTGAGTGTCAAACCCTCCCCCCTCCCGCCAATTTGCACCCCCTGCGTCCATCGGGAACACGCCCGTAAATTCAGCGTCCCCCCTCCAATGAAGGGGCGACACATGATCCGCAGACCAGGACCGTGGTCCAAATCCACGGACAACGTAGCACTGCTGATTTAAATACTTGTATTGTCAAATATTCTTTTGAAGTGATCCCGACATGCTTTAAAATATGCGAAAGGTGTCTCAAAAGAGCAATTTAAAATTTTGAGGTGCTAGAATAAGGTACCAAAAATGTTCGCGGATCCAAAAACTATAGCTGGGATGGACTACCAAAAATTTGGGTGGGCTGAAAGTAGATAAATCTATATAAAAAAATCAAAAAAAAAATTATATGAAAAAAAATATATAAATTTTTTTTTTGGGTGGGCTCTATCCCACCCCAAGAGAGCCTTGATCCGCCCCTGATTCTAACGGTGTAGTTGGAGTGCTATTAGGATAATTTAGCCTTTTAGTTACCAAGAAATAGATGGCTGAACCGGCAAGGAACGTCCAGTATCGGCCTAGATAGGCGTCGGCGACACAGGCTCCTAGTATCGGCAGGAGCAACACGGTCCCGGTCCAGTTCGTAACATTGTTCGCGGCTTCGACCGTCCCCTGATGCAGTCTGTTGGTCAAGTAGAGCACCAAATTCGACGATACCCCGAAGAATGTCATCCTCTCGAACACCTCGTAAACTACAGATGATTCACAACAATCAGGCAAATAATTCACTCATCTGGATACGGATACGGATACGGATACGGATACGAATGTGGATAGAACATTACCAACTATAAAAGAGCAAGCAGTCCAGCCCCCTCTTTTGGATCTGAGGATTGGGTTTCCTCTCAAATCCACAGAGCCATCCTTTGTGTATTCATGATCTTGAGCTTTCTCTAATTTGTCTTCCATTTCTCTCAATTAGTTAGTTACTAATTAAACCTTCTAAATTGAACATATATATACAACTAATTAGTGTAGATTCTGGGCTTAGCTACTATGAAGTTGCGTGTAAGAGCTATATGCGTGCACCTCACTCATA
The DNA here is from genome assembly GCA_029216955.1 of Iris pallida. NCBI lineage: Eukaryota > Viridiplantae > Streptophyta > Magnoliopsida > Asparagales > Iridaceae > Iris > Iris pallida. The sequence continues at coordinate 380,590 of JANAVB010024997.1, forward strand.
TATTTATATATCAATTACTGCGTAGAAGGGGAGCCAATGCTACTGTGAGTGTGACATTATATTCTGGATTATGCATATGCTTTTCCACACTATGAATGTGACAAAGTCCATTATGGAGTACACAAGTTATATTTTTATTGAAGCAATAAACATTCTTCTTGCATATTTTTCAATCTGGTACGAAGGAAAGTGAAGATGGATGCTAAATATTGTAATCAGATGTTTTCGAAAAGTTATAATTAATTAACACAATTTTGTTTTTGCAAACTTGATTTATTTTACAGTCAATATTTGCATATCATGACTGAATGCGGTCAGCACATGTCCAAACACTTGGGTATGTATTTTTTAACTAGAGTACTCAAATACTGATTTTTTTTACGTTAAATTTTACCTCTTTACAAAAGAAAAAAATGCAATAAAAGAAAAAAATGTACAAGAACACACAAAATTTAACGTAGTTCACTTCTCAAATCGAACAACTACGCCCATATCCGCTGCAGGTAAAATTTTCACTATGTTCTGAAGATAGTTTATAAGTTGCACCATAATACTCCTCTTATAGCTATAGAATATTAGGACGACTTAATTACATGTGAAATATCCCGCATATCTTTTAAAAACTAGAGGGTCTAACTAATTAGTCTTCACACACAATCTAACATGAAGTCACCACAATATCATAAATTTCTTTGTTCTTATTTGAATACATAAATAAATTCCACAAAGAAACAACATAAACATAAGCCACCCAATTATTCTGTAAAATTATCAAACCAAGCCATACAATTATACTTCAGAGCTACAAATATATGAGGCTGATCAGAAATGTATATGTGCGACCTAGTTATTGTTATTGCCGGGGCACAATTTTTCGATGAAAAACTGAGAATATGAAACAATTGTAAAAACAATGTTCCAACGCAACACTTCTAGGAAGGTTGCGTAAGTATAACGAAGATCTAAAAAGATATCGTTATGATATTACGAGAATCTAAAAAGATTTCGTAATCACAGCAATCAGATCGTAGTACTTCTAAAAAGAAGATACAATCAGAGTTACTAGCAGCAACGAAGAAGGTGACTGGCGAAAGATGGAAGAACTCCTGCTGGGGTGAATGATCACTGTTGCTTAAAACTTTATTCGTCCTATGCGAACAGCTTCCAGGAACCAGCAAGTTCGTCGGAGAACTTGGAACACTCCTGCTCTTCTGACTCCTCGGACGGACACGAACTCCCTCGGACGGACACGAACTGTTTGCCATTAAAATTGTTTTGATTGAAATTTTAATACAAACAGAACAGTGATACAATATAGGACTTAGATGTAGTCCTAGGAGTACACTTTTGTTTAAGCTGGGTCCTTAGTGCCAATGGAGCGAGTGGTAATGCGTTGACTCCGTTGACCGGCTGACGACGGTTATCGGTTCTCTGAAGGTGTTGATTGCTCTGGGTGCTGGAGCTTGCTGAGAGGAGGAAGACATTGAGTGTCTAGAACTACCTCTCCGGTGATTCTCCTGTTGTGGATTCTCTCTGTGTTGTGAGTCCCCTCCGTGTGTGAAGGAGATGATCCTTCTATTTATAGTTTTGCAGGCTGGCTGCTCATGCACGCATGTAGGATACGCCGGTGTGGGGACGCCACGTGGAGGTTGCTGATGGAGGCGCATGGATGCTGTGCCCTGATCGAGGGGGAGAACTCTTCATACTGCTGTTGTGAGCCGGCACGTAGCAGAGAGAAGATCTTTCCGTTGCTGAAATCTTGGATGAGTTGAGTCAAAGGACACGTGTCGTCGACTCATGGTTTGAAGATCTCGGATTTGGTGGAGTGATCTGGTGGGCTGCACCTTGGATTGGGTGCAGGAGGAGGCTGCGGCTCATAACCTTTAGGAGTTACAAACCATTTGGGGCGCATGGCTTTTGAGGCGCATGCAGGCGACTTTCCTTCTGTCTTTCGGGATCAGAGAGCAGTCTGAGGCGCATGGCTTTTGAGGCGCATGCTGATTTGGACGCATGGCCGTAGAGGCGCATGCGGTTGGTTGAGTGGCCACGTGGCAGTAGCCGTCGAAATAAAGTCATGATGATGCTGACGTTGTCGACGCTTCGTTTTTTGAACTGTTCAGACTTTGGGAGGCGTGCTGCCAACTCTGTCAGTTCAGCATTTAATGTTGGTGACGTTCGATGGACAGCTGAGTGGGCGCGTCGGTTGGCGTTCCACTCGGTATGGAGATGTGTGGGGGCGCACCCTCTGTAATGCGCCGAGTACTATAGGGCGCGTCTGTGTGATGTACCTGATGTCGAAGGGCGCGTCCGTGTGATGCGCTGTCTGGCTGGCGCATCGGACATGTCTTTTAATGATGCGGCTGTCTCGCTCTTCGAGTGCTATAAATAGCCGTTTGGCTGAATTTGAGGCGTCCGGTTCATCCATTTAATGTAAATTCATTGCACGGAATTCGGAGGGCCATCCACTTGGCGCGTGGGTTTGATCTGCCCGGCCTATAAATAGTGGCATGGAGAGAAGATTTGCTTCTCATTTCCTCACGTACTTCCAACATGAACTTGAACATGCGGGTGCATTCTGTTGACGAAGTGCTCCCGAGGGTGAAGATGAGACGCTGTGTTGTCTTCGATGCACTTGAAGGTGACTGTTACATCCAAAAGACGGAGTCGAGGGCTTCCGAGGCAGGCGGAAGGTGCCTGTTGCATCCAAAGATAGGGATGCTCGGACCTCGTCTCCGTTGTTCGGGAAGAGCCGTAGATCGGAATGGCGGTGCTAGGCTTTCTCTTCCTTCAAAGTGGGTGTCGCCCACTCTGGTTGTGTTGAGAGCTTCCTTGTGCCATGATTTCGATCACGGTCTTCCTTGGGCTTTGGAGGCTCTTTCGAAGCTTCCCCTGGCCACAGCATTTGCGGTGCTCTTCTCTTCCTTGGTTCCAGCCAGAGGGTTAAATGCTTTGTGGATCCTGGCTGGAAGAGGCTGGGCTCTGCTCGGCCAGGTGAGCCTGGCTGGAAGAATTTGGCTGAAGGGATGCACATAGCTGGGCTGGATGCACATAACTGAGCTGCTGAAGAGATGGTAGGATGCGCCTGGTTGGAGGCGCATGATGTCTGCTGCGCCTGACTGATGGCGCATGGTGGCTGCTGCGCTTATCTGGAGGCGCGTGGTAGCCGCTGGCTGTAGACTTAGGATCTTTTCTTTGTAGAAATTCTTCTTTGTACAACCTTTTCTAGACATGTAATAGACTTTTATATATAAAATGAAAAGTCCTTCTTCAAATGTCTATACTTATTGACTTTGCTGTGAAGTTCTTCGTCTGAGTTCTAGCGCATGTAGTGTCTGGCACATGGGCTTTCTGGTTGTGAAATTCCATGCTTCTACAAGACCCCCTTCAAAGTTTTCAAAACTTTTGAATAAGTTTTGGAATACTTTGAATAAGAAGCATGGAGGTCAGGACGCATGATTTCTGGGTGCATGCCTGTTCGGGCGCATGCTCTTCTCAGTTAATGATGATGGTGCCTCGGTAACCAAAAAGATTAATGATGATCTTTTGGTTTTATTTGCTGCTATCCTTGCACAGAACCCGAGACGACGGCTGAGATCACACGTCATCTGTTCACGCGTGCGACCAAGCCCTATAAATAGGTAAGAGTTGGAGAGAGAAAGGGTTCTTCTTCTCTGTGTCTCTGCTTCTTTAGAGTTTCTTCTTCAAAACCCTAACTTCTCCTTCCTCGAGAGAATGGCTCCCAAGACTCCTCGCGGTGCTGCCGGCAAGGGGAAGGAGAAAGCGAAGGAGTCCGCGGAAGTTGCGACGGCTGTCGTTCCCCGTCGGCCTGTCGAAGTTCGGCCGGAGGTGGTTGGTAAGTCTCATTGTCCGTACGCCAACGCACATAGGCCTTGAGTCTTTAATGATGTGCCGCGGTCTTTGCCCGCCGACGCGCATGGGTTTAAACCCTGGTGATGCGCCGAGGCTATACTGCTGACGCGCATGGGTTCAAACCCTGATGATGTGCCGAGGCTATACTGCTGACGCGTATGGGTTCAAACCCTGATGATGCACCGAGGCACGCGCATGGGTTCAAACCCTGATGATGCGCCGAGGCCATGCGCATGGGTTCAATCCCTGATGATGCGCCGCAGTTTTCTCCTTTAGACACATTGTGTGTTCTCTTCTGACTTTTTCTGATCTTTTGCTAGTGTCGGTGGCAATCCCGCTTTTGAGTGAAGTTTTCTTGGAGGCTGCCTTCAACCAAATGGGAGTAGAGCATAACGAGGAAGTGATAAACCCTGCTCAAGATGCTCTTATGCTGGATCAGCCTCCTAAGAGAATGACCCTAATCCGTGAACAGTAGTATTGGTTCCTCAAACGGATGATGGAGCGTGGAGTCATTAAATCTTCCACATCTGATAAAGTGACCTTCCTGAAGCCTGAGTTCCTGTTTGGAGACCGTCTCACTTCTACTGACTCGTCAGTGCTGAAGGTCAAGGAGGACTGGTTCTTTACTGCGAATGGAGTGCATATGACTGTTAAGCAACTTGAACGTCAGTGGCCTTTGACGTCCTTCTGTCGCCTTGTTTCCCAGAGGAGGATGTCTTGGGAGCTTACCCCTTCTCAGGGGGGAGCGGTGACTGGTGTCATCCAAATTGATTCTACTTCCGACCAAAGGGATGCTTTGACCGTTGTACGGTCTGGGTCTTCTTACACTTGGCGGACTTTACGTCCTGGGAGCCTCTACAGTGATGTACCCATTGATACGCTTGCTTATAGTGCTTCGACTTTTACACATCGTATGTTTTTGATGGAACGCTCCTACCCGACAGGAGAGTTTCGGGTGGAGGGTTGGTGCCATTACGTCTCCAAATGGGATAAACTGACGCTCTGGATCTTGTCGCGATTTCGGACTGAGCTCCGAGAGATCGGGTTGACTGCCGCGATCCGTGCTACCCAGGCGGGTGTTGACCTTAATAGGCACATGTTCCTCGCACTCCTGGAGATGTTTGATATTCATACCGGGACCTTCTTTACTCCGGTAGGGGAGTTAGGGCTCGCACTTCATGAGATGTATGAGGTGTCTAAACTCCCTTGGGGGTCGGAGCCCTATGAAGAGTACTTTCCAACCAATGAGGAACTTCAGGTCCTGGGGGACAGAGCTGATGAGATGACGGCCGTCTTCAAGGAAGTGGCGAGTCATCATTACTATGTGCAGAGAAGGGATAAAAGCGGGTCGCAGCCCCATGTGACCGCTTGGAGAGATTATGTCTTTAGACAAGACAAAGAGGATTCTTCGAAGTTTTCTACTCCGCCGGCGCTCTCTCGTAGCGAGGTGCTGTCCGAAATGAGCACGTTAGGGGAGAAGAATCCCCGAGGAAATGAAGACCAGCAGTCAGATGCACGTTCCTACAGCTGCTTCTGGCACCTTGCTTATCCAATGTCATCCAAGGCGGTTTTGGTCGCCTATCTGATGATATGGCTCCGGGATTGCGTGTTCGCAGGTGGATCCGGTGCCGTCGAGAGGGTGACTCGAAACTTAATCCTGCCAGCCGTAAAATTGGTCTTCGGCCGGCGCTTGGCTCTCCTCTCCGCAATGGTATGTAACCTGCAGCGAGGTTTGCGAGAGTTTGCTGGAAATGTGATTCATGATAGAGGCAGAAAAAATAACTTCCCGCGCGCCGAACTGCCGTTTCACTATTTGATGGGATGGCTGATTCTGCATCATCCCAGTGTGATGAGCCCAGGCTCGGAAGGAGATTATAAGGCTGGAGATGCATTCCTTCGTCGTTTCCATCGGAGGAGCTGGTCGCATACTGGTGTCCCGGTTTGTAGAAAGGTTTTATCCCGTCTTCAGGGTTGGGAGATCACCAAAGTTGGTCCCATCTATTTGGGTTTTGAGGCCAACGAGGATTTAAGGGACCTGGGCGAAGGTACCACCACTCTGCCTCAATGGGGATTCCGCTGGTTGCAAAGTATCCGGCCGTCCCATCTGGTGTACCGGAACAGGAATCAGTGCTACCTGGAACCGTACTTGCCGAGCCGCTTTGCGAGGCAATTTGGTTATGCTCAGATGATGTTGGATAACCCCAGTATTACCCTGGGGTATGTTGGAAGTTTGTTGGATGGTGCACGAGCTTGGCATTACTATAATGCCGGATGTACCGGAGCTCGTTTTACGTTGCCCGTCCCCGATCCGCGGCCGCCCATTCTTTACTCGGCCGCCAAATTTTACTGTGTTATGGCTGCCCCGCCCTCCGGATATGACAGGGAGACCAGCCTTATCGCAGGCACCCAGTTAGCAGCGACTGGGGATACGCCAGTAAAGGCCCGGTCGCATCGTCCGTCAGGGGTGGGTCAACGGAGTGCCCCCTCCGCATCACAAGCAGAACCCTCGGGCGATCGATCGAAACGATGTACAGATACAGGGGCTGAATCTCTTGTGTCGAAGAAGCAGAAGAAGGCATCGTTACCGACGGTGTCATCGGATTCGGCGTCCGAAGAGGTAAGGACATCCTACTAAATCTGATTTTGGTTCCGCCACTTACGAGGCCCCATCTTCTTTTGTAGGAGCCGCTAAAAAGAAAACCTCGTACCCCAAAGTCGGGTGGGAGTAGGCGAGAAGAGATGGCGAGCTCGTCTGGAGTGCGTATCCTGCCGACAATGATGTCTCTCATGGAGGAAGATCCGGAGGATACTGTCATCGTGGAGGTTCCGGTATCCTCGGGTTATGTCAGGAGGGAACCTGAGGGTGCAGCAGCTTCCGAGGTGACGAAGGCCACAGCGGAGGCTTCACATATCGAAGGTTTAGCAAGTGCGCAGCTTCCTGGTGATGAAGAGGAATGGAGTTCATCATCTTCCGATGACATCGCTCCGGAGCTGCAGGAGTCTGTTGCGGGGGCAGCAGAAGCAGTGAGAATAGAGGAGAGGGTTGATTCCCCTCCTGGTCATGATGAAGGGAGGTCGGCTGAATTATTGCCAAATCCTTCCTTGGCTTCAACCATGGACATAGAGATGGCTACCGATCAGGCGGTAGCGGCAGATTTTGTCCCTGTAGAGGGACTTGAGAAGAATGAGACCCTTCTGCCGGTCTTGTCTCCTGGGACTGGCCAGGAGATAAATGTTGATCTCTCCGTTTTGCCGGGGGAGGTAGCTGATGCTGATAGAACGTCGGGGGTAGAAGAGGTGGCCGTTGACGTCGGTGATTTCTTCGGGCTTGAGAAGGGTAAGGGTGTGGACCCCTCTGTTGCTCCTTCCACTTGGGGTACTATCACGACGCATGTGCCGGCTCCTTCTGTTCCTTCGGCTCCTCGGGCTAGCAGTCTGGCCCCTGTTGATGAAGAGCCTATTGCTGCCGAGGTTCAAACCTCTCAGATCGAGGTTGGCGGATCTTCCTCCGGTCCGCAAACTGTAGTAGCTCCCCCAACTCCTGCTATGACGCCGCAGGTGCTGGCGGATGCCGACGAGTATGTGAAGTTCCTCGTCGAGGGAGTGTACAAAATGCTGGAGAAAGGTGTATCTGCAGTGATGGATGCCAAGGGGAGCTTTGCGACAGCAAAAGCTTTGGCAATGCCTTGTATCGAGCTGATCCGCATTCACCAAGGCCATGACCATATGGCCGAAATTCTGGAGGTTTTGGTGATTGAGCTGGACGAGCGGCTCGCAGAACTGCAGCGCATCCAACGAAATGACCTCTCTGTCTTGATAGATGCAGAGATAGGGAAGTTGATTGCTGAAATCGAGGCTTCCCATCGAGCCGATGTGAGCAGTTGGGAGCGTGAAGTGGCTGGGATTGAGACTGCGAAAGAGCAGTTGTCTCAATCTATGAAGAAGACGACGGAGAAGCGGGCTGCGGTGGATGCTAACATCGCAGAGGTTGATGCTCAGATGCGCCGTCTTGAAGACCAGCGGGCCCAACTTCAACTAGAAGCTGATCGTGTCCTGGCTGAACACGTGGCATTCAAGCAGGAGGAAGCGACTCTTACTCAGCGGACCCTTGCTTTGGCTCAGCAGCGACGACAGCTTGATGAGAAGTATGAGAGTAAAACTTCCGCTGAGGCTGTCGGATTAATGCGTCAAGAAGCCGAGCTCCGAGTCCAGGCGACTGTGGAAACTCGCACTGCCGACCTGAGACGTCGAGTCAAAGAGCTCTCATCCCACCCTGGAGAGGATCGGGGACTATAGTTTCTCTTCTTTTTATGTGTTTTTGCAACTCTTGCTGGGGAAATAGCGTATTTCTGTACTCCCTTTTTTTGAAAAATAAAGAAATACACTATCTCTCTTTTTTTTTGTGATGTGTTCATTTTTGATCTCATGAACTTGATGATTTATGTGGACCTATTATCTTTTGCGCACCTTGGTTTTTAGGTACAGATAATAAGTTTGAAGGAACCAACATGTTTGCTCAGAGGTAATGTGGACATGACAATCATTAGGTTCAAATGATAGAATCTTCCTACTCAGAGGTATTTATGGACGTGGTAGGAATGATCCTGGGGGATACGCTGAACAACTCAGAGGTAATGTGGACGTGGAAGTTCTGCGATCAATGTACGACAACACAGGAGTTGTTTGTACGGGATGTTTACTCAGAGGTAATGTGGACGTGGTAAACATGAAGGATAGCGTAAGCTCACGAAATGTAAGGTTGCGCTTTGTAGGATGTAGAGAGACAACTCAGAGGTAATGTGGACGTGGTTATCTTTCTACGGAAGGATGCCACGGAACAGCTGGGTTCCGGAAGCGTTTGATTTTGTGAAAAGAGGTTGTTTGGGGAAATACATGTCTTGGAGGATGTCAAGAATAGTACTTCTTTAGGAACTTGCCATTGATGGGCATCATGAACAAGTCCCCATTGGGTTTGGCGAGGCGGTAAGCACCGTTTGAGTATACCGTCTCAATGATGAAGGGTCCTTCCCATTTGGGCTCGAACTTCCCTGGTGTCTTGTGAGTTAACACCATTGGCCTTCTGACTGCTAAAACCAGGTCGCCAACTTGGAAAGTTCTTTGCTTGACCTTCTTGTTGAAAGCCTGTGATATACGGGCTTGGTAAAGTTCGATGCGTTGTTGAGCTAGGAGACGCTTTTCGTCAAGTGCCTCCAGTTCCCGCAGACGACGACGTTGATTGTCTTCTTCTGTGAGTTTGTTTGTGATCGCTACTCGGAGTGAGGGGATCTGGATCTCGAGAGGCAGTACCGCTTCGCTCCCGTAGACCAGGGAGAATGGTGTGTTGCCTGTTGGGGTCCGTACCGTTGTGCGGTAGGCCCAAAGACATTCGCCGAGCTTTTCGTCCCAGTCGCGTTTGTTGGATGATACGACCTTTTTGAGCAGCCTGACGATAGTTTTGTTGAACGCCTCGGCCAATCCGTTTGCTGCCGGATTGTAGGCGGTTGAGGCCACGTTTTGAATGCGATTCTTGTCACAGAACCTGCTGAAAATGTGGCTGATAAACTGGGGACCATTGTCATGAATGATTCGCTTGGGTACTCCGAAACGGTAAATGACATGGTGTTTGATAAAGCTGACCACCCTGGAGCTTTTTACTTCCGCTAGTGGGACTGCTTCCGCCCATTTGGAGAAGTAATCGGTGATGGCCAGGATGAAACGATGTCCTCTTGATGAAGGAGGGGTGATTGGTCCTACAATGTCCATGCCCCAGGCTTCGAATGGCCAGGAGGCGACTGTAGGATGTAGAGGTTCAGACGGTGTATGTATGAAGTCTGCATGAAGTTGGCATGCATGGCACTTCTTAGCATATTCCACTGCGTCGGCGGCCATGGTTGGCCAGTAGTAGCCCATACGTCGCAGTCGATCTTGCAACTTAGGACCTGGTTGGTGAGCTCCGCAAGTTCCGTCATGAGCTTCTCGAAGAGCTTCGGCCGCTTCTTCGTTAGACAGGCATCGAAGGAGAAGCCCGTCGAAGGAGCGTCGGTACAGCGTTTTAGTGGCTATATCGTAGTAGAATCGAAGAGAGCGTCTCCTGACTGAGACGGCTTCCTTCGGGTCTTCCGGAAGGATTCCGTAGACGGCGAAGTCGATGAACGGGAATCTCCAGTCTCGGACATTAACATCGGTGTTTGTCGGCACGGCGTGAGCTATTTGCAAACATAGGTTGTTTCTGGGACAAATCAAGTCTCGGCCAGTTACCGTGACATAGTATTGAGTCCCAAGGGGCGCGGCCAATGAGGCTGCGAGGCCAGCCAGAGCGTCAGCCTCCAAGTTTTGTAGACGGGGTACATGTTCGATGAAGAACCCAGTGAAGGTTGAAATGATGTTCAATGCAACTTCATGGTAAGGGATCAAATCTTCATGGTGAACCTCGTATTGCCCCCGAATCTGGTTTACGACGAGTTTCGAGTCGCCGTAGGCTTCCAGATGATCCACCCCCAGCTGTTGTGCTAGCTGGAGTCCCATGACGAGTACGTTGTACTCAGCAACATTGTTGGAGCACGGCTTCGAAAGAGAGTATGTGCGCTGGATGACCAGTTGATCGGGGGAGACCAAGACTACCCCTACTCCTGCGATGATTTGGCCGTTGGGGCCCGTTCTTGAAGCGCCATCGAAGAACATCCGCCAAACGGGGCTTCCTTCAGTGACGTTTGATTCTTGGACTTCATCCGGGATGTCTTCATAGAGTTTTGAAGATTCTGGGATGGGGTGTGCAGCTAAAAAGTCAGCCAAAGCCTGACCCTTGACCGCCTTCTGCGGGACAAACACCATGTTGTATGGCGTTAGTAGGATCGCCCATGTAGCCAGCCGGGAGTTTAATGACCCTGGCTTCGTCATGAGAACTCTGAGTGGATTGACTCGGGAGATGACGTGAATTGTCTGGCCCGAGACGTAATGACGAGTCTTCTGAATGGCAAACACCAAAGCCAAGCACTCCTTTTCAACGGGGTTGTACCGGTGTTCGGCCCCGATGAGTGTTCGACTGAGGTAGTAGATTGCTTGCTCGTAGCCTGCATCGCTGTTTTGAGCCAGTAAAGCGCCGAGGGAATGATCCATGGCACGAACGTAGAGGAGGAATGGTTTGCCGGCGACAGGTGCCACTAGGACTGGCGGGCTTGTCAAGTAAGCCTTGATGTCGTCGAAAGCCTTTTGGCACTCCTCTGTCCAGACGTAAGAGACTCCCTTCTTCATGAGCTGAGTAAAGGGTTGACATTTACCGGAGAGGTTTGCTATGAACCTCCGGATGTATGCCAGACGTCCCTGTAAGCCCCGAAGTTCTCGAAGGTTCTTCGGAGGGTCCATGTTGAGGATGGCTTTAGTCTTCTCGGGATCGACATGAATGCCTTTTGCCGTGATGACAAAGCCCAAGAATTTGTCGCTAGAAACCCCCAGGAAGGATTTAGCGGGGTTCATTTTGAGTTGATGTGCCCGCATGAGAACAAAGACCGTCCTCAGGTCCTGTAGGTAATCTCTTTTGAGGCGGCTCTTGACTGCGATGTCGTCAACATAACACTCAACTGTCTTGCGAAGATGTTGACGGAAGATGGTACTCATCGCTCGTTGGTATGTTGCACCGGCATTCTTCAAGTCGAAGGGCATTACTGTGTAGCAGAAAACACCTTTCGGAGTCCTGAATGACGTGTGTTTTGCGTCATCGGGGAACATCTTGATTTGATTGTAGCCTGAATACCCGTCCATGAAGGACATGCGTTCAAAGCCACATGTGTTGTCGATCATTACATCGGTGATTGGGAGCGAGAATTCATCCTTCGGGCAAGCAGAGTTGAGATCCCTGAAGTCGATACAGACTCGTATCTTTCCGTTCTTCTTGGTGACAGGGACGACGTTGGCTACCCAGTCCGGGTGTTGTTCCTCACGGATGAAGCCACTGGTCAAGAGCTTGTCCACCTCCTAATCGATGGCATTCATGATGTCCGGGCGAAAGCGTCGCTGTTGTTGTTTGATAGGTTTGGCATTTGGTAAGATGTTCAACCTATGCATCGCGATCTGTGGATCGAGACCCGGCATGTCTTCGTAGCTCCAGGCGAAGACGTCAATATACTCTTTAGCCAGTTGGACTAAAGATTCTCGGTCTTCTTCTTCCAAGCTTTTGCTGATAAAGATGGGTTTAGAAGAAGACCCATCCCCGAGGTCGATCTGCTCGACTTCGTCTTCGGTGGGAGGTTCTCGTAACTCAAAACGAGACTCCCATTGTTCTCCTAGGCGTTGAGCCCAGGGTTCCTCTTCGAAGGGTTCCGGCGGTTGGTCTTCGCCTTCATCTTTCTGAGGTTGCACCGATGTCATGTTAGCTGACAGCACTTTCCTAAAGACTGATCCGATACTGGTATCGGAATCCCACGTCGATGCTTCAGACGAGTGGGAATGTTCTATGTCTTCTGCGTCTGAACTCTCTGGAGTTGATGGCGGCGTGACATAGCCTAACCCCCGTCGAGTCCGATTATAGTAATCCTGTGGCTTTCCATTGGGCATCGAAAGCCGGACAGGGAGATGCCGACCCTTGCCGTAGTTTAGGCCTTTATTGCTTTTCAGATCGTAGCCTATCTTTTGGATGATGCGCTTTGCCGTATCCGTGTACCGATAGACTTATACTCTGCCGGTATCAGGTTCGGGCTCGATTGACGGGAGGTCCTGATGACGTTCGACTTTGCCCAAGATGATGGTGCCTTCGTCTCGGCTTCGTGGGGGAATTATGAAGACTCCTTGAGACGGGGCCACTCGATTATGGTGGACGGTCGTTATTTGTGTTTGCAACGACCGTAGAACGTTGTCTAATGTATACATGGCATTCCAGTGTGGAAGACAAGAATAATTGAAAGACACTCTATTATTGATAAAGTGCGAGATTTTATCCCTTGGGATTACATTGTCTAAGGAGGGTGCGTCTACATCAGCAGAGATATATTCGCCAAGCTCCTCATCTGTAAGCACTGGGGCCGGATCAGGAGAGTCCTCCACCGCTCTGACTTTGGGGTCTGAGAGGGTTATGTGAGCCCTCTCCGACATTTTGGATGACTGCGGCGGCTTGCCTTTAAGACGCACCTTGAGAGGTGCCTCGGTTGCGCCTCCGATGAGTGGCGCCTTCCCTTGTAATTTTACCACCAGGGGAGCCGCTGTTTGAGGTGGCTTTCCCTTGAGGCGTATCTTCAGGGGAGCTTCGTGAGTCGGTGCTTTCCCTAATAGCTTAATGCTCATTGGAGGCGCCTTCTGGGGAGGCTTGCCCTTCAATCGGATTTTCAAGGGGGCGTCGGGAGTCATTTCGGGCTCCAAGTCCGGCTCTGTTGCCGTCTCTGCTTCATCATCGGCGTCGTTGGCTTCCTCCTCGTCAAGTGGCTTGTACAAGTCAGAATCGGTGAAGTAGGCCTCAATCCCTTTGAAGGGATCGATATCTGCAAACTCCGTCCGGATGACGCCGTTGGTGGATACATATTTCATGCATTGGTGGAGCGTGGAGGGCACCACCATGTACTCATGTAACCATGGTCGTTCGAGTAAGATGTTGTAGTTGACCTCGGCATCCACCACATAACAAGTCACCTCAGTTTTGAGGCTGCCGATGTGACACTTCAGCCGGATCTTGCCCAGTGGCTCGCTCTTGCTAGCGTTGAAGCCACTGATGGTCGTATTGGAGGGCGCCAGCCGGTACATTGGGATCCCCAGCTTTGATAGCAGCGCCTTTGGAATAATGCTTAGGGAAGACCCCGGATCGATCTGAATCCTGCTCACCTTTACCGAACCGATGTACCCTGTGTAATACAACGGTCGGTTATGTCGGTGATGCTTGAGCAGCATGTCTTGTTGGGTGAAAGTTATGTTTGGGATAACTTCATCCGCACAATGACAGTGTGCACAAGTAGTTGGGAGGTCTTCAGGCTGCTTGATTTGACTGAGAAAGGATTCGGCATCCTTCAGAGCTTCGCAGAGAGCTTCTCGGGAGTCCTTGGAGAGACGCAGGAGCTCGAACAAAGACAAGCGTGCAGGAGTACTGGCCAGTTGTGCCAGAATGTCAAAATTGTGGGGCTTGGCTAGCCCCGAAGCATTTTCTTTCCGCAGAGGTCTGTCGAAACGGGCCTCCACTTGCTTTTGTTTATTGGCTGCTGAGGGTTTGGATGGACCCTCCTCAGGGATGGTGCCAGGAGGCACCACTTCGGCGGCAGCTTCACCGGGCTGGGAGTTCTGTTGTGTACGCGTCTGCACAGAAAGCGCCTCTTCCGTTGAAGAAGAGACCGTGCGGCAAGACTTGATCTTCCTGCCTTTTGCTTTGGAGGTAGGGCGTACCTCCGGTTGAGTTACCTCGAAGACGAGGTCGGGGTGAACCCAGAGGACCTCTCCTCGAGATATGGTGAGTGGGACAAGTCCACTCACATTGTCACGGGTGGGTGGCAAGTTCACCACCTCCATTGTCGCCTTAGGGATGGGGACGACGCCATCTTGTGTGGTAGTCGGCGGCAAGGTGCCGAACTGAAGTGACACCACATTAGCTGACACCGTCTTCTCTTCATAGTCGACGGAGATTACATCCGCATTGATCATGCGCTGGATGTAATTTTTGAGGACGTAGCAGTCCTTGGTCGGGTGTCCGACAAACCGATGGTAGTGACAGTACCTCGGGTTGTCCACTTTCCCGACTTCATCGGGCCGCTTCGGGTCCGGAAGCTTGATCTTGTCACCCTGCTTCAGTATCTCAAAGAGTTGCAGGGTGTCGTCATCATTGAATGAATAAACCTCCTTGGGTCTCGGTGCCAGTGGAGGCTTTTGAGTAGGCACAGATGCGCCCTTCGAGGCATTAACAGTCAATGCCTGTTTCCCCTTTGTTTCTCGTCCGAAGTTGTTGATTGCGGACTTTTTCCCCTTATCGTCAACGGCGGGGAAGCTAACACCCAGAAGACGTGCATTGGCCGCCTTCTTCTCTGCAGCTTCAGCTTCGATGATTAGGGAGCTCCAGTCGGGAGGGAGAGTAGAGTTAAGCCAGAGCTTTACTGCAGGCAGCATGTTCATACTGCAAGCGGAGAGAAGCGCATGCTCTGGCATGCCTGGAGGTAGCCTGAAGCAGGCCTGACGGAAGCGTTCGATGAATGCCCGAACCGTTTCCTTGTCCTTCTGGCGTATCTCAATGAGAGACGCCATCGTCATGTCCTTCCCACCGTCGTAGAAGCGGTCGAGGAAGAGGCGTGTCAGGTCGTCGAAGGACGATATGGAATTATCGGGGAGGCTGCAGTACCAGTCATACGCCACCCCTTTCAGGGCCCCAACAAAGATGCTGGTGAGGAGCGCGTCCTCCTTCGGAAGATGCCCTGTCTGCGACTGGAAGTACGTCAGGTACCGTCGTAGAGAGTCCTTCCCGTCATACGGCGTGAGTGTTTGTGGTTTATACTTTGGGGGATAAACCACCTTGTTCCACTCAAGGGGATAAGGCTGGGGAATGCCCATCTTCTGGCGCTCCTCCTGCCTGTTCTTGGACTCGAAGCGCTCCCGTAGATCTTTGATCATTTCGACCACGTCCTCCGTGGAGCTAGGAGTCGGGAAAGGAGGTACCACCTGGAGTGGAGCGTTTGAGGGCTCCGACGTCCGGGGTGCTTCTGTGTCTGAGGGTGTCCGTTGGAGGGGCACACTCGACTCTCCATTGGCTCCTGGGTCGGGACCATTTGAAGGTGTCCTGATCAAGGCCGACCGCATCTCAAATACTGCTTGAGTCAGTGCTTGCATTGAGGCAGAGAGGGTTTTGAGTTCTCCCTCTAGCGAGTCTATGCGCTGGACAATGTCCTGTGGCGGCGCATCAGTCTCAAGATCACCCCCGGTCATGTATACTGTCATGACACGGCCGGAAGTGGATGGATTAGTTGAGGCTTCGCTCTCAGCCTCGCTCTCATGTGGGGGAGTCACTTCCCCTGGTGTTTGGCCACCCCCAGCCATATTCTGGAGTTCGTCTTCGACAGGCGCATCTGCAAGGGCCTGACTGCCCTCAGCTCTGTCTTGAAGGGCCTCTTCGTTTCCAGCACTACCCCCGGCGGTGTCCTGGAGGACATCGTCATTTTGAGGGGCTTCAGGGAGGCCATCTTCGCCTTGATGAAGATCCGCCGCAGCTGTGCTTTGGACATCTTCGTCTTCGGAAGGAGGCTCGACAAGGGTCTGGCTACCCCCAGCTTCCTCCAAGAACTTCTTCCTCGACCGAGTGCCTTCGAACACTCCAGAGGTCGAGACAGCTGCCTTGGTTTTCCTCGGCTGGCTTTTGGATGAAGACGAGGAATTGGCAGTCGTCTTCCGGACAGATGACGAGTTGGAGATCACGTTGCATGAAGCAACCTTTAGCTCCTCTTCTGCTGACACCTTCGTCCCAAGGCGATGTCGGAGGGGTGTCGATGATTGTAGCCGTTGGAAGACCGACTGCTTTGGCGGTACTGCCGTCTTGCAACAGCAGTTGATGGTGACCACTGCACAAGTGTGCCCCGTGAGAGGCGCATCGTGCTTGTTGGTCAACTCTCCTGACCGGCGCTTGTGAGTGATCACGTTGCGCAGGTCGTTGGAGGAGAGTGCTACCCTCACACCCCTCTCAGGCGCATGGCAGGGCCAAGCGCCGGGGTGGTCGGGTGAGTGCTGCGCCCCCTGATCTAATACCAAGCAGGCATCACGATCAGTAGTGGGGGAACCACAGCATTTAAAGTGACTTGAACGGACCTCAAACGCACAACCAGAGGAGACGCGGGAGTTCAAGACCACTGAGTTTGCCTCTCTCGGCTTGGTTGTGCACGCAGTGAATGCGCCCAAGCGAGATGAGGACTTTGAAGGTCGGCTCGTTGTTGGTGCAGAAGCACTTGAGTCAACCTTGTACAGCTTGCCATCGGCAGCGCGCGTGATTGTAAGCGCGTGCCTCTGGCCGGCTGCTGGCATAGCACGTTTGTGGCACATAGCCCGTACCGCCTTGGATTTCTTCGTACCAGCCCGCTGGGACGCATAGTACTCAGCATCCAAATTCTCCTCGCCATTACAGCGAGTGAGTCTGTCAAAGACAGAGACTCTTTGTGGCGCATCAGAAGTGATGCGCGGGGCATTGGCTGCGCCCCTGCTCCGTCGACGTATCTTCCTCGCCTGAGAGGAAGATGGCTGGGGAACGTGGTCAGCCGCACGCTTCCCCGAGAGATGTGCTGCATCAGCGGGTGCACCTTGACTGCTGAGGACGTCAGCAGGAAGGGAAGGCTGGACGGGCGCATCCCCTTCAACGGTGGTGCCCGAGGCCTCGACTTTGCGCACCCAGACTGCGCGGGTCTTCTTCGGCTTCGACAGCCGCTTCGAAGGACTCGCACTTCCTTCAGAAATGAACTCCTCGTACGCCTGTTGATTGAGGCGCACTACCAGCGTCTTGTGGGAGGAGCCCACCTTCACGTCGTCGGCCTGTGACACAACCTTCTCGGTAGAGGAGAAAGAAGTCCCCAGCGGAGTCGCCAGCTTGTTTGCCATTAAAATTGTTTTGATTGAAATTTTAATACAAACAGAACAGTGATACAATATAGGACTTAGATGTAGTCCTAGGAGTACACTTTTGTTTAAGCTGGGTCCTTAGTGCCAATGGAGCGAGTGGTAATGCGTTGACTCCGTTGACCGGCTGACGACGGTTATCGGTTCTCTGAAGGTGTTGATTGCTCTGGGTGCTGGAGCTTGCTGAGAGGAGGAAGACGTTGAGTGTCTAGAACTGCCTCTCCGGTGATTCTCCTGTTGTGGATTCTCTCTGTGTTATGAGTCCCCCCCGTGTGTGAAGGAGATGATCCTTCTATTTATAGTTTTGCAGGCTGGCTGCTCATACGCGCATGTAGGATGCGCCGGTGTGGGGACGCCACGTGGAGGTTGCTGATGGAGGCGCATGGATGCTGCGTCCTGATCGAGGGGGAGAACTCTTCATACTGCTGTTGTGAGCCGGCACGTAGCAGAGAGAAGATCTTTTCGTTGCTGAAATCTTGGATGAGTTGAGTCAAAGGACACGTGTCGTCGACTCATGGTTTGAAGATCTCGGATTTGGTGGAGTGATCTGGTGGGCTGCGCCTTGGATTGGGCGTAGGAGGAGGCTGCGGCTCATAACCTTTAGGAGTTACAAACCATTTGGGGCGCATGGCTTTTGAGGCACATGCAGGCGACTTTCCTTCTGTCTTTCGGGATCAGAGAGCAGTCTGAGGCGCATGGCTTTTGAGGCTCATGCTGATTTGGACGCATGGCCGTAGAGGCGCATGCGGTTGGTTGAGTGGCCACGTGGCAGTAGCCGTCGAAATAAAGTCATGATGATGCTGACGTTGTCGACGCTTCATTTTCTGAACTGTTCAGACTTTGGGAGGCGTGCTGCCAACTCTGTCAGTTCAGCATTTAATGTTGGTGACGTTCGATGGACAGCTGAGTGGGCGCGTCGGTTGGCGTTCCACTCGGTATGGAGATGTGTGGGGGCGCACCCTCTGTAATGCGCCGAGTACTGTAGGGCGCGTCTGTGTGATGCGCCTGATGCCGAAGGGTGCGTCCGTGTGATGCGCTGTCTGGCTGGCGCATCGGACATGTCTTTTAATGATGCGGCTGTCTCGCTCTTCGAGTGCTATAAATAGCCGTTTGGCTGAATTCGAGGCGTCCGGTTCATCCATTTAATGTAAATTCATTGCACGGAATTCGGAGGGCCATCCACTTGGCGCGTGGATTTGATCTGCCCGGCCTATAAATAGTGGCATGGAGAGAAGATTTGCTTCTCATTCCCTCACGTACTTCCAACATGAACTTGAACATGCGGGTGCATTCTGTTGACGAAGTGCTCCCGAGGGTGAAGATGAGACGCTGTGTTGTCTTTGATGCACTTGAAGGTGACTGTTACATCCAAAAGACGGAGTCGAGGGCTTCCGAGGCAGGCGGAAGGTGCCTGTTGCATCCAAAGATAGGGATGCTCGGGCCTCGTCTCCGTTGTTCGGGAAGAGCCGTAGATCGGAATGGCGGTGCTAGGCTTTCTCTTCCTTCAAAGTGGGTGTCGCCCACTCTGGTTGTGTTGAGAGCTTCCTTGTGCCATGATTTCGATCACGGTCTTCCTTAGGCTTTGGAGGCTCTTTCGAAGCCTCCCCTGGCCACAGCATTTGCGGTGCTCTTCTCTTCCTTGGTTCCAGCCAGAGGGTTAAATGCTTTATAGATCCTGGCTGGAAGAGGCTGGGCTCTGCTCGGCCAGGTGAGCCTGGCTGGAAGAATTTGGCTGAAGGGATGCACATAGCTGGGCTGGATGCACATAACTGAGCTGCTGAAGAGATGGTAGGATGCGCCTGGTTGGAGGCGCATGATGTCTGCTGCGCCTGACTGATGGCGCATGGTGGCTGCTGCGCTTATCTGGAGGCGCGTGGTAGCCGCTGGCTGTAGACTTAGGATCTTTCCTTTGTAGAAATTCTCCTTTGTACAACCTTTTCTAGACATGTAATAGACTTTTATATATAAAATGAAAAGTCCTTCTTCAAATGTCTATACTTATTGACTTTGCTGTGAAGTTCTTCGTCTGAGTTCTAGCGCATGTAGTGTCTGGCGCATGGGCTTTCTGGTTGTGAAATTCCATGCTTCTACACGAACTCCCGTGCAAAAGCAACACTGGTGCGGCGCCTTTCCTCTCTCTATCAAAGGTTGCAGGTCAGAACTGTGTTAAAGAACACGTCTGAATTCTCTGTTTACTTGTGCTAAAGAACACTTCGTAAACTTTCTGGTGGCTTCTCTTTTCTATTCTGTAATGAGCCTTGAGAGAGAGAGGATGCTTTATATAGGCCCTGCAACAACTGGTCGGTTGCCACAAAGTTAGGGACGTGGTAATAACCACCCCGAACATGTAGCAACCGCCCAGAACATGCAAACGCACGTTCTGCTGCTAACTGCGCACACCCAGTGCTCCTTGTACTTTGCGCGACAGAGCGCGCACTGAACTGCGCACACTGCGCGCACTGTGCACACTGCGCACACTGCGCAACCAGCGCAACCAGCGCAACCCAGCACAACCCTGCGCAACCCAGCGCACCCAAGCGCAACCTGAGCGCAACCTGAGCGCAACCTGGGCACGCACCTGGGCAGCGCAACTGGGCTTGCACAACTGGGCTTGCGCACCTGGGCATGCGCAACTGGGCTTGCACAACGTGGCTGCGCAAGTGGCTCGTACAACGAGCGCAACTAAAGCGCACTATGCGCCTAGCGATGATGCTGACGTGCTAAGTGCAAAGTGCGCCAACAAAACGCCACATTACGCCTCATGAGCCCATGAGCCCTTGTCCGATTCCGAGTTTGAGTCGCTAAGCCCCTACGGGGCTTAGCTCCCATGAAAATGAATTTTCCAAGAGCAAAAAGCATGAATTTTTTTATTGTTGATTTAGCATTTTTCTCATTAGAAAAATAACCCCACATGGCACACCCATGTGCACCTCCACACCACATGTGCATCTCTAAAATAGGAATGCTATTATATAGAGATACAACTCCTTTGGTCTAGCCGATGTGGGACTAAAATTCTCTTTGAAATAGACCAAACTCCAACAATCTCCCACATATCTCTATATATATGGGTATAAGTGTTCCCTACAGTAACTGTCCATCATGCATTAGGAGAGATGTCGCTTACGACTTGAATCTTCCCGTGTGGGTCAAACAACAGACTATAATACAAGAATGGACTAAGTCTTGAATTCTGCACCATAGCTGAAATTCTTTCCACTCGCATAATGTAGTTACGTGTGCTTCTGGCTACACATTAAAGGCCCTGTGCCAGCCTGGTTTCAGTGTATACTTTTGGGCGTCTACAAGTTTACCCTCAAGAGACGGCCTGATATCTCTTTGTCCATACACTATAGGTGAGTTCATTATAAAGAGACATGGCATGAAGCGCTTTGCGCTTCCCTTGCGGTGCTACGCCGCCATGACATGGCTTAAAGCCGAGGCCTTACCCCGTACCGGGAACCTCATCGTAGTGTCATACTACTGTAGCATGAGGCAACCGCCTCTTTGTAGTGCCAAACTACCCAGCATGAAGCCTTAGGCTCCCTTGCGGTGTTACGCCGCAACGACATGGCTTGCAAGGCCGAGGCTTTATCCCTAACAGGGTACCTCATCGTGGTGTCGTGCCACTGTAACATGAGGAACTCCTCCTCTTTGTAGTGCTGACTACACCCCTCTTTATTTTTATCATACAACATTAGGCTAACTGCTTATTTGCGGTGCTACGTCGCTGTGACTTGGCCTGCAAAGCCGAGGCTTTATCCTATTACTGGGCAGCACCCCATATAAAGGAACCTCATTGTGAAGTCACCCCACTGTAGCATGGAGTTTCACTTCTTGTAGTACTGCTCTACCGTGCCTCTTGTAAGGCACACCAGGCATTCACTCTGCCTGAGAACTCATTAAGGCAATTAATCCAACCTTCCCACAGGAACCGTTTTCCACAGAAAACAACAGTAGACAACAGTGGTTATAGGTCCGTAACCTCTCCACACCCAATAGAACATGTACCCACCGTTCCTGATATTCTTCCGATTAGTGGTCCTCCCTTGAACCAAAAGCTAGATGCCTAGTAGATAAATCTTTGAACTAATAGCATAAAACTTTATGGTAGGAATACAATAATACAATATCAGAATGCCTTCAAGCCCATTTTACAAGCTGTATCATCGACCAGCTGGTACTTGAGGCCCTTGGTGAACGGATCCGCCAGGTTCTCCTGACTCCGAACATCAATAACTGCAATAACACCTCTCTTGATAAGTTCGTGTACTGCCCTGTGCTTCAACCGCACAGTCCTCTTCTTCCCATTGAAGAGGTCATTTGATGCCACCGCCGCAGTCGCCTGGTTGTCGCAGTATATCGGTATCGCCGGTATTTGAGTCCCAACCATTAGAAGATCATACATGAGCTCCCTAAGCCATTCTGCTTCCTCGGCTGCGGTATCAAGTACAAAGAACTCAGATTCCATGGATGACCGCGAGAGCATAGTCTGCTTCTTCGACTTCCACGATATAGTAGCTCCACCCATAGTGAAAACGAATCCACCTGTGGACCTCTCGCTCTCCACCTCTGAGCACCAGCTGGCATTACTGAAGCCTTTCACTACCGACGGATCTCCGCTGTAGTAAAGTGCATATGTCTGAGTCTTCTTGGGATATCTCATAACCTGTTTCACAGCTTTCCAGTGTTCAGCACCTGGGTTGCTCGTGAAACGACCAACATTCCCACGGCGAAAGCTATGTCAGGCCTTGTGGCATTAGTAGCATACATCAAACTTTCGATTATGCTTGCATACTCCAGCTGCCTGACGCTTTCCCCTGAATTAGGCTTCAGCTTCAGATCACACATGTACGGCGTATCGATCCCTGGAAGATCCCGATACCCATAACGAGTGATCATTTTCTCAATATAATGAGACTGTGACAGCGCTAGTCCAGTGTCTGTCCGGATGATCTTGATACCTAAGATCACATCAGCTTCACCCAAGTCCTTCATACTGAACTTGCTTGAGATGAATTTCTTTGTCTCCGTGACACAGCTAATATTCGTACCTAGGATAAACATGTCGTCCACGTACAGACAAACGATTACACCTCTTCCATCAGCGAACTTCGTGTAAACACACTTGTCCGTATCGCTGACCATGTAGCCATTTGACCTTATAACTTTGTCAAATTTTTTATGCCACATCTTGGGAGCCTGTTTAAGACCGTACAAGAATTTCACCAACTTGCAAACTTTGTCTTCAAGATCCCTGATGACAAATCCCTGTGGCTGTTGCATGTAAATCTCTTCGATCAGCTCGCCATTTAGGAAAGCCGTATTCACATCCATCTGATGTATCACCATCTTATGTATTGCTGCGAGAGCAATCAACATTCTGATGGTGGTCATCCGGGCTACTGGAGCATACGTGTCAAAATAGTCAATCCCCTGCTTCTGAGAAAACCCCTTGGCTACCAACCTAGCCTTGAACTTGTCAATAGTTTCGTCTGCTTTCATCTTCTTCTTGAAGATCCATTTGTATCCGATGGATTTCGCTCCTTCAGGAAGATCAACCAACACCCAAGTGTTATTTGAGGTGATGGAATCAATTTCATTGTCAATCGCCTCCTTCCAGAAAATTGCGTCTCTGGTCTTCATCGCCTCATCATAGGTAAGCGAATCTGCTTCCATATGATAGGTGACAAAGTCACTTCCGAAGTCCTTCGGCCTCCTCACTCGCTTCGTTGATGGCTCAGCGAGATCTGGTTCAACCGTTGTTTCAATAACAACATCTTCTTGGACCACATCTTCATTGAAGACCTGCGCACCCTCATTGTTCTCTGGAACATCCGCAAGAACAATATTCTTGTGCCTTGCAAACTTGTCTTCAAAATATTCTGCGTCACAAGATTCAATGATATGATTTGACTCAATATCAAGAAATCTCCGAGCATCACTCTTCTCGGCATACCCCGAGAAGATCGTCTTAGTAGTCCTTGTCCCAAGCTTCTGAATCTTCAGATCTGGAAGCTTGACATATGCCAGACACTCCCACACTCGAATGACATTCAAGTTAGGCCTGACCTTGAACCAGAGTTCATGAGGAGTAACATCTGAAGTTGCATGAGGCACTCTATTTAGAATAAAAGTGGCCGTCAATGCAGCTTCTCCCCAGTAGCACTTAGGAAGACCAGCAGTCAACAACATTGAATTTATCATTTCTGTCAACGTCCTGTTCTTCCTCTCAGCTACTCCGTTTGATTGAGAAGAGTACGGAGCCGTAGTCTCATTGACAATTCCATGTTCTTTGCAGAACGATGCGAATTCATGAGACCTGTACTCCCTACCTCGATCACTTCTTATCCTTTTGAGTTGTTGTCCAGTCTGCCGCTCAGCTTCGGCTCTGAACTTCTTGAACTTCTCGAATGCTTCGTCTTTAGCCTTCAGCAAGTAGATGAATGCATACTTTGAGAAGTCATCGATGAAGGTTATGAAATACTTCATCCCGGCCTTTGTAGAAAACTGTTTGAAGTCACAGATATCGGAGTGTACCAACACCAGAAGATCTGTACTTCGATTAACCCGAGGAAAGGGTTTCCTTGTGATCTTTATTTGAGCACAAACTTCACATTTCTCTACCTTACCCCCACACTTGGAGATAAGTCCTAGACTAGACATTCTGTTTATTCGTTTACAATGAATATGTCCTAGCCTATTATGCCACAACTCAAGAGTATAATCAGAATAAGTGACTTCATTAATCACATTAATTATATTGGACTGATTTACAAGCAGAATTTTGAACATTCCTTCGATATAAAAAGCTTTTCCGAAATATGTTCCTTTGATGGACATCACCATCTGGCCAGCATTGATGTCCATCCTGAGACCTGCTTTGCCGAGTAGGCCTCCTGAGATCAGGTTCTTGGCAATAGCAGGTACGTGCTTCACGCCTTGAAGCGTCAGAGACTTCCCCGAAGTCAGCTTCAACACCACCGTCCCGATCCCTAGCACTTCAGCTTGTTCCTGGTTCGCCATCATAACCACTTCAGAAGTAGATGTATAGGTGGTGAACCACTCCTTACTGGAGCAGACATGGCAGGAGGCTCCAGTGTCTACCCACCAGTCAGAGCCAGTCCTTACCGCATCAACCTGTGCAATCATAGCAACAATGTCAGTGATCATGGATACCTTACTAGGCTCTCCTTGCTCTGATTACTTAGTCTTTGATTTGCACTCATTCTTAAAGTGGCCCTTCTTGCCACACTTGAAGCAAGGCATTTGAGACTTTGGCTTCTTTTTCTTGATAGAAGTTTCCTTGACTTTTAGATTGCACTACCAGAATAAGTCGTTTTAGCGACGCCTAAAGACGTCGCTAAAACAATAATTTTCGTCGCTAAAAATATTTAGCGACGAAATTACCAACGTTTCGGACTGGTCGCCGAAATGTAAGTCGCTGATCAAACGTCGCAATTACCGACGTTCGCCGACGTATTTATACGTCGGTATAATGCCGAAGTCTACCGTCGTGTCGTCGCTCTTTGTGACGTAAAATTTCGTGTCGCTATGAGTCGGTAAATTTACCGACGAATTACCGTCGGGTCGTCGGTGATTTAGTGACATGTACAAAGTCGCAAAGCGTCGGTAAATCCTGGAAATTCCTGGGGATAATTACCGACGTGCACCGACGTTTACCGACGTCATCCGACATATATTAACGTCGCTAAACGTCGGTAGCCTGGATAATATTAATTATCTACCGACGTTTACCGACGCAAAATTACGTCGGAGGACGTCGGTAAACGTCGCTAAATCTGCAAAAAAAATAAAAATAAAATAAAATACAGAATGTCCATTTCTCCCTGCAGTTTAAAAAGCCCATTTCTCACTGTAGAATAGGATCCAAACAATCACATAATGTCCATTTCTTACTGTATACAGGTTTCAGTCCCTATAACCAAGTCTACAACAATCACACAATGTCCAGTTCTCAGAATGGCTCAGAACACAACCCAAAATTCACACAATGTCCAAGTCTACAACAATCATTCTAGCAATGTCCAAATCTGTATCGTAAGACAAACTAAACATAATCAGTTCTATTTCACATGCTTAATTGCCAAGTATGGGAACGAATGGCTCAGAACACAACCCAAAATTCATTCTAGCATACATTAGTGTGAATCATCTATGTTCTGTACATATGGTGTAGTATATGTTCTTATCGTATCTAGTATCTGAAGGATATAACAGAATCAAGATGAACTCACATAATGTAATACTAAGACATCATCTACTACTATATAAGATATAGTGATAGGTTGTCGTATCATCATTGCCGAGGGATGAGGGTCGGAGGACAGTCGACTTTATCTACGGATACATAGTTTCTGCCTCGACAGTCGAATGGCTGCAGGGACTATGTCCTGATCACCATGTCGTAGTCCAATATAATCCAGAGATTGACACAGTTATAATTCATATATGTAGTCCAATACAAATAGTCTAATACAAAAACAACCCAATACAAATAGTCCAATACAAATAAGTACTAATAGCTAATGAGAACCACGCTGCTCACGCAAACGCTCAGTGATACGTTCACGCAACCACCTCGAAAAAGCAAGATTTTTAGCGCGAGGAGAGATGTCGTCCCTTGCAAGGACTGCATGAAGAGAACTCTCGGTCTCACTAGCTACCGGTGCTGGATGAATAGAACTCCCGGTCTCACTAGCAATCGGTGCCACTTCCTTCTCAACTATAGGAGGAGCCACCTCAGCATTCACTGTTTTCTTCAAACGACGTGCCGCTCCTCGGGTCATGGGTGCCATCTGGTAAGATCGATAGTCACAAATAATATAATTGTAATACTAAGACATCATCTACTACTATATAAGATATAGTGATAGGTTGTCGTATCATCATTTCCGAGGGATGAGGGTCGGAGGACAGTCAACTTTATCTACGGCTACATAGTTTCTGCCTCGCCAGTCGAATGGCTGCAGGGACTATGTCCTTGAGACAGTGAATATATACACCATGAATCCAAACCCCATATTAACATTTACTAATCCAAATGGATGCAGGGACTATGTCCTTGCCTCTCCGGTTGGTTGTCGTATCATCATTGCCGAGGGATGAGGGTCGGATGACAGTCAACTTTATCTACGACTACATAGTTTCTGCCTCGCCAGTCGAATGGCTGCAGGGACTATAATAAGACACAATTCACCAAAGAGAACCATACTGTAACTCACAATTTAAGACAATAGATGAAGGAAGACTTGTATGGAGGATCGATAGGGTTGAGCGATGTCATTTTATTCTACAAAGAGAACCATACTGTAGAACTCATACTGTAGAACTCACACTTTAACACAATTCTACAAAGAGTTGTCATAGGGTGTTGAGCGATGTCATTTTATTCTTTTCTTCTTCTTCTTCTTGGGATTTTTGAGTATTGGATCTTGAGAGACATATATAGCTAGAACTTACGAAGAATGGAGTACCATACTTCAACAAATAGATGTTGACTAATTGGTTCATATACTTGTTGTCTAAAATAAGTGTAGGAATGTTGCAAGGTGAAACAATGTATCAAACACTATATCGAAACCCAAACCCAATATGCAAATCCAAATTAATACGAAAATACACAAGTGTATGTAGGGGATTAAGTGTACAGAGGTGAAATACATATATATGCAAGCTTGGGGGTGTCCACGTCCAACAAATGGACACAAAGTGTCCAAAACCTCACGAACACACTATATCAGTGAACACATGGTCGTAATATGTCTCCGTGTCCATTTTGGACACGAAAAACACCTCAATTAGGGTTAGGGTTTACCTTCAGTCTCCTCGCGGTGGTAGAGGAGGAGGAGGAGGAGGACAAGTTCGGTGGTGGAGGAGGAGGGGATTAAGTGTACAGAGGTGAAATACATATATATGCAAGCTTGGGGGTGTCCACGTGTCCAACAAATGGACACAAAGTGTCCAAAACCTCACGAACACACTGTATCAGTGAACACGTGGTCGTAATGTGTCTCCGTGTCCATTTTGGATACGAAAACACCTCAATTAGGGTTAGGGTTTACCTTCAGTCTCCTCGCGGTGGTGGAGGAGGAGGAGGAGGAGGATCTCGCGATGGAGAAGGAGAAGGGGCTCGCGGTGGAGGAGGATGAGGAGAACGGGCTCGCCGGAGGGAGGAGAAGGGGCTCGCGGTGGAGGAGGAGGATGAGCGGCGCCGGAGGGAAGGGGGTGGCTGTCGTCGAGGTCGGGAAAGAGGGACGGGAACAAAAAATTTGGGGAGAGGGAGAAATGAAAAGTCGAACCGAGGAAACCCTTTTTATCAGAAATTAGCGACGTCCAAAAATACGTCGCCAAGCGTCGGTAATCGTTTAATATTCGGCGACTTAATAATCGTTGCGATGCTAAACGTCGCTGAACTAATAAAACTAGCGACGTTTTCCGACAAATCAACGACGTTGGTTTTTATTACACTAAATGTAGTCGCAATATGTCGCTGTTTGTCGCTATCAGCGACGTATTGTGACGCATATTTTAGGAGTCGCTAAATCCAAAAATATTAGCGACATTTTAAGTCGGCGTCGCTAATTTTGTCGCTGATATGACTTATTTTGGTAGTGTTGTCAGAGTCCTTCTTCTTGCTGTGGAAAGCTGCCTGCTTTCCCCTTGGTTCCTTGATCTGAACCAGATTGGCGTTAGCCAATTGCTTGGACAGTGTGTCCACCTTCAGTTGAGCCCGCATCTGGTCCTCAACATATATTTCCTGCAAGAGATCTTCAAGGCTGATCTCAAGCTTCTTCCTATGCATGTTTGCATAGAACTTGCTCCACCCAGCGGGGAGCTTTGAGACAATCCCTCCAACAACAAACTTGTCGGGGAGGGGCATCGCCTCGTCTTCCAGCTTCTGTCGCAGTTTCAGGAACTCCTTCACCTGCGGCAGCATAGACTTTTCGTCCTCAAAGAACCACTTGTGATATTTTTCAACCACAAATATTTTACTGCGGTTCTTGTCTTCTTCGTAGAGTTTTTCTAGACTCCCATATGTCTCTAGCGATATTCTTCTTAGAATAGGATTCTGCAAGGGAATCCTCCATAGCATTCAGGATAAGCAGCCTGTAAATGCTATTTTCTCTTCTCCACTTGGCCTGAAGTTTAGTAGCCGCAGAGATTGCGGTAGCAGACCCAGTATCTGGAACGGTAGGTTCCTCTTCAAGAAGCACGTGATCCACGTCTCTGAGTTGAAGAGTGAAAAAAACCTTCTTCTTCCAGACTTGATAATGCTCTCCATCAAACTTTTCTAATTTACAAAAGTCAGTATTGAGGAGTGAAGCATTAACGTTTTCCATCGTAGCAATAAAGCTTTGAGATTGTTATTGCCGGGGCATAATTTTTCGATGGAAAACTGAGAATATGAAACAATTGTAAAAACAATGTTCCAACGCAACACTTCTAGGAAGGTTGTGCAAGTATAACGAAGATCTAAAAAGATATCGTTATGATATTACGAGAATCTAAAAAGATTTCATAATCACAGCAATCAGATCGTAGTACTTCTAAAAAGAAGATACAATCAGAGTTACTGGCAGCAACGAAGAAGGTGACTGGCGAAAGATGGAAGAACTCCTGTTGGGATGAATGATCACCGTTTCTCAAAGCTTTATTCGCCCTATGCGAACAGCTTCCAGGAACCAGCAAGTTCGTCGGAGAACTTGGAACACTCCTGCTCTTCTGACTCCTCGGACAGACACGAACTCCCTCGGACGGACACGAACTCCCGTGCAAAAGCAACACTGGTGCGGCGCCTTTCCTCTCTCTCTCAAAGGTTGCAGGTCAGAACTGTGTTAAAGTATACGTCTGAATTCTCTGTTTACTTGTGCTAAAGAACACTTCGTAAACTTTCTGGTGGCTTTTCTTTTCTATTCTGTAATGAGCCTTGAGAGAGAGGATGCCTTATATAGGCCCTGCAGCAACTGGTCGATTGTCACAAAGTTAGAGACGTGGTAATAACCACCCCGAACATGTAGCAACCGCCCAGAACATGCAAATGCACGTTCTGCTGCCAACTGCGCACACCCAGTGCTCTTTGTACTTTGTGCGACAGAGCGCGCACTGAACTGCGCACACTGCGCGCACTGCGCACACTGCGCAACCAGCGCAACCAGCGCAACCCAGCACAACCCTGCGCAACCCAGCGCAACCCTGCGCAACCTGAGCGCAACCTGGGCGCGCACCTGGACAGCGCAACTGGGCTTGCGCAACTGGGCTTGCGCACCTGGGCATGCGCAACTGGGCTTGCGCAACGTGGCTGCGCAAGTGGCTCGCGCATCGAGCGCAACTAAAGCGCACTATGCGCCTAGCAACGATGCTTCTCTTTTCTATTCTTTAATGAGCCTTGAGAGAGAGGATGCCTTATATAGGCCCTGCAGCAACTGGTCGGTTGCCACAAAGTTAGGGACGTGGTAATAACCACCCCGAACATGTAGCAACCGCCCAGAACATGCAAACGCACGTTCTGCTGCCAACTGCGCACACCCAGCGCTCCTTGCACTTTGTGCGACAGAGCGCGCACCTGGGACAGCGCAACTGGCTGACGTGCTAAGTGCAAAGTGCGCCAACAAAACGCCACATTACGCCTCATGAGCCCGAGTCCGAGTTCGAGTCGCTAAGCCCCTACGGGGCTTATCTCCCATGGAAATGAATTTTCCAAGAGCAAAAAACATGAATGCTTTTATTGTTGATTTAGCCTTTTTCTATTAGAAAAATAACCCCACATGGCACACCCATGTGCACCTCCACACCACATGTACATCTCTAAAATAGGAATGCTATTATATAGAGATACAACTCCTTTGGTCTAGCCGATGTGGGACTAAAATTCTCTTTGAAATACCTTTGGTCTAGCCGATGTGGGACTAAAATTCTCTTTGAAATAGACCAAACTCCAACAGTTATTCCATCAATGCCTTTCAACCATCCTCTTTGACATGTATCATTCTTTTGTCTTCGTTGAACTTGAATCACTTAATTAACTTAATGGAGAATTGCCTAACTTTCCTTGACTTGTCCTCCATTGCTGCATTAGATTTTTGTGCTGCATATTTTTTCTCCTCCATTGATACATCAAATGATTTGTAATGCTCTACCTTCTCCTACTAACATGCAGAAACTTGATGAAATTTATGACATTGAGAACCAGGATCGTTTTTGAGCATGTACAAGTTACACCATCGTTATGGATCCCAAAAACCTTAACGCTTCAAAAAATTTAACTACCGTATATATTAGTAAGTGAAATTTTCATTTTCTACATTTAGACCTCCCTAGTTTTTAGAAACTACACTAACATGGTTCTTAAAAAAAAAAAAGAAGACATCTTTAGATGGTTAAAAAAATGTCCTTTTTTAGTATTTGTACAAGCTCTTAGAACGTGAGAAGTCCATAATGGCGCAACTCGTTGAGGTTATATTCAATATCCAGCCCCTCCCTCTCCTCTTGGTGATACCTCAAACAAGTTTTAGGAGAAGACTGCCCATACTCTTCATGCTCCGTGGAGCTTGCTCATAGAAGATCTCTATTTTTAGTCCAACACCTCATTGCCTTCATGAAGTAACGATTGTAGATCAGTAATATTATGGCATGCAGACTTCATTATGTTAAAGTATTATGAGTCGTGAATTACTGACCTTATAGAGGGTGTAGACTCAGACATGCTGTCCCCTTTGTCCATTATCATCCGAGCCTTCTCCCATCATAATGCAATCGACTATGGAGTGTAAGAAAGCTCGTAATATCTGCATCAAGAACACTGTATCGACCCAGGGCCGACCCTGAGGTAAGCCGGACAAGCCATCGGGCTTGGACAACCCCCCTCGTTAGAGCAACCCCTCCAATACCCCTATGTCCCCAACTCTCCATCAAGAAAGCCTTCGTGGTCCATTCTAACTCATCATGTCAGTTAAGCTAGCAATCCACTAGGTCCATATTTTGAGTTCATACTGGGAAGACCTCAAGTAGCTCAAGTCTTAAGTAGTTCAAGGAGAGGAATTCGAAATCAGAGCTCCACGACGCCGTCAAAACCGGAGACTTCGACGCCGCTGCCAACCCCACTCGCCATCAAATTTTTGATATGTTCTTTTGAAGTCGAGGGCTAAGGACAACCAAATTTAGCTCTAGCTAGGACAACCCAATTCTGTGGGCCGGCCCTGTATCGACCCAGTTCGTCACATTGTTCGAGGCTTCGACTGTCGTCCCCCTCAAGTTTTTAACTGTGCAAATGAAAATTCCAAATAGATTGCATGATGTTAGAAGCAATGGTCATCTTTTCCCCCCTATCGCTCTCCCCTGTGCTATTTGGTTTTTACCAAATTAAGGTTTTAATCTTCAATGGCAGCTTGCATATTAACCCCAGTTTTACAACTCTAAACTATAATCATGGGCTTCAACAATGTTGCCTTTGCTATTTTCGTCTCTGCATTCTGGCCACAATCATGTATCAGCATATATCTGCATTACGGACTCAAATCTAACTTGAGGTAGAACTTTGAAATAACATTGGAAATTTATTTTTGGCGCTATGAAGACTGAACTGCTTAAAACCAAGATTAGCAGTATCAGAATTGGTATCGGCCCTTCCTATGAGTATTGGTATCGACAGTTTCGGATCGAGCTATCGGAATTTTTGTTATTGGAAAGCAAATAATTACTACAATTTTAGAAAAATATTTTATACATTTAGGCATAAATTGTAATTATTTTATTTATGTGTTGTTTCTTAGTAGTTTTAAAATTAAATAAAATAGTAGTAATCTTTGCCGATTGATATATAAGTTTTTTTCTCTTACATGCTTCTACACCCTTGTTGATTGGTCTTTTTGTTCAAATTTCTTTGCCTAATTGACTACAAAAGAGATTCCCAATATCGATATCGGTCAGTATTGGTATCAGTCGGTATCGGTCGAGACATGCCAAACTATAGTAGTATCGGTCATATCGGATCGGTATCGGCCGATACTCCAAACTATAGTGAAAATCCATGAGTAACTTGTAGAGACTCGTGACATTTAAGATGATGCTAAGAGTATATAAATAGTAATGTTTGGATTGAATGAATGACTATATATTCCTATTAATCTTGGGTAAGACTGACAGAATCTCTTCGTACGAAGAAAAGAAAATAAAGGTTAGATATGATAAGTATTTCTTTAGTTGACATTCCTCAAAGAAATAGAAGAAGAAGAACAAGAAGAAGGAGAAGAAAACAATGCGTCTAAAGAAGAAGCCTTTTTTTATCATCAAAGATGTTGAGAACTAATAAGAAATTTAGTCCCACATTGGAAAAATATAGTATGAAGAGGAGCTAGACTCCCTATAAGTAGTGGAGTAGCCAATCAATAAAATACAACAATTATTATTCTCTACATGGTATCAGAACCATAACCACAAAAAAAAAAAAAAAAAATCCAACCCGCCGGCCCAAAGCCAACCCCCCATGCCCCGACGCCCACCCCCCCCGGCCCCGCCGCTGACGCCCCCCTGCCGCCGACGACACCCCCCTTGCTGCCCCCCCCTCCGCCCTCCCCCAAGCCGACGCCCCGCTGCCCCCGACGCCCACCACCCCGCTGTCCCCGCCCCCCCCCCCCCCCTTGCTGACCCCGACGCCCCCCCTGCCCCCCCCCCCCCCCCCAACGACGCCACCCCCCCGACGCCCCCCCTCTCTTCCGACCACATCTGCGGCCGTCCCCCCCCCCCACAATCCCTAATTTGCGAGCGCGATTATGTGGACGATTATTCGAAGACGGATGGCTGTCAAATACTTTATTTGCACCTTCTGTTCCTTGATTACGTCATCCGGAACTACAAATACTTTATTTGTATTCCGTTCTCGATCTGCAAATTAGGATCTACATGCGTGCGTCAGTGTTGGCCACGTTAGCAGCGCATTCGTAAGATCTCTGTTGGAGACTTTACATAAAGACGAAGACGACGAAGCCGACGACGACGACGAAGCCGACGAAGACGACGCCGACGAATCACAGTTGAAGCCGCCATGGATTCGATCAGTGGTAAACTGACAGCAAAAGAGATGGAGGCCTTGGTTAATGATATTTTATCAAAAAGCTTAACCGAGGCAATCTCACGTGTGATCCATACTGATGTGGATCCGTCATCCTACAAAATAAGGAAGTTGGACAAGCTGGAGACGAAGTTGGAAGGCACGTCCAACTACTTGAAATGGTCACGGCAGGCACTGCGGACGCTCAAGGGACGAGGCTTGGTTGGCTACGTCAATGGCCAAACCAAGACGCCAGCTGATCCCTCCTCAAAGGAGTTTGCTATTTAGAAAATTGTCAACAATGTTGTGGCTGGATGGTTGACAGCCTTCTTGACCGACTAAGTGTCGGGCAATGTAGAGGCAATGGAGGCTGCTGCTGATATATGGCGAACTTTGAAGGATATGTACTCCGGCTCCGGCAATCCTATGCGGGTATTCCAACTGCAGGATGAACTTGATAGGGTAGCCCAGGACGACCGTACCATCTCTGAGTACGCCGCACTGTTGAAGAAATATTGGTCTGATCTGGATTACTATGGTCCTCTTGTGATGGAAGATGCACAAGTCGAACCAGCATTTGCGAAACATTTCCAAAAGTTCTTGGATTATATTTCGCGACAACGGATGATGAAGTTCTTGAAGGGTCTTAACCCTGCGTTTGAGCATAGAAGAAATGTACTCCTAGCACAGCCCATGCTTCCAGCCTTGGAAGAAGCCATAGCTGCCAAGGCACAAGAAGAGGCTCGATTAAAATTGATGCCCAACAAGGGCTCTTTCCAGGGGGAGCAAGCCGCTGTTGACAAGTCTGCCCTTGCCGCCTTCAATCGGCCTCCCTCTGTGGCCGGTGTTTGCCACAACTGTGGTGACTCAGGACATTACATCAGATTTTGTCCAAAACCCCTGTCGAGTGATCGTGGACGGGGCCGCGGAGGACGTCGAGGTGGTAGAGACGGTTATGCTGGAAGAAGGAGAAATTATTCTGGCGGTCACAAAGCGAATCTGGCAGAAGAAGGGGGCGAACATCACCTGGCTGAGTTAACCCCTCTTGAGAAGGAGTTCCTCGCGAGATTACGCAGCACGAAGCTGGGTTCGGACGACAGTCATGGAGCGTCATCTTCCTCGGGGGTTTCCATCACTTGCTTTGCCCAGACCAGCACAGGTATTCATGCGCGTGCTCTTGCGGCAGTTGTCCACCAACCAGGTTGGATTATGGACTCTGGGGCATCTCGCCATCTTACGGGGTCTCGCGGTAAGTTCCAGGACTATACTCACCTACCGACGTCGGAGAGCATTCAGACTGCTGATGGTAACTTCAGCCCTGTCATGGGTAAAGGCACTGTCGCATGCACCCCTTCTCTCACTCTCACCAATGTGTTACATGGTCCGTCTTTTCCTGTCAATCTTTTTTCTATTAGTGCCATTATTCTTGATCTTAACTGTACAGTTTCCTTTCACATTCCTACGGTGACTTTTCAGGAGAAGGGGACAGGACGACGACTAGGGACTGGCACATGGCATAAGGGGCTGTGGTACTTGGACAGGACTA
Source organism: Iris pallida (assembly GCA_029216955.1). Lineage (NCBI taxonomy): Eukaryota > Viridiplantae > Streptophyta > Magnoliopsida > Asparagales > Iridaceae > Iris > Iris pallida. The sequence continues at coordinate 415,626 of JANAVB010024997.1, forward strand.
GACTGGACAACACATTGGCATCTCTGGTAGCAGAACACCACCTGAAGATTCACGGCGCAGTGTAGAAGATGAATTGCTACTCCACCACCAGCGTGTCGGTCATTCTTCTTTTAAAATTATTAGTCGAATGTATCCGTCCTTATACCAAAGGGCTAATAAAGAGAAGTTATTTTGTAATGCATGTGAGTTGGATAAACATACCAGAAGCACGTATGTGGGTTCAGGACATCGAAGTTCAACTGCATTTGATATGATACATTCGGACGTATGAGGCCCTTGTCCTACAACCGGTATTAACGGTTTTCGATGGTTCGTCACTTTTATTGATTGTCATACTCACGTGACATGGGTCTACCTTATGAAGAATAAAAGTGACGTCTTTGAGGCGTTTCGCGACTTTCATCGCCGGGTAGAAATACAATATGGCACTAAAATTAAGTGCTTACGGTCTGACAATGGGACGGAGTATACAAATAAGCAGGTTGCTGAGTATTTATCCACTCATGGAATACTACACCAAACTTCATGTGCCTACACACCGGCACAAAATGGTGTGGCCGAACGGAAGAACAGATACCTGCTGGAGGTCGCACGGACGATGATGCTGGCTATGAATGTCCCGAAATACTTATGGGGGCAGACGGTGTTAACGGTCTCTTATCTCATCAACAGAATGCCATCTTAGGTATCGGACTGGAAGACACCGTTGGAGATGCTTACTGGTGCAACCACGTACACTGTTCCACCGAAAGTATTTGGGTGTGTATGTTTTGTCCAAGATAATAGGCCAGGCGTTGGCAAACTGGATCCTAGAGCGATAAAATGTGTCTTTGTCGGATACACGGCAACTCAGAAGGGATACGCCTATTGGAGCCCAGTTGAGCGGAAGATGTTTGTAAGCATGGACGTTACATTCAGAGAACTGGAACCATATTATGCTTCGGATGACGGTTCGGCGTTTGGTGACACACCTAACACAGAGGGTGTTAGATGTGAGGGGGAGAAAATAAGCACATTTGTGGTAGTCGGATCGGTCCCATGCCCGGTCGTGAAAAACTGGACGAAAGAAGGAGAAAGCAGTGACTCCGATACAGAAGATGAAGAAGATACATATGTTAAACAGGGGAGCAGCAGAGAATGGAAAAGGAGCTCCAAGTCTACAGAAGGAGACAGCAGAAGTCTTGTACTGTGCCTGTACCGTGTCCTGTGCCTATTGTACCAAGTCCCTCGTCTACTTCTGCTCCAACTCTTGAAGATGTTGCCCCCGCACATAATCAATCTGATTCTGATGTGGATTTCTCTGACTCTGATGGTATGATCTCTCCACCACCTATTGCTCCCTTAAGGAGATCTTCTCGCATCAATGCGGGTAAGGCTCCTAGTCGTTTTGATAATTATGAACATGATATTGCCAACTACCTGTCTTATTCTAATATTTTTTCGAATTATCGAGCCTTCATTGGATCATTAGACTCTACTTCGTTGCCCAAAAGTTGGCAGGAAGCAAAGAAAGATCTAAGATGGAAAGCTGCAATGATGGAAGAACTTGGGGCACTGGAGAAAAATAAGACGTGGGAGCTGGTTCCATTACCCAAAGGGAAGAAAACTGTGGGATGCAAATGGGTGTACACAGTAAAGAAGACATCAGAAGGAAAGGTGGAACGATACAAGGCGAGGTTGGTTGTAAAGGGATACACACAATCATATGGCATCAACTATGATGAGACGTTTGCTCCAGTAGCGAAAATGAGCACCGTAAGAACTCTGGTCTCCATTGCAGCAAACTATGGGTGGAAGCTATACCAATTAGATGTGAAGAATGCCTTTCTCCATGGGGACCTACAAGAAGAAGTGTACATGGAACTCCCGCCAGGGTGCTATGCTACAGAATCAGACGGAGGGACATCGCATGGAAAAGTGTGCAAACTAAAGAAGTCGCTATATGGGCTCAAGCAATCTCCTCGAGCCTGGTTTGACAGATTCAGAAAGGCTGTTACAGGCATGGGATACCATCAAGCAAATGCAGATCATACGATCTTTCTTCAATATGCAAGAGGCCACATCACTATACTTGCTGTATACGTGGATGATATAGTAATCACAGGTAATGATGAAGTCGAGATCGCTAAGCTGAAGTCAAAACTCGCGAAGGAGTTTGAAGTGAAGGATTTAGGAGCGATGAGGTACTTTCTAGGTATCGAGGTGTGTGAAGACGAACAAGGAATTGTTCTCTCACATAGAAAATACACACTAGATCTGCTGAAGGAGACAGGGATGCTGGGATGCAAAGCAGCAGTCACTCCAATTGACCAGAAGTGCAAGTTGGGAGCAGAAGCAGAAGAGCCGGTTGATCGTGAAAGATATCAACGACTTGTAGGGAGATTGATTTATCTGGGGCACACTCGTCCTGATACTCATTTGCGGTGAGTGTAGTAAGTCGCTACATGCATGATCCAAGAACGGGTCATATGGATGCAGTGTTTCAGATCTTGAGATATTTGAAAGGGACGCCGGGAAAAGGGCTATGGTTCAAGAAGAATGGATGTATAGAAGTTGAGGGATATTGCGATGCAGACTGGGCGAGCTGCATAGACGATAGAAGGTCTACCACGGAATATTGTGTCTTTGTAGGAGAAAACTTGGTCTCATGGAGAAGCAAGAAACAGTCAGTGGTAGCACGATCTACAGCTGAAGCAAAATACAGAGCAATGGCCTTAGGAGTGTCAGAATTACTGTGGGTGAAAGCGTTGCTGACAGAGTTGAAGCTGGACAAGGGAGCACCGTTACGTCTTCTGAGCGATAGTCAAGCTGCAATAAGTATAGCTAACAATTCAGTTCAGCACGACAGAACGAAGCACATCGAGATCGATCGATTCTTCATCAAAGAGAAGCTGGAACAAGGGATACTGAAGATTGATCATGTTCGCTCAAAAGAACAAGTGGCAGACTGTTTGACTAAGGGTCTTAGTTCATTAAGTCTGTCGAAGCTATGTAACAAGATGGAAATGATTAATATCTATCGTCCATCTTGAGGGGGAGTGTTGAGAACTAATAAGGAATTTAGTCCCACATTAGAAAAATGTAGTATGAAGAGGAGCTAGACTCCCTATAAGTAGTGGAGTAGCCAATCAATAAAAATACAACAATTATTATTCTCTACAAAAGATATGTTTATGGGTGAGCAACCGTTCGGTTTAGTTCAAACGGAACCGTATATATAAAACCGAAATAACCATAAACCGTATTTCTCAAAATCGAAAACCGAATCATTTTTATAAAAACCGAACAAATTCGAACCGAATTAATTCGGTTCGATTTTCGGTCGGTTCGATTCCATGGGCCAATGTGTCGGACCTTCAAATATTTAGCAAAATGAACAAATTTAAATAACAATTTATTTTAAAAAATATGACAGTATTGTATTTATGAATTATTATATTACATAGTGCATAAAATATTAGTATATTGAGGGTAGAGAAAGAGAGAGTGCTCAAAGAAGTACCGACAGAGAATAGGAAAAAAAGACTGCTCTCAGTTAGGGGTTACAAAATGTTAGTATATGTGGATGGAGGGTACTTTGATAAATTACTAAATCTAAATCGATTTTCGGTTCGGTTCGGTTCGATTATCCGAATCAAGAACCAAAAATCGAACCGTTATTTCAAATTTTCAAACCGAAAATCGAATTGATAACCGAAAAATCGAACCGTTTGTCATATTTCAGTTCGGTTCGATTTGGTTTTCGGTTTTCAACCGATTATATGTTCACCTCTCATCTGTTTCAACTTCTAAAATCTTGCGACGACTTACCCATCAAACATTATACATAAGCAATAACTTTAACTCTCTCTCTCTCTCTCTCTCACTTTTCTCAGGTATATGGTACTAGCTCTGCCTATTTTCGATCCTTCAATGCACATTCATCTTCCTCTCCTCCTCCTTCTCCTTCTCCTTCGGTCCGTCATCCCCGGACTCAAAAGCTTCGGCCTTGTAGGTATAAACTCTACTCACAAACAGGTAGAACACCAAGTTCAGCACGGTGAGCGCGGTGAGGAACCCGTAGTAGTAGTCCAGGTGCGAAGCGTTCAGGTTGTTCAGCACCCACCCCTCGCCGCCCCTGTCCGTGACGTCCGAAACGACCGACAGGAGAACGCTGCTGAGGAAGTTGCCGACCCCGTAGGTGGTCAGCGAGAAGGAAGCCCCCAGGCTCTTCATGCTCTCCGGCGCCTGGTCGTAGAAGAACTCCGTGCTCCCCACCACCATGAACGCGTCCGCCAGCCCCATGAGCACGAACTGCGGGAGCAGCACGAAGATGGTCACCGGAACCTGCCCTCCGCTCTGGACCAGCCCGTGGGCCCGGGCCGCGCCCAGCCTCCTCCTCTCGGTCAGGCTCGCCGTCGCCATCGTCACCACGTGCAGGGCCAGCCCGACCCCTATCCTCTGGAGGAGCGTGATCCCCCGGGGGTTCCCCGTCAGGCCCCTCATGAGCTTCACGAAGTAGCGGTCGTAGAGGGCGATGGAGACGAGCATGGTGATCGTGACGAACGCCCCGAGGCTGGCCGCGGGGATCTCGAAGCGGGGCCCGATGCGCCGGTCCAGCGTGGTGCCCTGCTTTATGAAGAGGGTGTTGATCTGCGCGATCATCGTGCAGGGGATGAACATCGCGACCTGTATCGGGATGAGCCGGAGGATCTGCTTCGTCTCCTCCACCTGGGTCACCGGACACAGCGTCCACGGAGTGTCTGGACCGGCTCTTACTGCAGCCTTGTTGAGGAACCTGTGCACATAAACATATATGCAAACAAGAAGTCAAGAATCACAACTCTGATGCTTCATTGTACTGATGATTGTCACTTCCTTAGTAAGAGAAGGTTCATGCATGCACACACACACATGATTTTGTGTTGGCGTGAAGTGAATCGATAATGAGTTTTCCGGTGGAATGAGATTCTTCGTTTTTTGACCCCAAGTTTAGGAAGGGTCCATGCGAACCACTCTGCGTCTGGAGGTAGCTAGGTCGCGGTACTCATCCAAGACCAAGAGGAGTTGGATGGACCAAATAGAATGTCTTATGAGATTAGGACCGGCCTAGGGGCAAGATTGTCCTATCCGGAGCTAGTTTTGGTTGTCCCTTATTCTTATTGTAGACCAATCCTAGATGATCACCCGCAACCTAGATTGGAATCACTATGCCTGGAGGTTGCCCTAAGCAAAAGAGGACTGTCCAAGTTCGAAGTCTTGTCTACCCCAGTCTATGACCTACTGTTTGCTAAGCAGTACGCCGAGCAGAAAAAAGACAGATGGCACAGCAGTCCCACAACACCAACTACTTGTGAACCATCTTTCTTGTATTTTATTTTCTAATATCCGCTTAGTGACGGTAGCTTCATGTATTTTTGAAAGTTTTATATTAACTCCAATTCTAGTGATCACTAATTCTACTCATTACCATAAGATCATGTTATTTGTATTTTAGGTTCACAGTATCAATATTGAAATCCGTATCGGATCCTTCCTACGAGTATCGGGATCGACAGTATCGATGGTTTCGAATCGAAATATTAGATTTGTTTGGTATCGAAAAATAAATAAATTTTAACAAATTATTGAAACTTTAGAATTTAAAAAAAAATATTTAGGCATAATGTGAAGTATTTCTTATATTGTTTCTCAGTAATTTTGGAATTAAATAAATTAGTAGTCACCCTTTCTTAGAGGTTTGCTTGTGATAGATTAGTTTTCTTCTTTTATATACTTTAAAATGTTTGTTGATTGTTCTTTTTTTTACCGAATTGACTGGAAAAAACCCCACGAAATCAGTATCGGTCAGTATAGATCACGGCCAGTATCCGATCGGGATTTGTCAAACCGGTATCGGCCGTATCGGATCGTTATCGGACAATACTACAAACCCATGTCACCTCCACTAAGTTTAACTAACTTTAACCGGAAATGAATTAAGATTGTTGTTCCTTCATACTAATCAGTGAATTGTAACTGACACAAGGAAGATGATTAAGTTAAACTACCTTGTCCACATGATCAATATCATCTCCAATTGGCTAGGCTGATGTAAAATGTTTCCTTTATATCTATAGAAAATTAAAAAAAAAAAATCAAATATGTTACTGACCTTAACGTAGAGGTGGAGTCAATCCTAAACCTTCCCTTCTCCTTGTAAACCCCCAGTTCCAGCTCATGGAGCTCCTTAGGGTCACTGGGGATAGGTACCCTCCATTTCCTTGCAGCAGCGGCAATGACCCTAGCCATCTTAGTGAACGGGCTCCCCTGTGGCAGCCTGTGCCTGTAGTACGGAGTACCGACCAAGAAGATCGCGACCGACACTATCAGCCCAAGGGTCGGGATCCCGTATCCGATGGTCCACCCCACGTTGTCCTGCAAGTAGGGGTGAGCATTCAGTTAACTCAGTTCAAACCGAATCGAATAACCGAAAATCGAATTGGACCAAAAATCGAATAAGCAAAACCGAAATCGAACCGAATTAGCCTATAATCGAATCAAATCGAACTGAATTAAATTGGTTCGGTTTTCGGTTTATTCGATTTTTCGATTTATTTGCGTTTTTTTTTGTTAATATATATAGTAACTATATATATATATATATATATATATATATATATATATATATATATATATATATATAGTAACTAAATTCGTTTATTCGGTTTTCAGTTTTGGACCGAAACCGAAATCCAAAATCGAATAAAAAAATTTAGTATTTTCAATACCGAAACCGAACCGATTTTTTTAAAACCTGAACCGGATCTCTTATTCGGCTCGGTTCGGTTCAATTTTCGGTCAAAAAACGAATAATGCTCACCCCTACCTGCAAGTACACCAGGAAGGTATTGGCGAAGAGCGTCCCCACGAAGATGCTGAACAGCCACCAGTTGAAGAAGGAGAGCTTGTGGCGCCTCTCCCCGGGGTCGAAGTCGTCGAACTGGTCCGCCCCGATGGTGGAGATGTTGGGCTTCGTCCCGCCGGTTCCCAGTGCGAGTATGTACAGCCCGGCGAAGAATGCACCCAGCTGCAGGGTCGTGGCGGGCGCGCAGCTCGTCGTCGCACTGTTGCATGTTGCAGGCTTGAGCGGCCGGATAGAGACCGCTAAGGTTAGCAGCAACATTCCCTGTTAGATGATCAAGTCAAAGCAAGCCAAGTGAATGAGCTATATAACATAATCAAAGGAAACGAGTGAAGTGACTAACATGTTCAGCAGATGTGTAGTATAAACATATATATGTACGTAGACGGAACTCGAGTGGCTCTTGTGGTTACTGAGGATAGGTATAAGTTTCTGACTGGGTGGCAGAAGATCAGTGGATCGAGCCATGGGGGCGTATTATTCCTTTCATTTATTTGGTAGAAATTTAGGAGATAGTGGACCCAACAGACATGCAATGCAACATGCACAAAGTCCCGTGCGTATTGTTGGCATCTCACAAAAAAAAAACATATGTAGACACTTCCTTCTTTTACTGTGTCCTGTATCCTGTTTCCATATCTTTCTTTTCCCTCACTTTCTACATCTTGAAGGCCTATACGTCGATTTACTTCAGGAGGACTCTTATCCCGTCAGTAACCCGGCCAGTCTTTAGGCTGACCTTGGTCATCCGGTGGGTTCTTATCCACAGTCTGACTTTCATCAATGATCCTTCTTGGACTCGGTGCCTATTAGTGTGTGCTTTTGCTGCCCGGTTCGTTAAATTCATGGTTTTGTGCGAATCTACAAGCCATAGTTGTCGAGCAGCCAGTAAAAAGAGAGAAACGTGATGACTCGATGTCCTTGGCAAAAATAGAATTTTTTTTTTCTAAAAGAGAGAAAAAATGGTTGGGCTAGACTAGACCAAATGACTCACCCAACACGAGTCAGACTTTTGCAGGAAGACAACATTGACCGAGTTTTGCAAGAAGACAACATTGACCGACTTTCATGGTTAAAGGTTCGAAAGAAGAAGAACCAACAAGATAGGGTCGTCTAAAGTAGCTTTTCATCCTTGCTTGATCATCCTATCAGTCAGAAAGGGCCTTAACGTCGATGTCATTACCACCGTCGACTTAAATTGGAAGAACCAAAACTCTGGATGTAGTTAATACTGTGGGATGAAAACTCAAGGTAATGTTTTTGTTTACTTACTTCAGAATATTCATCTTCTTGACTTAATATAAGTTTCTTCAGAAAACCGGGTAAATAAAAAGGATACCAAGTATAATCAATACAGGGAAAGTGACTCAGAACTTTGCTTCAGGATCACTAACTCGAATGAATATTTGAATCTATAACTATATCAGTCATCAAAACTAAGCCTTTAAATTGATTAAAAACGTTTATTTCAATCACATTTTGTGAACCAAGTGTAAAGCTCATAGTTTAAAGTATCGGCCGAAACCGATCCGATACGGCCGATACCAATACACGCTTTGGCATATCCCGATCCGACACCGACCGATACCCGATACCCGACAATGGGGTCTCCTTTCTGATCAATTTGGCAATGAAAATTGAAGGAAAAAAGACATCAACACGGGTTTGAAACATAATAAGGTTGTAAGAACATATAAAAGAAGAAAATTGATCTATTGCATGTAAACCAATCGATAAGGGTGACTACTATTTCGTTTAATTTCAAAATTACTAAGAAATAACACTGAAAATACTTAAAATTATGCCTAAATGTATAAAACATATTTTTTAAATGTTAATAATTTATTAATAATTATTTGTTTTTCGATACCAAAAAATTCGATACCCCGATCCGAAACCGTCGATAATACCGATATCGCCGATACTAATACTCATAGGAATGGTCCGATACCGATTCCGATACCAATACTGTGAACTACATTACTACTTTTGTGGTCTAAGTATGTATCCGGCTGTTTTATCTGTTTTTAACAGGTCCGTCAGACTCTTGACTTGTTTGCAATTCTGGTAGGTAGATGATGGTGTTACAGTATATGAGGATGAAAAAGATGACATGGTTGAGTTGGACTCATATGAAGAAGAAGAAGATATGATCTTCTTTATGGAAATGATAGGCACCTTCATCACTCTCAATTATTGAGGCGAGGAAAAACCCTGGTCACGAATTGGTCTCCTTGAACATCAATCAAAGAATAGACATGTCTCATTTGGTCATCCTGGATTTCGAAGGATAGTCATGTGAGTGCATTCTCGATATTGTTAGGTCGCGTCGAGCCTAATTTTATGTTGGGTATTTCACCTGTAATTAAGTCGTCCTAATATCCTATGCCGATAAAAAGAGGATTAATTAGGGCTCATCTTGTAAACCATCTTAAGAATATGATATTAAAAAAACCGCCTTCAACGGCCATGGACAACGTAGCCTCTCGATTTCCGTGTGTTCTTGTGTGTTTTCTCTCCTTCTCTATTGCTTTCTTTTTGTGCAAATCGCAAAGGGGTCGGAAATCCTTACAATATCCTATGATATTTTAAAATTGTCCTTGTGAAAATATCACCAATATTGAAAGGTAGGACGGATCGCCACAAGTAAACCTTGATACTAAAACGGCTAGAGTTGGTAGTTTGTGGATCAACAATTTATATTGAGTCAAGTATCAAACCTTCTAAAAAATTATCAGTCGCAAATATCTCCCAATATTGAAAGCGCAAGTATCTTCCAACATTGAAAGGTAGTACAAATGGACTCCACTATCTATACAAAGTCAGATAGCTTGTGGATCAACAATGACACAGGTCACAACCAAAAATTCTCATCTAGTGTTTGCGAATTTCCTTCCGGAAGAACCTTTTTATTCTTTTTTCTGTTGTTGATGAATTTTGAACTCTAGTGATTAAGATTATGCTTATTGCAATTATGAAATCTATTCTATTTTGGGTGACCAGTAGTAGAACAAAAATAAAAATAGATGGGACACTAATTGACACGAGCAATCATGTAGGTGGACAGGACAGACTCTGTTGGATCATCTATGGCCATTAAATTCTTCATATCTACCTCATAAATTGAGGGGCCACATCCAATAGGACAATTTAGTTTTCAAAAGATGTTTCCCTAGTCATTTTGTGACCTTGATAATGATACAAACTCTATGATTCCTTTCTACAAATTTGATAACTCCCGGCTTTTCTGGGCTTTGTTTGGTTGTCTGTATATATGCTAATTGACATAGAATTCTAGCCGGCGTGCATTTTCTTCTACATAGTCCAATTATGATTTTTTTTTAATTATTTTTTTGGTTTGATTATGGGTTCCACAAATTAGCATTTCCATCTTGAAGATGTCCAACTTAGAATTTTGGTCATGAGATTACAGTTGACCCGTGTTGACCATCCAAAATGCAAACTGGGACCCTAAATTTAATTATTCCTAAAATATTTATTAACAGATTTTGGATGGTCAACACGGATCAACCATCATCTCAACCCAAAAAGCTAATTATTAGAATATTTATTAACATATTTTGGATGATTATCGGCCAGCGTAGTGACTATTGAAAAACAAAGAATTGTTAGGAATACTTGCCATATTTGATAGAGACAAAGATGGGCTGTTTGGCTTGCTTGTACTTAATACAAACCAATAGTTTCTGGTTAATAATTGCTAGTGGGTTCTACTGCAACAATGTTGGTGTCTTGCGGTGATGAGCAAAAAAAAGAAGGGGAAATTAAACATCAGTTTCATCACGTTACTAACTCAAACTACTGATGGTATGAGCAAAATTTGAGTAATGACAACGCAAAGAGCTAACTGAAATGTTAGAGTAATGCTATGAAGATACATTTTTTTTGACGTACTCCATAGTCATACTAATGTGACAGTGCATTATTGGATGTCAATTATTACTTGACATCCAATAATACATGTCACATCAGTGTCAGTGTGAAGCGTGTCAAGAAAAACGTGTCTCTTTAGCATTATTGGAAATGTTATCCAAACAAAGCTGAGAGTTGAGTTGTCTGTTGAGCTTACTGCCAAGTATATGATGGAACTCAAGACGAAGGTCCAGTAGCGGCCGAGATGGGCGTCTGCGACATAAGCTCCGAGTACCGGCATGAGGAAGACGGAGCCGACCCAGTTGGTGACGTTGTTGGAGGCCTGGACGGTGCCCTGATGGAGCCTGTTGGTCAGGTAGAGCACCAGGTTTGCCGATATCCCATAGTAGGCCATCCTCTCAAACACCTCATACACTGCAACAACAACCCATAGCATAAAACAAAAGTTTTATCACTAAGATCATGGATATGGTAAAGGGAGACGGTATAAGACCCTGACTGGATCAGTGGATCGAGCTACGGGATGTATTTATTTGATGAAAGTTCGGGGACAGTAGACTCAACAGGTATGCAATAGAACATGCACAAAATTTCGTGTGTATCATCGGGCATCTAAAAAATAAATAAATAATAATAATAATAAATAAAGGAAAACAGGTCGAGACAAAAAAGATGGATATCGTTTCGAGTCTCGAGAGAAAGCATCTTTCTGTTCTTACCCAACCCCACACAGGGAATGTACATGGGCATGTCTAGCTTGAAAGATTGAACCCACCCAGTTAGGAAGAATGTCTCGCAGTACCTTTCTGTGTTCAAAAATGTAGAAAAACGTACTAAGAAGAACAATATATATATGTACCTACTACAAAGGAGCAAGCAGTCCATCCTCCAGTCTTGGATCTGAGGACTGGGTTGCCATTGAGATCCACAGAGCCATCCTTGGTGAACTCCTCTCCTCCTGTCTCTGCACTCTCAGCCATTCTCTAGCTGTGTGTTGGCCAATTGCTCCTTCTTTCTGTGTATGTGTGCTATATTTATAGGTCAAGTGCCAGAACAGAGTTTCACTGGAGCTTATGTTGTTGTTTTTTTTTTTTTTTTTTTTTTTTTGTTAAAAAAAAAAAAACAATGTGTCACTACCATTTATTATTACATCAATAAAACTGACAGTGATATGCCCTTTCCGAAAGGTGTTGCTCTTAAAAGTTTTTTGTCGAACATCTCTGACTCGTGTGGTTAAGATAGGACGATATTTTTTCCCGGCCGAATGGATTTGTAGGGAAAAAAAAACTATAAGTTAATATGGGAGATATTTTTTTTGGTTGAATAGATTCGATCAAGTAGAAAAATATATATTTTCACAATGAGTTAATTGTCCAAATGGTATTTGAGAACTCAGGAATGTCATGTTCGTCATTTTGGTGATCGAACTTTTTTTTTGGTTAATTTGATACATAAATTTTACAATTTAGTTTAAAAAGTGTCTGAATTAGGTTTCGTTTGATATTTTTGATTAAAATTATCAAAAATAAACATGTGTTGGTCACGTGTTTTATTTTTAGAATTAATGCTGCCATGACCAGCCGATACGTCGGCTATATTTGAATGTAGAGCCGTCATTTTGTACTCGACAAAAATTATATGTTTACGTAAAATTTCTTCGAACATCAATATTTTAGTCAAGAAAACAAAGACATGACAAATAACTATAGAAAATAAGACAACGAAATCTAATTCAGACATTCTTAAAATTAAAATATAAAACTTAGATATTAAATTAATAAAAAAATTGGTCATCAAAACGATAACCACTATATTCTTCCTACAATATTTGGTTAATTAGCTCTTTCACAATTTATTTCCAGACAGGTCCATATGATTTCCTACCGACTTCTCCTTTCTTTCCTTATTAGGTGGGACCGAGAGGAAACTCTAATTTTCGGTCAATGAAGAGGACATATAGGTGTGGTAAGCACAGCCATGCACCCACTCGAGTGCTCTGCGGTTATAGTCACGAATGAAGCTACTGTTTTTTTTTTCAAAGAAAAAGGAAAAAAAATTGAGGGGTGGAATTGAAATTGTTGAATACACACACATGCAATATGAAGAATATTATGTGTAGGTAGAGTTGGAGAAGAACATTGTTGTCACTAGTGTAGTGCGAAGAGCACAACTACTCTTGGGATATATATGCATGTTTGACTTGACTCTCCTTCCTAGTTTGATAATTTACCACAGTTTGTTGTACTTTGTGTGACTAGGAAATTTCTCTTTATTGATGCTCATCCAACTTTGGTGATGGTGATGAAAAAAGTTATCCCTTGAAGTAATGTAGGGATGGCCAACCAAGAGAGAAGATTAGGTAAGATTGTATTTGTCTATAATTGCTAAGAATATTGGTGTTTTACATTAACTATTCTTATGTTTCATATTTATTATAATAATCACTCCTACTTTAAAATTAAATACATGAACCATTTTTATGTTTCATATTCTCTACAGAAAGTTATAACACTAAGTACTTCTATATTTATAAAGAAGAGGAGTAGCCCATGTACTCAATTTAAAAATAGGAATAGTCATTTTAATACTTATGAAATATAGGGAGGATTAATGTATTTATTTCTTATAATAATGAACTAGGAAGGAAATTATGCTCAATTAATATATTTTTGGTAGGGATGACCAACCAATTGAATAGTATATTAATAATTCAAATATAATAGTAGAAAAATATATATGTAATTGATGTTCAAATATGCATTCATATTGACCATTCACAGACCGTGTATAATTAAGCGGGAGCCTCATGGCTTGTGTAATTAAGCGGAGTCTCGTGGCACTTGGATTAGGGGTGAACTTTCGGTTTATTCGGTTTCACTGAATCGAAATTCTAAATTTCAAAACCGAAATCGAACCGATAATTAATTCGGTTTGACTATTTGTGTTGTTTAATTGGTTGGGTCCAAATTTGGAGTTGCGAGGTGTCCTTTTCTCCAGACCGACGAGCAACGTCAAAAGGGAGATTCGAACTGAGTCCATCCCTACGGGACCCCCCGGTATACCCAACAAGCTACACACACACACACACACACACATACATATATATATATGGGGCGGATCAAAAGATCCGTCCGCGGAGCCTCGCGGGAGTCCCTTCCCTCCTGCACCGTTGGATCGAGCGGTCGCGTAGGGCTTGCGCACACGCCCCCTCGTTCCAACGGTCAAGGGCAGTACCGCGTAGGGCTGGTGCGCACGCCCACTCGATCCAACTGTCTAGGACGATGGAGCTCCCAATCCCCTCCCTTTAGTGATTAAATAAACTCTTCCTCATGCAAGCGGCGGCAGGATCCAAAGAATTAGGGTTTCCCGTATGAGACCCCGGCAGCTTGACGAACGGAGGAGGAGAGGTTGATGCTGAAGACGCGAGCTAAAAGGAGGATAGGGGTGGCTGGACGACCGTGCGGAGGCGACCACGGGGCAAGGCAAGGATGACCATAACTCGACAACAAGAAGACTCCCATAGGCTTCGCAACCGCAGTGCTTCTGACCGGACGGACGGAAGGGAAATGAGTCACTATGGTGGATGGAGGCGGGATGCCAAGGCGTCAGCTCTGGCCACGACGCGAAGATTAGCACAGCAGTAAGGTCGGGTGCGGCAAGGGACGATCCCTTATCCTCCACAAGACAATGACAAAGGGAAGGCTCCTATGGAGGATGGTGTCACGCCCCGATCCCGCTAGGGTCCTCCGTCTTGCCTGGATCCCTGTGGGATCGATCGTCCTCGCTAAGGCGTGATGTCGTACAAGCCTAAGTTGCGCTTGCACAAGGTCATGTACCTACACAAAATAACTAGTCAAGCAAAACACACGCACGCACCCATTCATTGCAGAAAACCAAATATTGGACACAGAGATTTGAAATAGAAATACTCATTTTATTGATAACTTGATAAGAATACAAGTACAAAGCTTTGCGAACTCAGATTTTGCCTTATATTGGCTATATGATTCTCTTTGAAACTCTCTTTGAAAATAGTCACAATGCCCATACATGATATCCCTTTATTACAAGCTGGAATTGAAAGACACCTTCAAAGGAAATAAAAACTTGAAACTTGACTGGAATAAAAATGAAGCTTCGAGGCAGTCCACAGCTCTACTGGGCTAGACGAGCTTTAGTGCCTCCTTGAAATCCCCCTGTCTTCTTTTGCTTTCTGAAAAGGATGCCCACAACGTGGGTCAGCACACATCTTGTACTGGCGAGCGGCTCTTCGCCGAAACTTGTCAGATCCCTATTTTTAGAAATAGGTATATGACGGTATTTCGACTGTATTTCGTATTTTGGAGGATTTTAATTTTGGGGTGTATTTGAAATTTTATTATTTTATTGGAGGTGATTTTGCCCTCATTAATTATTTGTTATTAATTAATTTCTTGATCCTAATCTACCCTCCAAAATATCTACTCCCTCTCTCTCTTGTCATTTCACTCCCTCACATCATCCCTCTCTCCTCCCCCACCTTTCCCACTCTCACCTACCCCCCCTCACTTTCTCCTTACAGGAGAACACCCCCAATTCCTTTCTCTCTCTCTCTCTCGAGCTCACTCCCTTCCCTCTCCCTCTCGATCTCCCCTTCTCCTCTCCCGCTCTTTCCCGGCCAGCTCCGGCCACCGCTGCCACCATCACCCACCAGCACCACCCACCGCCATCAGTCACCACCACCACTGTCCCTTTCTCCTTCGGCCCCGAGCGCCGTCGGCGCCCTCGTCTCCACCGCCACCACTTCCATCTCTCCCCCTCTCGCTGTTCCCGGCGCCCGCCACCACCGCGGCCGCCCTCGTCTCGGCCACTGCAGCCGCCCCCTTCTCCATGGCCGCCACCACCACTGCTCTCTTCCTCTTCTCGGCCGGCGCCATCGCCACGACCAGCACCACCATCGTCGGCGTCTTCATCACCTCCGCCACCACCTCCGTCGACGCCGGCGCCGCCATCTACCCCGCCCTTTGGCGCAGCCGCTGCCGCTGTCGTCCTTTCTCCACCGCGGGGCCGACCCGACCTGGCCGAGTCCCCCTATGGTGAGCTCCGCCACCCTCCTCTCTCCCCTCCTCGGGCTGTGAGCTCCTGGGGAGCGAGCCCCTCGATCGACGCGCCTCGGGACGCGTGCTGTCTCGAGTAGCGTGCTGCCTCGTGCAGCGTGTCGCCTCGGGCAGCGCACCCTCGATGGGTGTGCCCCTTGTTCCTAGTACCGTCTAGGGATGAGTGCACCTCGGTCTACGTGTTGCCTTGGACAGCGGGACGCCTCGAGCCCTGCGCTGTCTCGGGCACCGTGCCACCTCGATTTGCGTGTTGCCTCGTTTCTCGTGTCTCGGCCTTTGTGCCTCTCGATTTTCATACCGTATCGATTTCCGTGCCCGCATCGATTTGTGCACTGCCTCGATTTGCGTGCATATGTTGACTTGTGTGCCACATCAATTTTTGTGCCACCTTGGACTTTGTGTCATCTTAATTTGCGTACTTGCTCCGATTTGCGTGCCGCATTGGTCCTTGTGCTATCTCGATTTGCGTGTACGTCTCGATTTGCATGTCGCATTGATTTGCACACTATCTCGATATTCGTGATTTTCTCGATATACGTGCACATTTCGATTTACGTGCACGTATTTCCCGTTCATTTCGATATTTGTGTTCCCTCGATTCTCGTACGCGTCTCGATATACGTGCACGTCTCGGTTTTCGTGTCCGTGTCTATCTGCGTACCTCGATTTCCGTGCCCGATCCCTGCACTGCTTGCGGGACCCACACGGTATATTCTCCTGCCATCCTTCGTGATTCCATTCATTATTTTATTATTAATGCTAATGATTGTTTATTTTGTGTTGTGTTTCGAGGATCTCAATTGGCGTGCTAGTTTGGATCGTGACTGCCGAAGACTTGCTTACCTAGCCGAGCCCCTAGGCAAGTATCCCTTGCTCATCGACGGCTCTTGCCCTCTCTCCTGGATTTTATTGTATTTTAATTTGTTGTAATTTTAAATGTATAACCATGAGTAGTGTAGCCTAGTGGTAGAGCTGCCATGATGATAACTTAGGGTAGCTTGGTCCGATACCGGGATAGACCGTATCGGACAACTCGGATGGGTCATCCACACCTCCGAGGACACGAGCACGACTCACTTGTATGGATTGTCCCCATATGCCCCGTGTCCGACTCACGGTCGGGTAACGGCTTTGGATAACTTTACTTGTGGCGGTGATTGTGCTTGGGTTAGGGATTTATGAACATGTGTTGTGGTACGCCCTGCGAGGCGGTTATTTTATTATTATGCATGTTGGCTTGGCACCCAGTACGCATTGTAGCGCTGCTGGAGGCCGGGACTTAGTGGTCTTGGGTTCGAGTGGTTTCCAGTACGCATCGTAGTGCTACTGGAGGCCGAGACTTAGTATTCTCGGCTATCGATTTGTTCCCAATACGCATCGTAGTGCTGCTGGTAGCTGAGACTTAGTGTTCTCAGCCTGCGATTCTGCGATTCTGCGACGGGTTGCGCCGAGTGGTTTTAGCCCCTATTCGTAGGGTGCTCCCATCCAGATTACAAAGGAGACTCTGCCGGATTTTTTCAGAATTCCCAGTTGGGAATTTGGTTCGAAGGATTAGGCAGAACCATTCCTTTGGTTTGTTGGACTGGATTCATGCATGTTTATCTTGGTATAGTGTACCTGATCCCATTACCTGCTAGGTAGACTCCCGACTAGATTATTCGCCTAGCGTCTTGACATGTCTTGTCCACCGGATTGTGTAAGGAGAGCGGTTATACTCGGGTGAAGGTCTGCAACCCTGGTCCTTGTTTGGTTTAAGGGTTGTGGATCTGATCCAGAGTGGCTCACGCAATCCTTGCCTTTTCGACGGTATCACCCATTGGACTCTTGACCTGTGACCCTTCTTTTTAGATGGTGTTCTAGTTTAGTTGTTATCCCATTATCTGTCCTGTCCGTCGGATTGTGTAAGGAGAGCGGTTCTACTCGGGTGAAGATCTGCAACCCTGGTCCTTGTTTGGTTTAAGGGTTGTGGATCTGATCCAGAGTGGTTCACACAATCCTTGCCATCTTTCGACGGCGTTGATTAGTGTTGACCCATGTGTTGGAATTATGATCTTGTTCGAGGATTGACTATGAGAAGATATGATATTGAGATAGTGATTATGGTAGACTAAGTGGATTCTTAGATAGTGTTGCTAGTTCTTTGGTGATGTTCTAATTTGATCAGATATGTCTTCGAGGACTTTTAGATTTTGATACTGGTGCGAGTGTCTCGCGGAACGAGGAGAATATCGAGGGTATTATTATATAATTTTTACTCGACTTCCCAAACGCCCAAAACTGGGTACCTTTGTGTATTCCGGTAGTTGGAGAACCTGGTTTGATTGCTATGTCTTGGTAGTTGAGGGGCTTGTTTTCTAGTGGCTTGTGATCATCGACTTGGAGGATTCTTGTGAGTCAGAGGGCCTAGCATTGTTAGGGGGATGAGCTTGGTATTTGGTGGTTGTCTTTATTGACGTGATATTAACAACATCATGGAGGGGAGACTCTTGCTAGATTGATCTGGTGGATGGACCGACTCGATGATTGGAGCTGTAGGCTCCCATATATGCTTGAGATGTTATTATAGTAGAGGTTCTGGTCTTGTACTTGACTTGATATCCATGCCACGATGTGGGCAGATGACTTCTTGTGACTGACAGATTTGTCCTTGTCCCGGACCTGACTACCTGTATCCGTGCTATAATTCCAGTTATCCTTTGAGGTACTGGCCCTGACCTTGCACTGCGGTGCCCTTTGTCTATTGGCACTTTGAGGTGCTACTTCCATGATTGTATGGCATTGCGACGCCATCTTGATATTCTAGCTATATTATATGATTACCTGCACGGGTATCTGGTAGTTGGCCTATAGTCTTAGCGTGGTTAGGATTGCTTGCTTGCTTGTTGCATAACACTAAGGATGGATCACAACTGGGACTATAGGTGCCGAGGTTGATTCTTACTTAGCGTTCTCGTACTGAGGTGCGACATCTAGGAGGATGATCATGTGACCACGGCATGTGATTCCGGATAAATGTATGTTTAATCTAGGCAACTTAAACTGGTAGAAGCATTGGGGGGGAACGGAATCCCGAGATCGTGCATTACCAGCCTCATCCCAGACATTAGTCATGATCTGCAGGCTGGCCGCCACGGATATTGTTACCATTCGTACTAGTGGATGGCAATATCCGGCTACTTATGTACTATACATTATATACATGGCATGCTCGGCACGGTAGCCTTACGAGGGACCGGTGGTGACATGCAAGCCCGGTGGCCTTACGAGGGATCGGTGCTCTTCTTACATGCTATACTTGGCCTCGCTAGCCCTGCTGGGACGGCACGATCTGAGGATTCCTATATTGCATTGTTGGGGTAACCCAACCTCCACATAGACAGCCGTAGGCATTTGAGTGGCCGCTTATTTATATAATTGTATGGCTTGTTGCTTGCTAAGCTGGCTGGCACGTAACGCTGTCCCGGTACGGTAATTCATTCCCTTGTTCTTGTTTGATGTAGGGGTGAGTTACTGTTCCGATGACAGTCTACGAGTTCCAGTTGGCGATGCAAGCATTAGTGGGTGTTATGATGACTGTGATGATTGTTGGTTACTTACGTATTAGTAGTTGGATTGCTGCCTTATATTCTGTAATCGTGCGTTGGTACCGCACGATCCTTTACCTTATTTACTGTTTTTAGATGCTATTTCTGTCATATTTTATCATGCTGGTTTTCTTCGCCCGTCCTTGAGCCATCCTTTCTGGTACTTGCTGCGGTTGGCCTGACCAACCCTGGATTGTTCCCAGATTGCCTGAGACCGACCCTGTGGATCTTCCAGACTCGACTTGGAGGATGTGCTTCAGTTCCCAACCATGCTAGAAACTGTGGGAAGGTATGCTAGTCTACATTATTATTCTGTACTGTAGATTCCTGATTTTCATATGAGTATTCCCAGCTTTCCTGTAATGCCTGTGGTTCGTATTACGTATCTTGGTATACGTGTACGTATTCTTGACTCGTATTGCGTATTTTTTTTTCTGCATGGTTATTTTGGCATGTCATTGGTTGTGGCTTAGCTTGGTTCGGCTTAGCTTGGTTTGGTTTGCTTTTGGGTTAATCATGAACCAAAAGAAAACCCCTACCTACCTACCTACCACCACCACCCTCATTTATATTTCCATCTAACTCTCTCTCTTCATTATTCTTCTTCTTCTCCATATTTACTTCTACACCTACCAGGAAGGAGAGAGAGAGAGAGAGAGCTTAGGCAAGTGCAAACTTGCTTCATGATGGATCTCAAGTTTTATTGTTCCATTCTCTTCCTTACTTGATTCTAAGCCTCTTTAGAACTTGACATTTTTGGATTTGATGGATGGATTCTTGTAGATCTAAGTTTGTAAACTTTTCGGTTTTTCTTGGTTTTGATCTTTAAAACTTGGTTATTTTCGAAAACTAGTGTTTCTATGTTGTAGAGAATTCAATTTCATGCAGTTTTGGCTTTTGTTTCACTTGATTTCGGCTTCGGATGAGGAAGTTATGGCCAAAACAATTTCTGGTCATTTCTAGGTTCATCTGCAGCATAATCAGCATGTCGCAGAAGGCGCATGTCGCAGAAGGCGCATGTTGCAATGAAGCGCATGTCGCGGTAGCCGCATATCATGTCGCAGAAGGCGCATGTCGCAGAAGACGCATGTTGCAATGAAGCGCATGTCGCGGTAGCCGCATATCATGTCGCAGAAGGCGTATGTCGCAGAAAGCGCATGTTGCAATGAAGCGCATGTCGCGGTAGCCGCATCTCATGTCACAGAAGGCGCATGTCGCAGAAGGCGCATGTTGCAATGAAGCGCATGTCGTGGTAGCCGCATCTCATGTCGCAGAAGGCGCATGTTGCAATGAGACGCATGTCGCGGTAGGCACATATCATGTCGCAGTTGAGCCACATGAGGCGCATGTCGCGGTAGGTGCATATCATGTCGCAGTTGAGCCATATGAGGCACATGTCGCGATAGGTGCATATCATGTCGCAGTAGGCGCATATGGTGTCGCAGTTGCATGCATGTCGCAGAATAGGCCGCATAATGCATATTTCGACTATTTCTAACTGTTATATGTCCTAATCGACCAAATTGTGGCTCAAATTTCTCCCAACTCCCAACATGAAAGTTGTAGATCTTTTCCTTGGCTTCAAGAATAGGTCACTAATTATTTATGCAAGTTCTCTCACTCATGATAATGTAAGAATAGAACACGATAGTGGCCCGCTGTGGTGCACTCTTGACAAGTAAACTGGCATGATATGTCTCGAAATGCTGTTATGACAGCTAGCCTGACATGACAAGTGTAAAAGACTTGGACACCGTGGGCGATTGTGTTTGTACAAATAAACTGGTACTGTCTTGCATCATGTCTAGGATGGGGATCCCTGAGTACCACGGTCAGGGTTACCTACTGAAATTGACTAAGGCTAATTAACTAGAACGATTCAGTAGTCATGAAGAGATTCCCAGCTACAGGCAATCCCGTTATCTGGGCGCATTAGTGGACTTGTAGCCTACCGACGAGTAGGGCACATTTCCAGCACACAGTCATGTGGTGCACCCTTCATAAACGGACATTCGACCCGGATAACCGGATGGTCTGCAGGGCTTGTGGCTGTCGGGATAATCTCATTACATCTTGCTAGTAACTAGGCCTGTGATAACCCTAGTTAGTTAAAAGTATCAAGCCGTACTCTTGATTGGCCGTGATTGATTGGATGAAGTTTATTCCAGCTTAGTCTTATCCTGATCCTGTACAAGATTGTATCAGGACATAAATTCTTGTATCGATAAATGATGGGATACCAAGTTCTGTTCAGATGAAGGGTTACAACCCCGGTCCTTGTTTGGTTTAAGGGTTGTAACTTGGCTATCTGAATAGTTCCATGGTTATCTTATCATATATCGTCCTGCTTATTGTGCCCGCCTTAACAATAAAGATCAGGGGTCCAGTTCTGCTCAGGCGAAGAGTTACAATCCTGGTCCTTGTTTGGTTTAAGGGTTGTAACCTGGCTTCCGGAGCAGTTCTGTGTCCTCTCTTCGTTTATTGTCTTATTGCAACCCCCTGTCATGCTCGTCATGTTTTACCTTTACTTCAATACCATGATTATTTATGTTGGCCTTAGCAATAAAGATCAGGGGTCCAGTTCTGTTCAGGCGAAGGGTTACAACCCCGGTCTTTGTTTGGTTTAAGGGTTGTAACCTGGCTCCCGGAGCAGTTCTGTGTCCTCTCTTGTTTATTGTCTTGTTACTTTATCAATAGTAATTAAGGCGGGTTTCTATTCAGGCGAAGGATTGCAACCCCGGTCCTTGTTTGGTTTAAGGGTTGCAGTCTGGCTACTTGAATGGTTTCTCCGTGCTCAATATATTATTGTTATCTCAGTTATTATCAGTATCTTTTAATTACCTTAACTATTTATTTGTGATATGCTGGTTTTAGTTCCTAAGTGAAGCCTCCTTTGTGGCACTTGCTCTTTCTGGGGTCTGACCCAGCTGGTTTTGTGTGGCCAGATATCGGAGCAGCAACAGAGGATCTACCTGTCTTCCAGCCCGATGGTGACCACCAGACGTAACCAGGGCAACGAGTGGGTTTTTTTTGTTCTCCCACTCTACTTGTAAAACTATTCTTTTGAGGCGTTTAGCCGGCGAGCACGTGTTAGCTCGTATTGCACCTTTATTTACTGTCAGCCTACGGGCTGTAACATGATTGACAAATCCTAGGGTTGATCATGTATTGACTAAAACTCTTGCTAGTCCTGACATTTTATACGACTAGCTTCATGATCATCCAATATGTAATGTATATGATGCCTTACTATTGTATATTTGGTGCTCTAACATCTTGTAACTGTTACTACTTGCTTGTGATTGAGACAATAGGCTTGTTCATGACCATAGGAGACTGATAGATTGTAGTTAAACCCTCATATATCTAGACAGTCGTGACCGTATAGTGACGTAGATTCCATTTCATTATACGTAGCTGGCTATGTCTGCCCCCGCTCTCCAGTATTCTGGTTCTGGGGCGTGACATGGTTTTAGTGGTGGCCCATACAGGTCTTGTAATTCAAGATATGTGAGGGTCTACCGAATAGATGTCTCAATCAGTATTCGCCCTTGATCTCTGCTCGTATCTTCAAATCCCTGAGAATCTTGACCTGATCACATACTTGTATCATTGATCTGTCCTGGTCCTTCCTTATTGTTTCCTATGTCGTCTTCTTCAGCGGCATTGTTCCTGGACCTGCCGATCAGCAAGGCGGATCACCTCCAGCGGACCAGCAGCAACTTGGAGATCAAGCCCAACATTCAGGAGTAGCCTCCAGAGTTATGCCTACCGAAGGAGAACCACCAGTTCAGCCCGTCCAGCCTACAGAGCCTGAGGATGGCACTTTGGTGGGTCTCATCAGGTCCTTATTAGCTTCCCAGGATCGTTGCGGAGATACCTTACACCAGGCGGTGGCAAATACCTTGACCAGAGGAGGTCATCAGGGTAATAGCGCGGCCAACAGCTTCAAACGCTTGAACCCTCCCTTCTTCGACGGCAGTGAAGATGCGATCGCTGTAGATGCTTGGCTTTAGGACACAGAGGTGATTCTAGAAGCAGCCAGGAATCCAGAGAATGAGAAGGTGGCCGTGGTGCGCCTGCAGTTACTAGATCTTGCTCGTAGCTGGTGGGCAGCGCAGGCCGATAGATTAGTGGCCCCTATTTCATGGGCAGTATTCAGGGAGAGATTCCAGACCAAGTATTTTGATGCTGTAGCTCGGTATGATCTACAGACGAGGTTCACTAATCTGAAGCAGATAGACAGGACGGTCGATGGATATGCGACCGAGTTCTCCAGGCTTAGTCGGTTTGCTCCCACCTTGGTGGCGACCGAGTTCGATAGAGCCCAGCGGTTCCAACAGGGGCTTCATCTGGAGATTCTATTGGCGGTGGAGCAGTTTGAGCATCAGACTTTTGATGCAGTGTTGAGAGCAGCCCGGAGGCATGAATATACCTCCTAGAGGATCGTGGATAGGACCGGAGGTCGGAAGCGATCCCACAGCCAGATGAACCAGTCATCAGCACCAGCCCCAGCAGCCAGGGCTTTGACAATTGGAGCTCCGAGGCGGGCGGCCTCAGTGACGTCGATTCAGCATTCCACCCCGATGCACCCTCAGCAGCAGAAGCAGTCTTCCGCAGTGGGATGTTCACACTGCGGGAAGCCAGGACATGTAGTATCAGAGTGTCGCAGAGCACAGGGTTTGTGCTTGGTTTGTGGTGCCCCGGACCACAGGGTTGGGAATTGCCCGAACAGAGGGAGTTCATCCGCCTTCTCTAGTCCTTCAGTTAGAGGACCAGCACCAATCCAGCAGCAGCAGCAGCTACAGTACCCGTTCTCGAGGCCATTGCCGACGCAGGCCCAGGCATTCCAGCAGCAGAGACCGCAACAGTATGTCCAATCCCAAGCCCTGATTCAGAGCAGGTAGAGGAATTTTCAGCAGAGGGGACCCGCACCCCGAGGACATGGTCAAGTGCTGGCTTTGACCATGGAAGAAGAAGGAATAGCACCAGGTGAGGTGGTGGCAGGTACTATTCTCGTCAACACCTTTCCAGCTTCAGTATTATTTGATTCTGGTGCCTCGCATTCATTTATGTCTGTACGATTTGCGACACGGGTAGGACTGGAGCCCGAGTCATTATCAGTAAGGCTCAATATACTTACTGGTAATGGACTTGTGGGAGTAGATAGAGTATTTTCCTCGTGTCGGATCGTAGTTAGCAGTAGAGAATTCCCCGCTAGATTGATAGAGTTCCCGATGGCCGATTATGATGTGGTCATAGGGATGGATTGGTTGAGGGACCAGTATGCTAGGATAGACTGCCACATTGGCAGGGTTATTTTTAGCATTCCAGGCGAGCCAGAGTTTTCCTTCTCCCGAGGCGAAGTTGAACCTTCTCCTCCAGTGTTGCGGATGGCAGTAGCAGTAGTACAGTTACCTCGGATAGTCGAAGGGTTTCTGGATGTTTTTCCAGAAGAGCTTCCAGGGATGCCGCCAGAGCGAGAGATCGAGTTTACCATCGACTTGATTCCCGGAACAGCCCCAGTGTCAGAGAGAGTCTACAGGATGGCGCCGTCAGAGCTAGAGATATTATACAAGATGATTGAAGAACTCAGAACCAAGGGATTCATTCGTGCTAGTGGATCGCCTTGGGGAGCCCCGATGCTTCTTGTGAAAAAGAAGGATGGTACGTCCAGATTGTGTGTTGATTATCGTACCTTGAACTCAGTGACAATGAAGAACAGATATCCTCTCCCGAGGATAGATGACTTGTTTGATCAACTCAGAGGGGCGTCAGTATTTTCGAAGATCGACTTGCGCTCAGGATACCATCAGATCAGAGTAAGAGAGCAGGACATCTCGAAGACAGCTTTCAGATCTAGGTATGGGCATTGGGAGTTCCTTGTTATGCCATTTGGAGCAACCAATGCGCCGACAGTATTCATGGATCTCATGAATCGTATCTTCATGCCTTATTTGGATCGGTTCGTGATTGTGTTCCTAGACGACATCTTGGTCTACAGTAAGAGTGAGGCGGAGCATGAGCAGCATCTCCGAGTTGTCCTCCAGATTCTCAGAGAGCACCAATTGTATGCCAAGTTTAGTAAATACGAGTTCTGGCTCGATCGCATTTCATACTTGGGTCATATCATCACCCGAGGAGGAGTTGAAGTGGATCCCCAGAAGATTGTGGCCATTGAAACGTGGCCGGTACCTAGCACGATGGCAGAAGTCCGTAGTTTTTTTGGCTTGGCCGGCTACTACCGGCGATTTGTTAAAGACTTTGCTCAAATTTCAGCACCATTGACCCAGTTGACCCGCAAGGATGTGCAGTTTGCTTGGACAGCAGAATGCCAGGATTCTTTTGAGAGGTTGAAGCGAGGCTTGATGACGGCTCCTATTCTCTTCCAGATGGAACTGGAGGATTCTCAGTGTATTGTGATGCTTTGGGCAGAGGTTTAGGATGTGTTCTGATGCAGCATGGGAAGGTAATAGCTTATGCGTCACGACAACTTCATGATCATGAGAAAATTTACCCAACCCATGACTTGGAGCTGGCAGCAGTAGTGTTTGCACTTAAGTTGTGGAGGCACTACCTATACGGAGATAGGATGGAAATTTTCACCGACCACAAGAGCCTGAAGTATGTTTTCTCCCAGAAGGATCTCAACATGCGTCAGAGGAGATGGCTAGAGCTGCTTGTGGATTATGATGTCAACCTGCAGTATCATCCTGGAAAGGCCAATGTTGTTGCGGATGCATTGAGCAGGAGAGCCGGAATTTATTTCCTAACAGCGCAACCAGAGCTGTTAGCCGATCTTCAGAAGATGGGTATAGAAGTTGTCCTCCCTACCAGTGTGGCATTGATGGCCAGCATGCAAGTCCAGTCCACTATAGTCGAGAGGATCCGAATGGCACAGTCAGCAGATTCCAAGCTTCAGCGACTTAGAGCAGAGTGTGAGGCAGGACGAAGACCAGAGTTATGTATCCATGAAGACGGTACCCTTCGACATGGTAAGCGTCTTTGTGTACCCAGTGGAGATATCAGACAGGAGATCATGACGGAGGCTCACAGTTCGCAGTATTCCATTCATCCTGGTGGCACGAAGATGTACTGTGATATCCGCCAGCACTTTTGGTGGGATGGCATGAAGAGGAAGATAACACGGTTTGTCTCTCGTTGTTTAGTCTGCCAACAAGTTAAGGCTGAACATCAGAGACCAGCTGGACTACTTCAACCATTGCCGATTCCCGAGTGGAAATGGGAGCATGTAACCATGGACTTTGTGACTGGATTGCCTAGAACCCCGGCTGGCAGAGACGCTATTTGGGTTATTATAGACAGGCTCACGAAGGTGGCTCACTTTCTCCCGTTCAGAGTTGGTCAGTCGACGGCTCAGCTAGCGGAAATGTATCTCCGGCAGATTGTCAGGTTGCACGGTGTACCAGTCAGTATCACTTCAGACAGAGATTCCAGGTTTACGTCACACTTTTGGCGTAGCTTGCAAGAAAGTTTGGGAACTCACCTCCAGTTCAGTTCAGCTTATCACCCGCAGACAGATGGCCAGTCGGAGCGTACGATCCAGACTCTTGAAGATATGTTACGGTCATATACACTCGACTTCGGTGGTTCGTGGAAAGATCATGTGCACCTGGTGGAGTTCTCGTACAATAATAGTTTCTAGGCCAGTATCCAGATGGCATCGTTCGAGGCACTGTATGGAAGGAAGTGTCGATCCCCGCTAGCCTGGGATGATGTTGGAGAGAGGCAGATGCTTGGTCCGGAAATGATTGCTCAGACCGTTGAAGTGGTCAGAAAAGTCAGAGATCATCTTCGAGTTGCCCAAGATCGCCAGCGTCATTGGGCCGATTCTCATCGGCGCCCTCTTGAGTTTTCTGTCGGCGACCATGTATTCCTGAGGATTTCGCCTAACCGCGGCGTCATTCTTTTCGGCGTACGAGGAAAGCTTAGTCCTAGGTATATAGGGCCGTTCGACATTCTGGAGCGAGTAGGAGATGTATCCTATCGTCTCGCTCTTCCACCGTCGCTACGTGAGGTGCATGACGTATTTCATGTATCCCAACTGCGACGGTATATCCCGGACCCGAGCCACATCCTGGATCATTTGGAATTGGTTGTTGGTACCAACCTTTCGTATGAGGAGAGGCCCGTGTCTATATTGGACCGAAGAGAGAAGATACTCAAGAACAAGACTATCAAGTTAGTCCGAGTTGCTTGGGGTCATCACTCTTTGGGTGAGTCGACATGGGAGCGTGAGGATGATATCCGATCACGATATCCCGACCTGTTTGACTCGTAAGGTATAATGTCTTCCTTATGCCTTATGCTTCCAATTCCTTGCTCGGATAAATGACTGCATGATAGACTGCTTGTTATAGCTTACGATTAGTATAGCTTGTCCTTGCAATTCTAGCCTCTTGACTAAATTCCGAGGACGAAATTCTTTGAAGGTGGGTAGAGTTGTAATGCCTGTGGTTCGTATTACGTATCTTGGTATACGTGTACGTATTCTTGACTCGTATTGCGTATTTTTTTCTGCATGGTTATTTTGGCATGTCATTGGTTGTGGCTTAGCTTGGTTCGACTTAGCTTGGTTTGGTTTGCTTTTGGGTTCATCATGAACCAAAAGAAAACTCCTACCTACCTACCTACCACCACCACCCTCATTTATATTTCCATCTAACTCTCTCTCTTCATTATTCTTCTTCTTCTCCACATTTACTTCTACACCTACCAGGAAGGAGAGAGAGAGAGAGAGAGAGAGAGAGAGAGCTTAGGCAAGTGCAAACTTGCTTCATGATGGATCTCAAGTTTTATTGTTCCATTTTCTTCCTTACTTGATTCTAAGCCTCTTTAGAACTTGACATTTTTGGATTTGATGGATGGATTCTTGTAGATCTAAGTTTGTAAACTTTTCGGTTTTTCTTGGTTTTGATCTTTAAAACTTGGTTATTTTCGAAAACTAGTGTTTCTATGTTGTAGAGAATTCAATTTCATACAGTTTTGGCTTTTGTTTCACTTGATTTCGGCTTCGGATGAGGAAGTTATGGCCAAAACAATTTCTGGTCATTTCTAGGTTCATCTGCAGCATAATCAGCATGTCGCAGAAGGCGCATGTTGCAATGAAGCGCATGTCGCGGTAGCCGCATATCATGTCGCAGAAGGCGCATGTCGCAGAAGGCGTATGTTGCAATGAAGCGCATGTCGCGGTAGCCGCATATCATGTCGCAGAAGACGCATGTCGCAGAAGGCGCATGTTACAATGAAGCGCATGTCGCGGTAGCCGCATCTCATGTCGCAGAAGGCGCATGTCGCAGAAGGCACATGTTGCAATGAAGCGCATGTCGCGGTAGCCGTATCTCATGTCGCAGAAGGCGCATGTTGCAATGAGGCGCATGTCGCGGTAGGCGCATATCATGTCGCAGTTGAGCCACATGAGGCGCATGTCGCGGTAGGCGCATATCATGTCGCAGTTGAGCCACATGAGGCGCATGTCGCGATAGGCGCATATCATATCGCAGTAGGCGTATATGCTGTCGCAGTTGCATGCATGTCGCAGAATAGGCCGCATAATGCATATTTCGACTATTTCTAACTGTTATATGTCCTAATCGACCAAATTGTGGCTCGAATTTCTCCCAACTCCCAACATAAAAGTTGTAGATCTTTTCCTTGGCTTCAAGAATAGGTCACTAATTATTTTATGCAAGTTCTCTCACTCATGATAATGTAAGAATAGAACACGATAGTGGCCCGCTGTGGTACACTCTTGACAAGTAAACTGGCATGATATGTCTCGACATGCTGTTATGACAGCTAGCCTGACATGACAAGTGTGAAAGACTTGGACACCGTGGGCGATTGTGTTTATACAAATAAACTGGTACTGTCTTGCATCATGTCTAGGATGGGGATCCCTGAGTACCACGGTCAGGGTTACCTACTGAAATTGACTAAGGCTAATTAACTAGAACGATTCAGTAGTCATGAAGAGATTCCCAGCTACAGGCAATCCCGTTATCTGGACGCATTAGTGGACTTGTAGCCTACCGACGAGTAGGGCACATTTCCAGCACACAGTCATGTGGTGCACCCTTCATAAACGGACATTCGACCCGGATAACTGGATGGTCTGCAGGGCTTGTGGCTGTCGGGATAATCTTATTGCATCTTGCTAGTAACTAGGCCTGTGATAACCCTAGTTAGTTAAAAGTATCAAGCCGTACTCTTGATTGGCCGTGATTGATTGGATGAAGTTTATTCCAGCTTAGTCTTATCCTGATCCTGTACAAGATTGTATCAGGACATGAATTCTTGTATCGAGAAATGATGGGATACCAAGTTCTGTTCAGATGAAGGGTTACAACCCCGGTCCTTGTTTGGTTTAAGGGTTGTAACTTGGCTATCTGAATAGTTCCATGGTTATCTTATCATATATCGTCCTGCTTATTGTGCCCGCCTTAACAATAAAGATCAGGGGTCCAGTTCTGCTCAGGCGAAGGATTACAATCCCGGTCCTTGTTTGATTTAAGGGTTGTAACCTGGCTTCCGGAGCAGTTCTGTGTCCTCTCTTCGTTTATTGTCTTATTGCAACCCCCTGTCATGCTCGTCATGTTTTACCTTTACTTCAATACCATGATTATTTATGCTGGCCTTAGCAATAAAGATCAGGGGTCCAGTTCTGTTCAGGCGAAGGGTTACAACCCCGGTCCTTGTTTGGTTTAAGGGTTGTAACCTGGCTCCCGGAGCAGTTCTGTGTCCTCTCTTGTTTATTGTCTTGTTACCTTATCAATAGTAATTGAGGCGGGTTTCTATTCAGGCGAAGGATTGCAACCCTGGTCCTTATTTGGTTTAAGGGTTGCAGTCTGGCTACTTGAATGGTTTCTCCGTGCTCAATATATTATTGTTATCTCAGTTATTATCAGTATCTTTTAATTACCTTAACTATTTATTTGTGATATGCTGGTTTTAGTTCCTAAGTGAAGCCTCCTTTGTGGCACTTGCTCTTTCTGGGGTCTGACCCAGCTGGTTTTGTGTAGCCAGATATCGGAGCAGCAACAGAGGATCCACCTGTCTTCCAGCCCGATGGTGACCACCAGGCGTAACCAGGGCAACGAGTGGGTTTCTTTTGTTCTCCCACTCTACTTGTAAAACTATTCTTTTGAGGCGTTTAGCCGGCGAGCACGTGTTAGCTCGTATTGTACCTTTATTTACTGTCTGCCTACGGGCTGTAACATGATTGACAAATCCTAGGGTTGATCATGTATTGACTAAAACTCTTGCTAGTCCTGATATTTTGTACGACTAGCTTCATGATCATCTAATATGTAATGTATGGGATGCCTTACTATTGTATATTTGGTGCTCTGACATCTTGTAACTGTTACTACTTGCTTGTGATTGAGACAATAGGCTTGTTCATGACCATAGGAGACTGATGGATTGTAGTTAAACCCTCATATATCTAGACAGCCATGACCGTATAGTGACGTGGATTCCATTTCATTATACGTAGCTGGCTATGTCTGCCCCCGCTCTCCAGTATTCTGGTTCTTGGGCGTGACATTTCCATATGATTATCTCTCTTGATGTTGTTTCATTGTGATTTGTCTGTGGACATGAGATCGGATTTAGGCCATAGATTGATTGCATGCTAGGATACCCAGCAAGACTTGACAGCCGTCATCGTCGTATAGCGTATTCGTACCTTATACGGTGTAGCTGGCCTACGTCCGCCCCCGTATTCCGGTACTGGGGCGTGACATAGTTTTAGTGGTGGCCCACGCAGGTCTCGTTTTGAGATTTTATTGGGTATCACATGATTATTGATCTCAGTCCACTATTTCTTGGTATTCCCACTTGTTACATTTGTCCTTCGCTCCCTTGAACCTGTGAACTGGTCCTCATCTCTACTTGGACCTATCTTGCTTGGCCATGTCTTATTCGTGTTATCTACCTCTGATCCTTGTTTGATAGATATGATCCTATAGTTGGTCGTGTCGATCACCTTATTTGATGAGATGTTATCTCCATTATTTGGGTTACATGATTATTTATCTTGGGTTCTGTACTCTCTATCGGTGTTTCGCCCTGTTTGATTTCCTGTTATCCATTTCGTGCGTTGACTTCGTGTTGACTTAGTATCATTATCGTCCTCTTCGAGCGTTGGCTGGATTGCTGCAGGATGAAGATTTCATCAGGACTCTGAGATTGGATATTTTAACATTTGTTGAGTATCCGAGGGATATTCTTGTATCGATTTGGTTTTCTTGATTCCGGACAGTTCCGCACTCATGATTATATATTTCAGATATTATTTTGATTACAGATATACCTTCTATACATTATGTTTTGATATGGATTCTTGATTTGGAGTAATTTTCTATGGATATGGAGTATTTTCCTAGAAAAGCTATCTTGTGGTTATTATTAAAGATATTTTTGGATGTGTGTTGTGATTCACCTGGATTTTGGATTTTGATTGTTTTTCTAGGACTCTCGTTATATTGTTAGAGATTTTTGTGATTTTAGTGATTTGGATATGTGAGTTATGGATTTGATTCATTTTTTGGGTATTTGTCAAGAGTACCGGGTGACCCTAGTATACCTTGACGGCGTGGTAAGGAAAGTTGCAGCTGCTCGATTATAGTGTCATGGTGAATCTTTTGCAGCCATTCCGGATGGCGAGGCAGGGAATGACCATGGCACACATTTTTCGGATATTAGGAAACTACGGTCATCGGTTCGAGACAAATATCCTGTATTTTATGATTTTATGCGGATTTATTATTCTTCTTTATGCAGTTGGGATTTTATATTTTCTGACATTGTTTTCGACATTCTATACTTGTTTTGATTTATGGGGTTATTTCGTGTATGCGAGACTTTGATTTTCGAGATTCTTTCGATATTTTGGATTTACCTTGCGAGTTGATTTATTTAGGTAGACCTTGTTTTCCTTGATGTTTTCATATTGAGATTTTGTTCGTTTCTTATTGTATTACTTGATTTCTGTAAGGTGGGTAGAGTTTTCATGGTAGATATATATGTACTAGTTTTGAAAACCCTATTTTGATAATTCTGAAATTTCGAGGACGAAATTTTTGTAAGGTGGGTAGGATGTCAGATCCCTATTTTTAGAAATAGGTATATGACGGTATTTCGACTGTATTTCGTATTTTGGAGGATTTTAATTTTGGGGTGTATTTGAAATTTTATTATTTTATTGGAGGTGATTTTGCCCTCATTAATTATTTGTTATTAATTAATTTCTTGATCCTAATCTACCCTCCAAAATATCTACTCCCCCTCTCTCTTGTCATTTCACTCCCTCACATCATCCCTCTCTCCTCCCTCACCTTTCCCACTCTCACCTACCCCCCTCACTTTCTCCTTACAGGAGAACACCCCCAATTCCTTTCTCTCTCTCTCTCTCGAGCTCACTCCCTTCCCTCTCCCTCTCGATCTCCCCCTCTCCTCTCCCGCTCTTTCCCGGCCAGCTCCGGCCACCGCTGCCACCATCACCCACCAGTACCACCCACCGCCATCAGTCACCACCACCACTGTCCCTTTCTCCTTCGGCCCCGAGCGCCGTCGGCGCCCTCGTCTCCACCGCCACCACTTCCATCTCTCCCCCTCTCGCTGTTCCCGACGCCCGCCACCACCGCGGCCGCCCTAGTCTCGGCCACTGCAGCCGCCCCCTTCTCCATGGCCGCCACCACCACTGCTCTCTTCCTCCTCTCGGCCGGCGCCATAGCCACGACCAGCACCACCATCGTCGGCGTCTTCATCACCTCCGCCACCACCTCCGTCGACGCCGGCGCCGCCATCTACCCCGCCCCTTGGCGCAGCCGCTGCCGCTGCCGTCCTTTCTCCACCGCGGGGCCGACCCGACCTGGCCGAGTCCCCCTATGGTGAGCTCCGCCACCCTCATCTCTCCCCTCCTCGGGCTGTGAGCTCTTCGAGGAGCGAGCCCCTCGATCGACGCACCTCGGGACGCGTGTTGTCTCGAGTAGCGTGCTGCCTCGTACAGCGTGTCGCCTCAGGCAGCGCACCCTCGATGGGTGTGCCCCTTGTTCCTTGTGCCGTCTAGGGATGATTGCACCTCGGTGTACGTGTTGCATTGGGCAGCAGGATGCCTCGAGCCTCGTGCTATCTCGGGCACCGTGCCACCTCGTTTTGCGTGTTGCCTCGTTTCTCGTGTCTCGGCCTTTGTGTCTCTCAATTTTCGTACCGCAACGGTTTCTGTGCCCGCATCGATTTGTGCACCGCCTCGATTTGCGTGCATATGTTGACTTGCATGCCACATCAATTTTCGTGCCACCTTGGACTTTGTGTCATCTTAATTTGCGTACTTGCTCTGATTTGCGTGCCGTATTGGTCCTTGTGCTATCTCGATTTGCGTGTCGCATTGATTTGTGCGCTATCTCGATATTTGTGATCTTCTCGATGTACGTGCACGTTTTGATTTACGTGCACGTATTTTTCGTTCATCTCGATATTCGTGTTCCCTCGATTCTCGTACGCATCTCGATATACGTGCACATCTCGGTTTTCGTGTCCGTGTCGATCCGCGTACCTCGGTTTCCGTGCCCGATCCCTGCACTGCTTGCGGGACCCACACGGTATATTCTCCTGCCATCCTTCGTGATTCCATTCATTATTTTATTATTAATGCTAATGATTGTTTATTTTGTGTTGTGTTCCGAGGATCTCGATTGGCGTGCTAGTTTGGATCGCGACTGCCGAAGACTTGCTTACCTAGCCGAGCCCCTAGGCAAGTATCCCTTGCTCATCGACGGCTCTTGCCCTCTCTCCTGGATTTTATTGCATTTTAATTTGTTATAATTGTAAATGTATAACCATGAGTAGTGTAGCCTAGTAGTAGAGCTGCCATGATGATAACTTAGGGTAGCTTGGTCCGATACCGGGATAGACCGTATCGGACAACTCGGATGGGTCATCTACACCTCCGAGGACACGAGCACGACTCACTTGTATGGATTGTCCCCATATGCCCCGTGTCCGACTCACGGTCGGGTAACGGCTTTGGATAACTTTACTTGTGGCGGTGATTGTGCTTGGGTTAGGGATTTATGAACATGTGTTGTGGTGCGCCCTGCGAGGCGGTTATTTTATTATTATGTATGTTGGCTTGGCGCCCAGTACGCATTGTAGCGCTGCTGGAGGCCGGGACTTAGTGGTCTCGGGTTCGAATGGTTTCCAGTACGCATCGTAGTGCTACTAGAGGCCGAGACTTAGTGTTCTCGGCTATCGATTTGTTCCCAGTACGCATCGTAGTGCTGCTGGTAGCTGAGACTTAGTGTTCTCATCCTGCGATTCTGCGACGGGTTGCGGCGAGTGGTTTTAGCCCCTATTCGTAGGGTGCTCCCATCCAGATTACAAAGGAGACTCTGCCGAATTTTTTCAGAATTCCCAGTTGGGAATTTGGTTCGAAGGATTAGGCAGAACCATTCCTTTGGTTTGTTGGACTGGATTCATGCATGTTCATCTTGGTATAGTGTACCTGATCCCATTGCCTGCTAGGTAGACTCCCGACTAGATTATTCGCCTAGCGTCTTGACATGTCTTGTCCGCCGGATTGTGTAAGGAGAGCGGTTCTACTCGGGTGAAGGTCTGCAACCCTGGTCCTTGTTTGGTTTAAGGGTTGTGGATCTGATCCAGAGTGGCTCACGCAATCTTTGCCTTTTCGATGGTATCACCCATTGGACTCTTGACCTGTGACCCTTCTTTTTAGATGGTGTTCTAGTTTAGTTGTTATCCCATTATTTGTCCTGTCCGTCGGATTGTGTAAGGAGAGCGGTTCTACTCGGGTAAAGATCTGCAACCCTGGTCCTTGTTTGGTTTAAGGGTTGTGGATCTGATCCAGAGTGGTTCACACAATCCTTGCCATCTTCCGACGGCGTTGATTAGTGTTGACCCATGTGTTGGAATTATGATCTTGTTCGAGGATTGACTATGAGGAGATATGATATTGAGATAGTGATTATGGTAGACTAAGTGGATTCTTAGATAGTGTTGCTAGTTCTTTGGTGATGTTCTAATTTGATCAGATATGTCTTCGAGGACTTTTGGATTTTGATACTGGTGCGAGTGTCTCGCAGAACGAGGAGAATATCGAGGGTATTATTATATGATTTTTACTCGACTTCCCAAACGCCCAAAACTGGGTACCTTTGTGTATTCCGGTAGTTGGAGAACCTGGTTTGATTGCTGTGTCTTGGTAGTTGAGGGGCTTATTTTCTAGTGGCTTGTGATCATCGACTTGGAGGATTCTTATGAGTTAGAGGGCCTAGCATTGTTAGGGGGATGAGCTTGATATTTGGTGGTTGTCTTTATTGACGTGCTATTAACAACATCATGGAGGGAAGACTCTTGCTAGATTGATCTGGTGGATGGACCGACTCGATGATTGGAGCTGTAGGCTCCCATATATGCTTGAGATATTATTATAGTAGAGGTTCTGGTCTTATACTTGACTTGATATCCATGCCACGATGTGGGCAGATGACTTCTTGTGACTGACAGATTTGTCCTTGTCCCAGACCTGACTACCTGTATCCGTGCTATAATTCCAGTTATCCTTTGAGGTACTGGCCCTGACCTTGCACTGCGGTGCCCTTTGTCTATTGGCACTTTGAGGTGCTACTTCCATGATTGTATGGCATTACGACGCCATCTTGATATTCTAGCTATATTATATGATTACCTGCACGGGTATCTGGTAGTTGGCCTATAGTCTTAGCGTGGTTAGGATTGCTTGCTTGCTTGTTGCATAACACTAAGGATGGATCACAACTGGGACTATAGGTACCGAGGTTGATTCTTACTTAGCGTTCTCGTACTGAGGTGCGACATCTAGGAGGATGATCATGTGACCACGGCATGTGATTCCGGATAAATGTATGTTTAATCTAGGCAACTTAAACTGGTAGAAGCATTAGGGGGGAACGGAATTCCGAGATCGTGCATTACCAGCCTCATCCCAGACATTAGTCATGATCTGCAGGCTGGCCGCCACGGATATTGTTACCATTCGTACTAGTGGATGGCAATATCCGGCTACTTATGTACTATACATTATATACATGGCATGCTCGGCACGGTAGCCTTACGAGGGACCGGTGGTGACATGCAAGCCCGGTGGCCTTACGAGGGATCGGTGCTCTTCTTACATGCTATACTTGGCCTCGCTAGCCCTGCTGGGACGGCACGATCTGAGGATTCCTATATTGCATTGTTGGGGTAACCCAACCTCCACATAGACAGCCGTAGGCATTTGAGTGGCCGCTTATTTATATAATTGTATGGCTTGTTGCTTGCTAAGCTGGATGGCACGTAACGCTGTCCCGGTACGGTAATTCATTCCCTTGTTCTTGTTTGATGTAGGGGTGAGTTACTATTCCGATGACAGTCTACGAGTTCCAGTTGGCGATGCAAGCATTAGTGGGTGTTAGGATGACTGTGATGATTGTTAGTTACTTACGTATTAGTAGTTGGATTGCTGCCTTATATTCTGTAATCGTGCGTTGGTACCGCACGATCCTTTACCTTATTTACTGTTTTTAGATGCTATTTCTGTCATATTTTATCATGCTGGTTTTCTTCGCCCGTCCTTGAGCCTTCCTTTCTGGTACTTGCTACGGTTGGCCTGACCAACCCTGGATTGTTCCTAGATTGCCTGAGACCGACCCTGTGGATCATCCAGACTCGACTTGGAGGATGTGCTTCAGTTTTCGACCATGCTAGGAACTGTGGGAAGGTATGCTAGTCTACATTATTATTCTGTACTGTAGATTCCTGATTTTCATATGAGTATTCCCTGCTTTCCATATGATTATCTCTCTTGATGTTGTTTTATTGTGATTTGCCTGTGGACATGAGATCGGATTTAGGCCATAGATTGATTGCATGCTAGGATACCCAGCAAGACTTGACAGCCGTCATCGTCGTATAGCGTATTCGTACCTTATACGGTGTAGCTGGCCTACGTCCGCCCCCGTATTCCGGTACTGGGGCGTGACAAAACTCACAAATATCTGCACTAATTCAATATGTGAAGCTACATATTTACTAGTAATCTTTCTACTTGTCTGGGTTCTTT
The DNA here is from genome assembly GCA_029216955.1 of Iris pallida. Lineage (NCBI taxonomy): Eukaryota > Viridiplantae > Streptophyta > Magnoliopsida > Asparagales > Iridaceae > Iris > Iris pallida. The sequence goes on from JANAVB010024997.1 coordinate 453,210, forward strand.
TTAACAATTCATAAGAAATATGACAGAAGAAATATTCATAACCAACTTACCCATCGCCGACAGTCATCCCTGCACAAAACAGGTTAGCACAATTTGCATATGAATATAAGAAGCATACTTTACCATCATCGTTCATTGTTAGGTTTTGCATTAAGGATTTGTTCACATGCATGTCCTAACTACATGGTGGTCCATGGGCCCGTCCCCCATGATTAGTCGCTGTGACTCAATGGTTCAGCTCGTCGCTAAGGACACAACATTCCCGAGGTGTAGCATTTACCCCGGGGTGCTATTACAATCTCTCCTAGGCCGATCGATCCCGGGTGCCCCCAGTATCGTCGAGAGACTATTACCTTGTTAACAAGTTGTCCGAGACCAATGCATGACTTGTTTTTTCTATCAGATAAAACTTAGCAGTGCAACAGATAGCGACCAGTTCATAACTAGCCTTAATCGTTCGGTCATTCATTTGCATTCAGTTCTCGTTCGGTCATTCGATAACATTCAATAGCATTTCATTTCTTTGCAGTCATTCGTTAGCATACTTTCTTATTCTTATCTTTTGTTGTTTTGGTATCGTTGATCAGAGGGACGCAACAAAAGAGTGGACTAGAGATCATTTTTATTAGGGCGTACAAATAAATGCAAGCCCGGTTAAAGCAACTCACCGAGATGAATCTTAGTCGAGAGAAGGAGGGACTTCACGCGCCGTTCAGTTCACGCGTCCTATATTGGCACCAACAGTTGATTAGCATACTTCGTCTCTTTCTCTCAAGATTCGGAATGAATGCTAAATGCGATAAAAGCGAACAATGAAAATCAATCATCGAAAACCAACACGAAAACGCATTCATCAAAACCAAGCAGCGAAAGAAAACATCCAACAAAACTCTTGGATTTATTTCAATAGAAGCCAATCCATCAATTGGAAAGGTTCATTGCATTTCATCCGTGATCAATCAATACCGGCAAAGGTTTCCCTAAACACTCAGTTCAAGACTTAGTCAGCAAGCCGTAGGTATTACATAGTAGACCGCGAGGAGCGGGGCACTACAGATGGCGTAGGGGGAAAGACTTGGGCAAATTTTGTTCGATCAGGAGCATCGACACAAGCACACAGATGCACTATGTTGCTCCAAAGAAGGTTGGGAATGGCTTCAGAGCGTCATTCACGACAGAGGATCTGGCTGTTACAAAGGATCGTACTGGAAAAACACAATCATTATATATGTATTAGGAAATCGGCCATTCTATGGGCATATTCGTCCATACGCCAACCGAGTCTAGAGGCCTAAAGGTAGCATGGAGTTTTTCTTCCGAAGTAACGGCTTCTACTTTGTGCGCTTTGGCATGCAGGAAGACATGGAGAGAATCATTCAAGGCGGACCTTGGACTTTTGACGGCAGGCTAATTATCATGAAAGAGTGGATACCCGAAACTAGATGCAAGCACGAAGTACTGAAGTCGGTACCCATATGGATACGATTCCCAGAACTTCCGCTAGCATATTGGAGTAAGAAGATGATGATGAAGCTCGCAAGCTTGATTGGCAGAGCAATAAAGGTCGATGCTGTGACCACTGAGCGGTCAATGATGGGATACGCCAGGGTCTTCATAGAGATTGAAGCGGGGTATGATCTACCATCTAGACTGGAGTATGAAGTTCCAACGGGAGAGGTATTTATGCAAGACGTGGAGTATGAGTGGGTTCCGCCTATGTGCAAACACTGTCGTTGTTTCGGGCTGTCATGTCCCGATTCTGAAGAATCAATAGTCGTCTTCCGGGCGTGATGTCGTGCGAACCTAGGTTGCGATCGCACAAGGCATAGTCATAAGGTAATCTAAAACACAATATCTAAGAGAGAGAGAGAGAGAGAGCGCAGACAAATTGAACAACACATTGAGACGGAGAAACTTTATATTTTATTTATAATAGACATCAATTACAGACTCTATTACAATCGTGTCGTACGGACTTTACGACATGACTCGATTACAAAAGGAGTGCCGATGAGATAATCGTTCTATACATATATCCCTCATTTACAATAAAAGTATTCTAGTCACATGGATGCGAGGGATGTCGAGACATGTTTCTTGGACTTGCAAAGGGTCTTCAAAAGATGATGCTACGGGGGATCTTCGACGCGCGGTCGAAGCTTCAAAAGCACGAAATGTCGCCTAGCTAGTTGGCACGTTCCTCCTGGTTTCTGGCACCTTGCACAGAGCGAGAGTCAGTACAATCACATATACTGGCGAGTGGCTAATTAAATCTAAGCTCTGCATTTGGTTCAAGCAGTTTTATAAAATATGTTAGCTATTTTTGTGATCTTTCTAACCATCATAATTGATTTGCATGTTTTTGTCACTACCACATTTCTAGCTTGAGGGTATTTTGGTCATTTTTGATTTTTTTTTGGGATTATTTGGAATTATTGTGAATTAATGAGATTTATTAGAATTTATGTGATTTTTAGTATAATTTATTTGAGGGTTATTCTAGACTTTGACTAGTGTTGACTTTGGAGCCTACCCTAGAAGCTAACCCTAGTTATAGTGACTTGGGTAGATCATGTGACCCTAGCCTAACTTAATTTAACCCATGTTTGGTCTTTTAGATTCAAGTTAGAATAGGTGCATGGTTGTGACTTAGGAATTAATCCATGGCTTATGACTTTACAAGTCATGATTAACTAACTTAGCTCATAGAGGCCCAAAGCCCAACACCATGTAAACCCTAACCCTAATTACTTGGCCGGCCACCTAACATTGGGAACCCCACCCTATAAGTAGTCTCTTCCATTAGGTTAGCCTCCTTTAGAAAGTTCACAAGTTGGAAAGAGAGGTATGCTCCATCTTTAGAAATTCATAAAAAATCCAATTTAATTTCTTTTTCCCTCAAACTAATTGCATTAGATCCTAATTCATCTATACTTGCTGTTATTGGTGAGAAGTTTCAGTGGAAGAGCAATTTGGTAGAGTTTGCTATCAAAGGAAAAAGTTCTAGAAAGGGGTTTTTCTTGAAAAGCTCATCAATAGGTAAATGATCCCTAAACCTATAGTTTCCCTGATTTCTTTGCATATTTGGAAAGCCCTAGGAGTCCCCTAGCTATAGGAATTGGTTTCATGTCAAGATGGACCTGTTTCGTGTCCATATCGGACACGTATCAGTAGACTAGTGTAGGTGTTTGATTAAATATCTCAAAGAACTTTTCTATGTTGTTTTCAAAAAGTGTTTGAATAGAAACCTAGATCTAGATGTGGTTTGATGTTTTCCATTCGACTGAGTTGGTTTTAGTGTCGTGTCGTGTCGGTTTGGACACGTGGACACACATGTTCAGCCCGCGAGCAGTGTCCTGCTACTCGGGTGCTATTTCTCAGTGGACACGACACTTGGATACGAGATTTTTGACAACGCGATGGGGCATTGACTGACACCACGTGTGTCAAGTTTTAGGGCCTCTCGTGTCGTGTCGGACACACACGAAGCCGAATACTGGTTATTGCATTGTTTCGTTCAGTCGATTTTCCTCTCTGTTGCGGGGTGTTTTGACACGACACGAGGACACGTAGACCCAAATCAGGGTGGTGGACAAGTAGCCCTAAGTTGGGCGAACATTGGGACACGAGCACGAGGTTTGATTCGTGTCGTGTCGTGTCCTAGACTTGCACGAACACGTGCACGACACTGTACTGCTTTTCTGAGTTCTGTGTACCCGATTGGGTTTTTGTGGCTGTGGACACTTGTGTCACGTTGTGGTGGACACGAGACACTTTCTGAGACACGTGCACAAACCCTAGTTTCTTTACCAACCATCACTTTTACTTTTTAGCATGATTGATTCATCAAATGTCATTTACCCCTATTTTCTGATTACCTTGAATATCAATCCTTTATTCAGTGAGTTTCCAGATTTCTAATTCGAATTTGAGCATCAAAATTTACCTCATTAGAACAGATAATTACATGGTTTAAGACCCTAATGTAGTACACCTACTTGTTAACTAATTGTATGTTGATTTTGGGATGTTTTGGATTTGTTTTGGGCTCAAAATCCGAGATATTGATTTAGACTGAAAACTGGGTGTTTGCAAACTATTTTTGGAGTTGTTTTGAATTAGTTTCTTCCCTTCTCTTCACTGCATGACCTGGGATTGGAGTTTGATTTACTGTCTTGGCCTTGTGGACTGTTTTAGACTGTTAAGACTGAGCTTCATGTAGGTTGTTAGTTAAGAACTGTTAAACTAAAACTGTTGGTGTGTTTGCATTGAATTGGTTCCTTTCCCCTTACCTTCCTTTCCTATCTGAACACACTTACCTCACTGTCCAGTTGGACACTCACCCTCCTTCACTGAACACTTTTGATACCACTGCACTGTTAGCACTCACTGTTGTCCAGTTTTGGACTGACTGTTACACCCCCTTCATTGATACATAGTACACACACACATCACCCTCTTTCATGTTCACTGTGACACACTTTATCACACACTCACACACTTGTCACTCTCCCTCACTCCTCTTTCTATCCCTCTCTATACATATATGAAATGTATATGTCTATATGTAATATTGAATACCTATATGTATGTATCTAAATATGTATGTAGGTAGCTATATAGATGTATTGTAATGTAGATAGTGTAATGGTATAGCCTATATGTAAATATGTGTGGTGGCTTGGTCTAGGCTTGTATAGCCTTGGTAGACCTAGATAGATTAGTATAGACTGGATTGACCTAGTATGGACTTATTTAGGCCCAGTTGACCATAGTTGACCTAGTTTGACTTCTAGGTTGACCAGAGTTGACTTGGCCTAGATTGACCTAGATTCATGTAGAATGCATTATAGTGCATCTTATTACCATTCTGGACATGTTATGACTTGTACTGTTCTGATTAGGAGCCAGACACCTCTCCTCGGACAGTACATTTCTCTCGGATATTCAGATAGCAGGCGAGTACATTCTCTGATCATTTCATATCCTGTTAGAATTATTCTCCTGCTTTAAATTACTTTACTTGATACTGTCACGTTGGTCACACGGATTATTACTATATGGATCCCTTCTTGAGATGTTATCCCCTCAGGGAGCATCGGATACTATATGTTCTGTACGTTTCACTTACATTGTGTATCACTATGCTTCATGGTTCATTGATCACTTGTGACATGTACTCTCATGATCACAGAGTCTTCCTTGAATCTCCTATTTATGGGCATTCCAAGAATCACCCATTTTTGGGCCTATCATGTACACCCTTCGGGGCCCGTTACATGAATCATAACATAACATGGTTGGATCCTTGTGTATTGATTGGGGGTACGGGGAGTAGAAGTAGACATGTGAATAATATCCAAGTAGTGTAGCATCAGAATCTTTCCGTAGTGTAGCATCAGAATCTCCTATGCCATTCACATGTTTATATTGTACTCTGACTCACTAGCCTCTGATAGTTCTCCATTTACAGTATATATTTCCATTACAGCTATCACTTTTACATTCTGTACTTTCTTTCAGTTTCCTGTATCTTACTCTACTGCATGTTTATATTTCCAACCTGCTATGTTCTGTTGAGATGTATTGTGCTCATTCCTGTCCTGACTGGACCTACAGCAGACCCGGCAGGCCAGGAGCATGGATTCTGCAGTAGTTTATCTTTATATTCTAAGATTTGGATGACACTTCAACATATGATAAGTCGGCCTTCAGCTCCAGCTGACCAAAATCTACCACGTGGCGTGGATCGTGTGCATACTTTTACAACTGAGAGACGTAGAAAACATTATGCACACCCACTAGCGTTGGCGGCAGGGCAATCTAATAAGCCACTAGGACGACTCGCTTGAATATTTTGAACGACCCAACAATTCTCGGACTCAACTTTCCCTTTGCACCAAACCGGGTAACTCCACGTATAGGCGAAACTTTAAGAAATATGTGATCGACTTCTAGAAACTCGAGGGGTCAACGATGAACATCTGCGTAACTTTTATGTCGACTCTGCACAGACTTTAATCTTTCCCGAATGAGCTTGACCTTATCCACGGTCTGTTCCACCAGCTCCGGGCCAATAATCTGTCGTTTCCCGACTTCATTCCAGCAAATGGGCGATCTGCACTTTCGATCATACACGACTTCCTACGATGTCATTTGGATGCTGGACTGATAGAAATTATTGTATGCAAATTCGGCCAACGGTAGATGAACATCCCAACTCGACTTGAAGTTAATTGCGCAGAGCCATAACATGTCTTCGAGAATCTGATTCACACGCTCTGTTTGGCCATCGGTCTGAGGATGGTAAGCTGAGTTAAACTGCAACTTGGTACCTAGAGCCGATTGAAGGCTACTCCAGAAGCGCGATAGAATTCGAGCATCTCAATCAGAGACGATGGATACAGGGACTCCGTGCAGCCGTACTATCTCGTCAAGATAAATCTGAGCCAGGCAATCAACGCTCCAACTAACTTTAATGGCAATAAAGTGCGTTGACTTGGTTAGTCAATCAACGATGACCCAGATGGCAGCATTTCTCCGCGGCGTCTTCGGTAGGCCAACAACAAAGTCCATAGTGACATGATCCCATTTCTATTCTGGAATGGCAAGGTTCTGCATCTCTTCGCCCGGTCTCTGATGCTCAGCTTTCACCTACTGACAGGCCATGCATTGCGACACGAAGAGCGCCACATCTCTCTTTATTCCATGCCACCAGACGGTCGTGCGGAGGACCTTGTACATCTTTGTGCTGCCAGGATGCAAGGTATATTTCGTATAGTGCGCCTCCGTCAATATTTTTTTTCTAAGTTCTGAATCGTCTGGAACGCATAGCCTACCCTTCAATCGAAGCACGTCGGTTTCGTCTACCACAAAGTCGTTCATACTATACGTTGAAATTTGCTCTCGCACTTACCTAAAAATCAAGTTGCGCCAGGTATCTACTACTCAGTGATCAAGTTGCGCCCCAAAAATCAAGCTGCGCCACTGTTTTGAAGCTCGGAGATCAAGCTACGCCGAGGATCAGGTTGCGCCATATATCAGACTACGCCCAGTCCTATTGTGCCAAAATCTACATGGCGTCAGACATTTAATGGCCATCCTTACTTGACAGCACTGACAACACAGTGAATATTAGAAAAGATTAGATATGAGGTAAAGATTAGATATGAGATAAATCAAATAATCAAGGAAGTTTCGAAAAGATTGGAAGTCAAGAGGTAGTAGTAGTTCTGGATGAGATATTCCTATTCCTATATGCAGGCTTATTGGGCACAGTCATGTAACCCAACAATATTAACGTAGACCTGCATGGGCCACCACAAAAACATGTAACGCCCCAGTCCCAAAATACGTAGGACCAAGTACGTGAACATGACAGCTGCATATATACGAAAAATACTCCAATATATGGAATCCTTATATATGCACATAAGCTATAAATAAAATAATCACAGGCCAGAACCACATAATCTAATCTCATCACAGCTCAACACAGAAGATAATAGAGTCCAAATGAATAATAAGAGTATCAAAAGATAGCCGGGTGAACATGCTCACGCCAAACAGCTATGAAAAATAGTCCCACAAGATCGGAGTCCAACCTCCTCAAAATAGAAGGAAAAGAGATGTAAAAATAATGTCCACTAATGTCTCAAATAAAGAATAGGCCAGAAATCAGTAGGTACCGTCTCGTCATCAATGTAGGATAGCTCCAACGCCGCTCCGTACTCCTGTGGAAAATTGTCTAATCCTGGAGAGATAACCAGGTCCTCAGATGGACGTAGCAAGATACAAGAAAACACCATGCCATATAAACTATGATAATATAATAAGAGAAAAGGTTAGCATGCAATCGGGCTCCTGACCATTTTACTGTGAATATGCAGTTGAGATACAATCCTTCGACGCATGAGCCCTGGCTATAAATGGGATCAGGTATAGTTCCCGTAAAGGGCACCAGGGGCATACGTCCATAACGCTCTGGAAGCGTCAGAGGTCACCATGTGCAAGGGCTACAGGTAATCATGGAAGTGCAAAGAAGCCCATACGTCAGGTATTGTTCTCCCCACCCAATGCCTAGTATCATCATCTCCATGAATGATATGAACCTCTAGTAACCGCCAAGTCTTCTAACATGCAATTCTATTGGCAGACACTCATATCCATCGCACGCTCCGTACGTATCGGTGGCCAGCCGACTACGTGGGTACGTGTCCTACATGTGACTCACAACATATGGTAAAGCAAGTGCCAAGGCCGTATGAGATATACCAATACCTCATCATCAATGGGAGGTCACTAGACTAAGTCAATGTAAGAGAAATAAATAAAAGCGTAAAAAACGACCGATAGAGTCGCTTGCACCCAAGTGTGACTTGGACGCACAGTTTAAATATCAAGAAATAAGAAATGCTAAAAATAACAACTGAAAATAATAATATAATAATCACAGAGTAGGGTGGCAAGATATCTTGCCTGATGGTGCAAAGTGGCAAGTCCAGGTAATCACAATGTCAGCCAAGAAACGTCACAATCTCCAAATAACTCCGGACGCTGAAACAACCATCAAAAATGCACTCGGTGTAAAAGATATACCTAGGAAATGCATGTCCAAAAGTCTAATTCTGGAACAGGGGCAAAATCGTAATTTCGGGTCAAAACGATGTCCGTCGTTGGACCCGCCTTACACCGAAACGCGTGCCAAAGTCTATGGTCTCTAAAGTCCTCAAACTACATGTCTACGGATTCATTTTGAGGAGAGGAACTCAACGGTATGTCCAGTTTTGGATTCCGATGAGCCGTGTACAAAATTGTCCGTTTGAGTGTGTCGCGGGCCCGCCAAAAAGGGTTCCGATTCGACCTTCTCAGAATCGAACAAACTTGGCACACAGGACCAAAATTTTGATTTCAAACCTGTTGGCGCAAGTTTCGTTTTAAATCGACGACTGTACACGAAGTTAGGGCGAAGTTTGCAAATTGGCGATACGGGGGTATCTCGACGGATACGGACTGATTTCGTCACGCACACACGACGAAACTGAGTTCCGTCAGTTCCCACACGTCGGCAACGTCCATACGCGCCTTTCGATGTGTATAGCGCACGATCACGTCGCCCGGTTTGTCGGGGCACACGCCGTATCGAGAAAAATTTAGAAATTTTATATAAATTAACACAGGTTTTTCCTCAACTTCAACATAAATTTACTTTTTACACGTTAATCGAAACGACGATCTAGAAATACGTTGCGATCTCGGTTATGTTGTCTTTTACTGTTTTCAATTAGTTTCTATAATTCTTTACTGCACAGTAAGAAAATTGGCCGACAAGTTGTCGTTTTACAACAGTTTTTAGTATTACAGAAAATATGTTTTTCTTCAACTTCGTCTCGATTTTTTGAGCAATTCGATGGGTTGTTTCGAAATCCACCTGGAGGATCTCGAAGAGGGTCAAGTCTACTTTCCAGAAAATCTTACGGATCGAAAATCGGTGCTACGAGTAAAAAGTTACGTCGTAGGAAAGTAGGGTACCTTGAGTAGGAAAACTGCTCCGTGGGTGACGCGGGGATGACTTCCGATGCTCCGTTCGTCGCGCACAAAACTCCGTCACTGGTGAAATGAACTCGTAGGCGAAGAGGGTATGATCAGCCGCAACTTTCGTTTTGGAAGTTTAGGGTTTTGAGGTTTGTGGAAAAAGTTATATATATAACAAGTTGCAGCCAAACCTAATACTAATGGGTTTCAGATTTCTTAAATTCCCACAAATCCTTACTGACTCGCGCGCGGGGGGGGGGGGGGGGGGGAGGGGGGGTGGTGTTTGCTCCACTGCTGACGCAGGATGGGCCCGCTCACTTAAGTGAGCGGCTGCAGCTCTCTTTCTCTCTTTTTTTTCTTTTCTTTTCTTTATTACCGAAAAGTTAAGTATGTATATATATATATATATATATATATATATATATATATCTTCCTTTTAGCTAGCAAAATTATCACAAAAATTAAAAATAAATTCCTAAAATCCTATATTTAATTATATTTCTTATTTAATAGAAATACGAACATGCACACATATAATAATATATATATACACACATACATTAATTATTCTAATAAACTAGTAGTAAATAAATCCATAAATAATGAAATGCCTAACATAAATTAATTAAATTATAAAAAAATCAAATATGAATTATGAGGGTTTACACACGACCACGTGCATCTCAATCACATGATGTCATGCGTCTAAATACAGTTAGTACACGACTGATAACTGAATGAAAGTTGGTGCAACATCAGGTTGGCGCAACTCAATGTGGCATAATCCAACCTCGCGCACATCAGAATAACTGCTAAAACAGTTATTTCCAGAACTCTATAAATATAGTTTCCAATCATTGTTGATCAGAAAATCAATCAGACAGAGAAATCAAGAACTCTTACAAAATTGCTAGTGCATTCTCCAAAGGCTCTAGTCTTCAAGTTCACATAGTCCAAGGGATAAAGTGATCGTCTTCTGATCAGATTTCTACAGTTGTACTTCTCCAGAATTCATTATACTCTTGTACTCTTTTCTCAGTTTGTAATAAAACTTTTGTTTTTGCAAACAAAATGGCGACTCTGCTGGGGACGACTTTCTCCTCCGACGAGAAGGTGACAACTCAATGTGATACGGCGTCGATCTGCAAGATACAAAAGACTCTGGTTGTTCAGGTCAACCAGACAGCCTACGAGAATATGATTAACACCAAGAGCAACAAGCGCACTGTGGCTATCGCCAAGAATAGGACTGTGTGCACTCCTAAGTTGTAGTGCCCCGCTCCCGTTGGGGCGAAGCACTATGTAATAGGCTCGGGCCAAGTCAGACATGGTCGGGAACATAGATGGCTAGTCTGACTCGGCGAAGAGTTTGGTATACAAAAACCATGGCATCAATAAAATCGATTTGGACGAGTGATATGAGTACCGTTCCAACTAATGGATCGACTACTGTTGGAATGAGTCCTAGATGCGGTAGGCGGCGTCTTGGCAAAGGAACTCTAAAGGGAGCGATGCAACCCGTCTGCCGTTGGTTTTATTAGTTTTCTTGGCTTTCTGAACGAATTGTTGCGTGAATTTGATAGTGTGCTTTCGCGTCGATTTCTGAATGCGTCCTTGAGAATTTCGAAGAAAGGATTAGAGGAAGGGTTCTAATTCGATGCTCGTGCCATTGCAGGAGTTCGTGTAACTGACGCTTGGCCGTCGTGAAGCGTTCTCCTACTCTCGACGCAATCTCCTTAGGTGGGTGGTTCTTCGGCCCCTTATTTTCTACTCCTTCCCGCCAACTAAATTCTTAAAGTTCAACGTTCAAATCGATGATGCTAACGGGATGTATGCTTGCCACTAAGATAAAGAGCTTGGGATAATATATCAACCTAGAGAAGTTAACTCTAAGTTCATAAGTTACACTGAGTAGAGAAAAGATAAAGTTCTAAGAAAGAGATAGAATATATTCATGCCATGCAAAACACAACGATGAAAACCTTGGTGGCGGTACATCATACCTCGGGGAATTTGGTGCCTACGGGACGCTAAATCAGAACGTACGGTTTCGGGGGAAGGGACCCTTGCACGAGTAAGAATGATTATGTGATTCGATAATGGTTACGCTATGCAATTTACTTCATACATATTAAACTGTTCATACATTCGCATGGTCAAGGACGACTTGTGCACAAGGTGAGCTTTCCTCGAGACGGTACCCGGGGCCCTGGGACCGAATCGGCCTAGGAGGAAATTATGGAAATCGTGCTTCGGCGCGAGGCATTACGAGACCTCCGGTTAGGCTCGCTACCTGGACTGGAGGGCGCGTCGTAAGGCTACGTAATCGTCCTTCTTGGTGTCGATATCACCAATGACCGCATATAGGATAGATTGCATGCTCACCTATTGTCTTGTGCAGGTGGTAAGTATCATGTATATTTTGTGCAGGAAAGGAGCACGGCCGTGGTAAGAATGCGCTTAAATGTGCCTTCGATATGAAATGCAACTCATATAGTTCTAAATAGAAAGATCACTTCGTATGCCTGAATCCTTAATAAGCAGTGTCGATTTAGACGAGTGGATTCGTCCCATCCACTAGCAAGTGTGCTAACCCCCAACTCCCCAGGTAACGAGCGTGCTGCGGAAGCTCGAGACTAAGCTGGAGCTGAAGAACGGGAGGCGGCACGAAGCTCTCCTATTTTGAAGTATTTTGATGCCCAATTCAGACCGAAGGCTTTTGTTCAAATGTATAAAGGGGCATGAATGTATGGAACGTCGAGGATTATTTCAAGGCGAGCTTGTCGACAGCTTACTTTTGTGTTTCAAAGATGTAGCCGCAACGGCATATTTAATATAAATATGACCTTGCACATATTTTGCAAGTTTATGAATGAAAAGCTAAATTTCTTCCTATGCTATATTTTCAACTCTCTGTACTGTTTAATTTCAACGCGTCGAGTCAAAAAGGAATTTCCAATTACACATCCTTGCCTTGTGCAAGTCCATTCAGAATTGCACGGCATCACGTCCCGACCCGTGGGGATCGATTTATATCGAGTCAAGGCGATGGCGACCGATTCGGCGAGTCGGGGCGTGACAAGTTGGTATCAGAGCACGGTTCACACCTCGGACCTTCCAAAATACTTTCTTTAGATGATGCCGTTGCGATTTTTCAAAAACTATGCTTTTCGACATATGCGGCCTGAAATAATCGTTCCATACATATAAGCCTGTATTGCTCAATTTTGTAGGAATGACGGAAAGACTGGGTGTCCCCACATTGATTAGCATCGATAGCACCGAAGGTGCGACGCCTAGCGAATCGGCCATGGAGCGACTACTACGCCTCATGGAACTCCAACAACGTCAGTCAGAGATGCAGCAACAACAGCTGCAGGAACAGATCCAGGCCCAAGTCAGCGCCCAACAAAAGCAAATGGACGCCCTGACCAGGATCGTGAGTACCATAGCGACGCAATAGAACTCGACGACCGTCATGTCCGAGGAAGAAGTGCAAGCCGAAAAGACAAAACATGTGTCTTCCTCCTCCCTGCTCAAGATGACCAAGTTTAAGAAAATGAACCCGCCGGACTTCAACGGTCGAGCAGAGCCTGACGAAGTCATGGGGTGGCTAGTGAAGATTGAGAGTCTGTTCACTCTCCTCAATATCAAGGGGTTCAAAAAAGTCGGGTGCGCAGCGTTGCAGCTCAACTTGAGGGCCTACGACTGGTGGGAGGCGAAGAAACAGGAGCTCCAAGAGTCCAACCCCAGCGCCAAGATCTCGTGGGAGACGTTCAAACGGGCCTTCCTCGAATAAATACATCCCTCGTGCCCTTCGTCGACAGAAGGAAGAGGAATTCATGTCCTTGAAGCAAGGAAACTTGTCCGTTGAAGACTACGATACGAAGTTCGCGAAGCTAGCGAAGTTTGCCGAGGCTTTTCTGCCGAACGCAGAGGCGTGGTGCGAGCGCTTCCAGCAAGGCCTAAACGAAGATTTGCGTTGGGACGTCATGAACCAGAGATGCCAGACGTACAGGGAATCATATAACGACGCTCTTGATATGGAGCGGGTCTTCGGTCGAGCATCGCAGAAGGGCGGATCAAGCATCTGCAACAACTTCAACAAGCGTCCTAATGACGCAGGAGGATCTGGTGCGCCAAAGTGCCAGAACACGACCGAGTATCGGGGGCCTCACCCAGGCGTACGTTGCCATCGCTACGGTAAGATGGGACATCTGGCAGTCGATTGCCGAGGGGGATGCTTCAAGTGTGGCCAGCTAGGTCACAAGGCGGTAGATTGTCAAATGGGGAGGGCGAACCAACATCCACTAAGGGACGTCCAGAGCCAGAACAAGGCGCCTCCCGCCCATGGCGCAAACGCGGTGCCCGTGAACCCACAAAATCGCCAAGGGGCGCAAGGCCGAGTCTACGCACTAACGTGGGACGAAGCCTATGCGTCCGACACTGTCGTGACAGGTATACTACTCTATAAAAATTTGCCTGCTAGAGTATTGTTCGATTCGGGTGCAACACATAGTTTCATATCAGCCAACTTTGTAAAAGAAAATGAATTACCTATGCAACTTTTAGATATGAATCTTAGCGTTAGCACTCCATCGGGAGTAGATATGCCTGCCACTCATATTTGTAGGGACGGTTACATATGCATCGGAGGGAAGAATCTATCCTAGGAAGTTATCGTCCTCGACGTCAAGGAGTACGATATAATCCTCGGCATGGATTGGTTGGGTGCATGCCACGCAACGATCGAGTGCGCGGAGAAGCGAGTTGTGTTCCGCCTTCTGGGCGAAACCGAGTTCTCCTATTCGTGCGATGCGGCATCAAAGTCGGCAATGGTGATATCGGCAATTTCGGCAAGGCGTATGTTGCATTCCGGGTGCAGCGGATACCTAGTATCAGTTCGAGACACGAGAATGGAGATTGCAAGCACGGCCCAGACTGAAGTCGTAGCAGAATTTCCTGATGTGTTCCCAGACGAGTTGCCAGGGATGCCGCCGGACCGAGAGATAGAATTCAGCATCGACACCTTCCCGGACACCCGACCGATATCCAAAGCACCCTATCGAATGGCACCGGCAGAGCTGAAGGAACTGAAGGCACAACTACAAGAGTTACTAGATCGCGGATACATTCGCCCTAGTGTCTCCCCGTGGGGTGCCCCAGTGTTGTTTGTAAGGAAAAAGGATAGATCGATGCGGCTGGGCATCGATTATCGGGAACTCAACGAAGCCACGGTACGAAACAAGTATCCGTTACCGAGAATAGATGATCTGTTTGACCAGCTACAAGGGGCGACGGTGTTTTCCAAGATTGATCTTCGCTCAGGCTACCATCAATTGAAGATCAAGTCCGAAGACGTGCCGAAGTCCGCCTTCCGAACCCGATATGGTCACTACGAATTTCTAGTCATGCCTTTCGGATTGACCAACGCTCCTGCCGTGTTCATGGATCTAATGAACCGGGTGTTCCGACCATTCATAGACAAATTTGTCGTTGTATTCATCGACGACATTCTCATATATTCGAAGAGCAAGGACGAGCACGTGGAACACTTGAAGACGGTGCTACAGACTCTGCGTGAACATCAACTCTATGCTAAGCTAAGCAAGTGCGAGTTCTGGATGAACAGCGTGACGTTCCTTGGGCACGTTGTCTCCGTTGAAGGCGTCACGATGGACCCAAAGAAGATTGAAGCAATAGTCGAATGGAAGCGGCCTACCTCAGCAGGCGACATCTGAAGTTTCCTCGGCTTGGCGGGCTACTACCGTAGATTCGTAAAGATTTTGCCAAAATTGCGTCGCCTCTGACTCGCCTCACCCAAAAGGGAGTCGCATTCGAGTGGAACGACGCCTGCGAATCGAGTTTCCAAGAGTTGAAGAAACGGCTCATCTCAGCGCCGATCCTTGCACTTCCAGACGGGCCGGAAGGGTTTCAGATATTTAGCGATGCATCGCGGACAGGTTTGGGATGCGTGCTTATGCAAAAGGATAAGGTGATTTCGTTGCTTCGAGACAATTGAAGCAACACGAGAAGAATTATCCTACACACGATCTTGAGTTAGCGGCCATTGTGTTCGCGTTGAAGCTATGGCGGCACTATCTTTATGGTGTAGCTTGCCGCATCTATACGGACCACAAGAGCCTCAAATACATCTTCACTCAATGGGACCTGAACTTACGGCAGCGGCGTTGGCTCGAACTCATCAAAGACTACGATCTGACTATCGAGTACACGCCAGGTAAGGGGAACGTTGTGGCAGACGTGCTGAGTAGAATGTTTGCAGGGTGCTTGTCTATCAACCGTAGCATACAGCGAGACTTGGCGGAGATGGGTATCGAACTCCGAATCCGTTACCGTGGAGCACGATTAGCCCAATTGCACCTTGAGTCGAGCCTGTACAACAAAATAAAGATCGCACAGAAGGACGACCCATTCCTGAAGAAGATGTGCGAGCTGATTTCGACGGAAAAGGCGACCGACTTTGTGGTGGACGAGGGCGGAATGACGCGGATGAAGGGGAGGATATGCGTGCCGAACCATGCTGAACTTAGAAAGGAGATTCTGACGGAGGCCCATTATGCGAAGTACTCGTTGCACCCCGGGAGTACCAAAATGTATAAGGACCTGTGCACGACCTTTTGGTGGCACGGCATGAAGAAAGACGTGGCGACGTTCGTGTCACAGTGTATGGCCTGTCAACGGGTGAAGGCGAGCATCAAAGACCAGGCAGGAGCTACAGAACCTCGATATTCCAGTATGGAAATGGAACGACATCTCTATGGATTTCATCATGGGCCTTCCGAAGACGTCGCGGGGGAATGATGCGATTTGGGTCATTGTCGATCGTTTGACCAAATTGGCTCATTTCATCGCTATTAAAGCATCATGGAGCGTTGATCGGTTAGCTCAAATTTATCTCGACGAGATCGTCAGACTGCACGGGGTACCAGCCACAATCATTTCGGACAGAGACGGGCGATTCTTATCACATTTCTGGACGAGTCTACAGGCGGCACTGGGCACTAAGTTGAACCTTAGCTCCGCGTACCACCCGCAAACCGATGGCCAGACAGAAAGAGTGAATCAGATCCTGGAGGATATGCTACGTCTGTGCGCGATAGATTTGAAGACTAGCTGGGACACGCACTTGCCGCTCGCGGAGTTCGCATACAACAACAGTTACCAATCGAGCATCCAAATGGCTCCCTACGAGGCACTTTATGGGAGGAAGTGCCGATCTCCGATTTGCTGGGATGAAGTCGGGGAGCGACAGGTGCTCGGGCCAGAACTAGTCGAACAAGCCGTCGAGAAAGTCCGCATGATTCGAGATAGGCTCCGCATTGCTCAGAGTCGACAAAAGAGTTATGCAGATACTCGTCGACGACCGTTAGAGTTCTTGGTTGGGGACCATGTGTTTCTGAAGGTGACGCCGATGCGGGGCGTCATGCGATTCGGGGTAAAAGGCAAGCTGAGTCCAAGATTCGTAGGGCCCTTCGAAATCCTCGAAAGAGTGGCGACCGTTGCTTACCAGATCGCGCTACCTCCTGCCCTGGCCGAAGTGCACGACGTCTTCCATGTCTCCCAACTTCGGAAGTACGTACATGACCCAAGTCATGTGGTTAGTTTCGATTAGTTGGAGCTACGCGCCGATCTATCATACTCGGAGGAGCCCATACAAATTTTGGACCGTAAAGAAAAGATCCTGCGGAGCCGATCGATGTCCTTGGTACGCGTACTCTGGCACAACCATTCCGTCGAGGAGTCGACGTGGGAGCTAGAGACGGAGATGAGGGAGAAGTACCCTTCACTTTTCGCCGACGAAGGTCAGACCCTTGTTCTTAAGTTTCGGGACGAAACTTTTTCTTAGGGGTATATTATGTAGTGCCCCGCTCCCATTGGGGCGAAGCACTATGTAATAGGCTCGTGCCAAGTCAGACATGGTCGGGAATATAGATGGCTAGTCTGACTCGGCAACGAGTTTGGTATACAAAAACCATGGCATCAATAAAATCGATTTGGACGAGTGATATGAGTACCGTTCCAACTAATGGATCGACTACTGTTGGAATGAGTCCTAGATGCGGTAGGCGGCGTCTTGGCGAAGGAACTCAAAGGGAGCGACGCAACCCGTCTGCCGTTGGTTTTATTGGTTTTCTTGGCTTTCTGAACGAATTGTTGCGTGGATTTGATAGTGTGCTTTCGCGTGGATTTCTGAATGCGTCCTTGAGAATTCGAAGAAAGGATTGGAGAAAGGGTTCTAATTCGATGCTCGTGCCATTGCAGGAGTTCGTGTAACTGACGCTTGACCGTCGCGAAGCGTTCTCCTACTCTCGGCGCAATCTCCTTAGATGGGTGGTTCTTCGGCCCCTTCTTTTCTACTCCTTCCGCCAACTAAATTCTTAAAGTTCAACGTTCAAATCGATGATGCTAACGGAATGTATGCTTGCCACTAAGATAAAGAGCTTGGGAATATATCAACCTAGAGAAGTTAACTCTAAGTCATAAGTTACACTGAGTAGAGAAAAGATAAAGTTTTAAGAAAAGAGAGAACATATTCATGCCATGCAAAACACAACGATGAAAACCTTGGTGGCGGTACATCATGCCTCGGGGAATTTGGTGCCTACAGGACGCTAAATCAGAACGTACGGTTTCGGGGGAAGGGACCCTTGCACGAGTAAGAATGATTATGTGATTCGATAATGGTTACGCTATGCAATTTACTTCATACATATTAAACTGTTCATACATTGCATGGTCAAGGACGACTTGTGCACAAGGTGAGCTTTCCTCAAGACGGTACCCGGGGCCCTGGGACCGAATCGGCCTAGGAGGAAATTATGGAAATCGTGCTTCGGCACGAGGCATTGCGAGACCTCCAGTTAGGCTCGCTACCTGGACTGGAGGGCGCGTCGCAAGGCTACGTAATCGTCCTTCTTGGTATCGATATCACCAATGACCGCATATAGGATAGATTGCATGCTCACCTATTGTCTTGTGCAGGTGGTAAGTATCATGTATATTTTGTGCAGGAAAGGAGCACGGCCGTGGTAAGAATGCGCTTAAATGTGCCTTCGATATGAAATGCAACTCATATAGTTCTAAATAGAAAGATCACTTCGTATGCCTGAATCCTTAATAAGCAGTGTCGGTTTAGACGAGTGGATTCGTCCCATCCACTAGCAAGTGTGCTAACCCCCAACTCCCCAGGTAACGAGCGTGCTGCGAAAGCTCGAGACTAAGCTGGAGCTGAAGAACGGGAGGCGGCACGAAGCTCTCCTATTTTGAAGTATTTTGATGCCCAATTCAGACCGAAGGCTTTTGTTCAAATGTATAAAGGGGCATGAATGTATGGAACGTCGAGGATTATTTCAAGGCGAGCTTGTCGACAGCTTCTTTTGTGTTTCAAAGATGTAGCCGCAACGGCATATGTAATATAAATATGACCTTGCACATATTTTACAAGTTTATGAATGAAAAGCTAAATTTCTTCCTATGCTATGTTTTCAACTCTCTGCACTGTTTAATTTCAACGCGTCGAGTAAAAAGAATTTCCAATTACACATCCTTGCCTTGTGCAAGTCCATTCAGACTTGCACGGCATCACGTCCCGACCCGTGGGGATCGATTTATATCGAGTCAAGGCGATGGCGACCGATTCGGCGAGTCGGGGCGTGACATAAGTCTCCTGCAGTTGCTGTTGTCCAGGCGCATCTTGAGTGCTCGTGGCCAAGGCGCAATCCGCCTCAGTGGCTCAGGCACATCCTACTTATATTACCAGGGTGCAATCCACTCTTCCTGCTGCCCGCGCGCAGTCCACTACTCTCTTTACTGCCAAGGCATAGTCTGTTCAAGCCGTTGCTGAGGCGCAGTCTACCCATGTTGCAGCCAAAGTGCCACCAGTAGCCTATATTACTAGGGTGCAACCAGTAGCCCGTAGTGCTATGGCGCAACCCAAGCAATCAGTGACACATGCGCAGTCTGCTGCTCTGGCGCAACCCAAGGGAACTAGTCTTTTGGCTATTCCCTCTTCATCTTTTCCAGTTCTGAACTCGGAGAAGCAATGTTCTAGTGCCAAAACTAGACAAAACAAAGGGAAGAGTCCTCTGACATTTCCTCAACTAGCGCAACATGTGCCTAAAGTGGTCCCACAACATAACAGAGGGGAACGCTTCTTAGCTGACCCTCTACAAAATAAAGTAAGTCTTTCTAAAACTTTCCTGGTCTATGACTTAGAGGAAGATATCAGATTCTACTCCTTTAAACAGAGGTCTTCGGATCTCTGATATCGAAAAGAACACTGATCAAAGAGGCATCTTGCCTACCCCTATAGGATCTCGTCAAGATCGTCCCACCTTGCAAATTTTAAGATCTAAGCAAGAAAAACTGAGGGTATCACAAACAGAGACACCTGGAGCAGAGTTTTCTGATCTACATGCTTATCTTAATAGGCGTCAACCAGTATCAACTTTGGTGAAACGTAAGAACTCTATGCTGAAGGCCAATATGCACCAGAAGCCAAAGTTTGAAAATAAAGACCCAACCACTTATGTTAATGAGTTGAGTACGTCTTTGTACACTCAGGTAACTAAACATCTGAAGAATAAGAGATATTTTCCTAACATCATTAAGGAATATGTTCCTCCGACTTCTTCTCGTCCTGAAGTGGTAACTGATCTCCGGGAACGTCTTACACAAAGACGGGAGATTGCAGGGATGTCTCTTTCACCTCTAGATCGCCACTGCCTTCATGAAGTCGTTATCAACTGTTGTTGCGAATCGGCTCGACGATCTATCTTCGATCGTCTAAACTATGCTTCAACTCCCGAACATATAATAGAAGATGAAGACGAGCTATTATATGCTTCTGTCAATATGACTTCTCAAGGCACCGGGGTGGGAAACGTCCAAGACGTAATGCATCCCAAAATCCCAATCAGCAATACGTGGATCGGATTATGCATCCAGTGAAGGTATCTTTCAATATCCCAGATCAAGAAATCGAAATTTGAACCAAGGTGTCTTTAATCAAGAAGATCTCCCATCGCTCATCTAGGAGAAGACTCATTTTCAGAGTTTGATGCAGGTAGTAAAAGTTATGAACAAACTATCTCATCAATAGCAGCAAGAGAAGTGATGGCATATACCGTTATGGATGATCAAGATGCTTCTACTTCGACCAGTCAGGAGCAACGAATTCTTGTACTTGAAGACAAATTGAAGACGATGGCTGAGATGGTCGCAAGTATGCACACTATAATCGTGGCTCAAATACAGTGCCACCGATTATAAATCCTGCCACTAATCCAGAGCTTATAGCATCTTCTGTACCTGTTAGTCTGGGGGTACCGCTTCCTCAGGTTGCCTCTGTGCCAATTCAAGCTGATTCCAGTCAGTCTGGTGCTGGGGGTGATAATTATCACGTTGTTCGTCCTCCTAACACTTCTAATCAGCCCACCAATTCCCAAACATCAAGGGATTTTAATGAGGCTATGAAACTCTTACGCACTCATTTGAGGCCTTCAAGCAGAAAGATGGCCTACAAAGATTGGGCATAAAGCAACCATATCCAACAGAGTGGAAGGAGGTTCCATTTCCTCCTAAATACAAGCTTCCGACTATTATGTTGTTTGATGGCAGCACTTCTCCAAGTCAGTACATTAATCAATTTGAAGTGATGACTGATCAACTACAGCCAAATGATGCTCTTCTTACCAGAGTGTTCGTCGGTTGTTTAGCTGGTGCAGCATACGACTGGTATCGTAGCTTGTCTGATGGCTGCATAACTTCTTTTGTTGGTTTCAAGCAAATGTTCTTGGAACGGTTTTATGAGAGAATTAACGATATGATAATGTCTCCTCTCATCAAGATCAAACAATGGCACAATGAATCCATGGAGAGTTTCATTGAAAGATTCCGCCGAGAGACACTCAAATGCCATTAGGAACTCCATCTGCTGTAACAATAGACACTTGCAAATCAAACTTGTTTTCGATTATCAGTATGTGGACCAGGATCTACACAATTTTAAGATTGGCCTTCTTTCATTATGAATGCCAAGGCTGCTGAAGTCAGTGCCGAAAAGTTCAAACAGTTAGGAATCGATGACTCATCCTAACCAAGATGAACATTCTATACCCGGCGGTAATAATCGCCAGAATAAACCGCAAGGTTAAAGAATACTGGCCATCAATCTCAAAGGCAAAGAATCTTTGGCTGTCAATATTACTCAGACGGCGTCTACTCCATCAGCACCACCGCCAAAACCAACTCGTCCAAAAAGAAGAGTATTGTTTCGATGAGATGATACTTTGAGCTTCTTCGATTGCTTGATCAAAGCAATATGATTCAACTACCAGAGGCAAACGGCCGAAAGAAGTGGATAAAATCGATCACCCTAATACTGTGTTTATCACAGATTTATAGGACATCCAACCAGAGCATGTTATGGCTCAAGGCAAAATCCAGAGGTGGTCAACTCTGGAGCAATATCTTCGCAGGACGAGAAGACGGTGATGCTAACGTAGTTTCTTCTACAATTCGGTGATTTTCTACCACAGCTTGTACAAGATGGTGTTGTCCCCATTCCAAGGATACTCTTGAGATCGTGAATCTCCCACCTCCCAAAATGAAGGTCTTGTTCCACTATCAACTGACAGAGGAGAGATTATGTGGAT
>JANAVB010024997.1:475436-587193 GCA_029216955.1 Iris pallida
TTGTTTGGTTTAAGGTTGTAACTTGGCTATCTGAATGTTCCATGGTTATCTTATCATATATCGTCCTGCTTATTGTGCCCGCCTTAACAATAAAGATCAGGGGTCCAGTTCTGCTCAGGCGAAGAGTTACAATCCTGGTCCTTGTTTGGTTTAAGGGTTGTAACCTGGCTTCCGGAGCAGTTCTGTGTCCTTCGTTTATTGTCTTATTGCAACCCCCTGTCATGCTCGTCATGTTTACCTTTACTTCAATACCATGATTATTTATGTTGGCCTTAGCAATAAAGATCAGGGGTCCAGTTCTGTTCAGGCGAAGGGTTACAACCCCGGTCTTTGTTTGGTTTAAGGGTTGTAACCTGGCTCCCGGAGCAGTTCTGTGTCCTCTCTTGTTTATTGTCTTGTTACTTTATCAATAGTAATTAAGGCGGGTTTCTATTCAGGCGAAGGATTGCAACCCCGGTCCTTGTTTGGTTTAAGGGTTGCAGTCTGGCTACTTGAATGGTTTCTCCGTGCTCAATAATTATTGTTATCTCAGTTATTATCAGTATCTTTTAATTACCTTAACTATTTATTTGTGATATGCTGGTTTTAGTTCCTAAGTGAAGCCTCCTTTGTGGCACTTGCTCTTTCTGGGGTCTGACCCAGCTGGTTTTGTGTGGCCAGATATCGGAGCAGCAACAGAGGATCTACCTGTCTTCCAGCCCGATGGTGACCACCAGACGTAACCAGGGCAACGAGTGGGTTTTTTTGTTCTCCCACTCTACTTGTAAACTATTCTTTTGAGGCGTTTAGCCGGCGAGCACGTGTTAGCTCGTATTGCACCTTTATTTACTGTCAGCCTACGGGCTGTAACATGATTGACAAATCCTAGGGTTGATCATGTATTGACTAAAACTCTTGCTAGTCCTGACATTTTATACGACGCTTCATGATCATCCAATAATGTATATGATGCCTTACTATTGTATATTTGGTGCTCTAACATCTTGTAACTGTTACTACTTGCTTGTGATTGAGACAATAGGCTTGTTCATGACCATAGGAGACTGATAGATTGTAGTTAAACCCTCATATATCTAGACAGTCGTGACCGTATAGTGACGTAGATTCCATTTCATTATACGTAGCTGGCTATGTCTGCCCCCGCTCTCCAGTATTTGTTCTGGGGCGTGACATGGTTTTAGTGGTGGCCCAGGTCTTGTAATTCAAGATATGTGAGGGTCTACCGAATAGATGTCTCAATCAGTATTCGCCCTTGATCTCTGCTCGTATCTTCAAATCCCTGAGAATCTTGACCTGATCACATACTTGTATCATTGATCTGTCCTGGTCCTTCCTTATTGTTTCCTATGTCGTCTTCTTCAGCGGCATTGTTCCTGGACCTGCCGATCAGCAAGGCGGATCACCTCCAGCGGACCAGCAGCAACTTGGAGATCAAGCCCAACATTCAGGAGTAGCCTCCAGAGTTATGCCTACCGAAGGAGAACCACCAGTTCAGCCCGTCCAGCCTACAGAGCCTGAGGATGGCACTTTGGTGGGTCTCATCAGGTCCTTATTAGCTTCCCAGGATCGTTGCGGAGATACCTTACACCAGGCGGTGGCAAATACCTTGACCAGAGGAGGTCATCAGGGTAATAGCGCGGCCAACAGCTTCAAACGCTTGAACCCTCCCTTCTTCGACGGCAGTGAAGATGCGATCGCTGTAGATGCTTGGCTTTAGGACACAGAGGTGATTCTAGAAGCAGCCAGGAATCCAGAGAATGAGAAGGTGGCCGTGGTGCCTGCAGTTACTAGATCTTGCTCGTAGCTGGTGGGCAGCGCAGGCCGATAGATTAGTGGCCCCTATTTCATGGGCAGTATTCAGGGAGAGATTCCAGACCAAGTATTTTGATGCTGTAGCTCGGTATGATCTACAGACGAGGTTCACTAATCTGAAGCAGATAGACAGGACGGTCGATGGATATGCGACCGAGTTCTCCAGGCTTAGTCGGTTTGCTCCCACCTTGGTGGCGACCGAGTTCGATAGAGCCCAGCGGTTCCAACAGGGGCTTCATCTGGAGATTCTATTGGCGGTGGAGCAGTTTGAGCATCAGACTTTTGATGCAGTGTTGAGAGCAGCCCGGAGGCATGAATATACCTCCTAGAGGATCGTGGATAGGACCGGAGGTCGGAAGCGATCCCACAGCCAGATGAACCAGTCATCAGCACCAGCCCCAGCAGCCAGGGCTTTGACAATTGGAGCTCCGAGGCGGGCGGCCTCAGTGACGTCGATTCAGCATTCCACCCCGATGCACCCTCAGCAGCAGAAGCAGTCTTCCGCAGTGGGATGTTCACACTGCGGGAAGCCAGGACATGTAGTATCAGAGTGTCGCAGAGCACAGGGTTTGTGCTTGGTTTGTGGTGCCCCGGACCACAGGGTTGGGAATTGCCCGAACAGAGGGAGTTCATCCGCCTTCTCTAGTCCTTCAGTTAGAGGACCAGCACCAATCCAGCAGCAGCAGCAGCTACAGTACCCGTTCTCGAGGCCATTGCCGACGCAGGCCCAGGCATTCCAGCAGCAGAGACCGCAACAGTATGTCCAATCCCAAGCCCTGATTCAGAGCAGGTAGAGGAATTTTCAGCAGAGGGGACCCGCACCCCGAGGACATGGTCAAGTGCTGGCTTTGACCATGGAAGAAGAAGGAATAGCACCAGGTGAGGTGGTGGCAGGTACTATTCTCGTCAACACCTTTCCAGCTTCAGTATTATTTGATTCTGGTGCCTCGCATTCATTTATGTCTGTACGATTTGCGACACGGGTAGGACTGGAGCCCGAGTCATTATCAGTAAGGCTCAATATACTTACTGGTAATGGACTTGTGGGAGTAGATAGAGTTTTTCCTCGTGTCGGATCGTAGTTAGCAGTAGAGAATTCCCCGCTAGATTGATAGAGTTCCCGATGGCCGATTATGATGTGGTCATAGGGATGGATTGGTTGAGGGACCAGTATGCTAGGATAGACTGCCACATTGGCAGGGTTATTTTTAGCATTCCAGGCGAGCCAGAGTTTTCCTTCTCCCGAGGCGAAGTTGAACCTTCTCTCCAGTGTTGCGGATGGCAGTAGCAGTAGTACAGTTACCTCGGATAGTCGAAGGGTTTCTGGATTTTTCCAGAAGAGCTTCCAGGGATGCCGCCAGAGCGAGAGATCGAGTTTACCATCGACTTGATTCCCGGAACAGC
This sequence comes from Iris pallida, assembly GCA_029216955.1. NCBI lineage: Eukaryota > Viridiplantae > Streptophyta > Magnoliopsida > Asparagales > Iridaceae > Iris > Iris pallida. Next base: position 478,653 of record JANAVB010024997.1, read on the forward strand.
CCCAGTGTCAGAGAGAGTCTACAGGATGGCGCCGTCAGAGCTAGAGATATTATACAAGATGATTGAAGAACTCAGAACCAAGGGATTCATTCGTGCTAGTGGATCGCCTTGGGGAGCCCCGATGCTTCTTGTGAAAAAGAAGGATGGTACGTCCAGATTGTGTGTTGATTATCGTACCTTGAACTCAGTGACAATGAAGAACAGATATCCTCTCCCGAGGATAGATGACTTGTTTGATCAACTCAGAGGGGCGTCAGTATTTTCGAAGATCGACTTGCGCTCAGGATACCATCAGATCAGAGTAAGAGAGCAGGACATCTCGAAGACAGCTTTCAGATCTAGGTATGGGCATTGGGAGTTCCTTGTTATGCCATTTGGAGCAACCAATGCGCCGACAGTATTCATGGATCTCATGAATCGTATCTTCATGCCTTATTTGGATCGGTTCGTGATTGTGTTCCTAGACGACATCTTGGTCTACAGTAAGAGTGAGGCGGAGCATGAGCAGCATCTCCGAGTTGTCCTCCAGATTCTCAGAGAGCACCAATTGTATGCCAAGTTTAGTAAATACGAGTTCTGGCTCGATCGCATTTCATACTTGGGTCATATCATCACCCGAGGAGGAGTTGAAGTGGATCCCCAGAAGATTGTGGCCATTGAAACGTGGCCGGTACCTAGCACGATGGCAGAAGTCCGTAGTTTTTTGCTTGGCCGGCTACTACCGGCGATTTGTTAAAGACTTTGCTCAAATTTCAGCACCATTGACCCAGTTGACCCGCAAGGATGTGCAGTTTGCTTGGACAGCAGAATGCCAGGATTCTTTGAGAGGTTGAAGCGAGGCTTGATGACGGCTCCTATTCTCTTCCAGATGGAACTGGAGGATTCTCAGTGTATTGTGATGCTTTGGGCAGAGGTTTAGGATGTGTTCTGATGCAGCATGGGAAGGTAATAGCTTATGCGTCACGACAACTTCATGATCATGAGAAAATTTACCCAACCCATGACTTGGAGCTGGCAGCAGTAGTGTTTGCACTTAAGTTGTGGAGGCACTACCTATACGGAGATAGGATGGAAATTTTCACCGACCACAAGAGCCTGAAGTATGTTTTCTCCCAGAAGGATCTCAACATGCGTCAGAGGAGATGGCTAGAGCTGCTTGTGGATTATGATGTCAACCTGCAGTATCATCCTGGAAAGGCCAATGTTGTTGCGGATGCATTGAGCAGGAGAGCCGGAATTTATTTCCTAACAGCGCAACCAGAGCTGTTAGCCGATCTTCAGAAGATGGGTATAGAAGTTGTCCTCCCTACCAGTGTGGCATTGATGGCCAGCATGCAAGTCCAGTCCACTATAGTCGAGAGGATCCGAATGGCACAGTCAGCAGATTCCAAGCTTCAGCGACTTAGAGCAGAGTGTGAGGCAGGACGAAGACCAGAGTTATGTATCCATGAAGACGGTACCCTTCGACATGGTAAGCGTCTTTGTGTACCCAGTGGAGATATCAGACAGGAGATCATGACGGAGGCTCACAGTTCGCAGTATTATTCATCCTGGTGGCACGAAGATGTACGTGATATCCGCCAGCACTTTTGGTGGGATGGCATGAAGAGGAAGATAACACGGTTTGTCTCTCGTTGTTTAGTCTGCCAACAAGTTAAGGCTGAACATCAGAGACCAGCTGGACTACTTCAACCATTGCCGATTCCCGAGTGGAAATGGGAGCATGTAACCATGGACTTTGTGACTGGATTGCCTAGAACCCCGGCTGGCAGAGACGCTATTTGGGTTATTATAGACAGGCTCACGAAGGTGGCTCACTTTCTCCCGTTCAGAGTTGGTCAGTCGACGGCTCAGCTAGCGGAAATGTATCTCCGGCAGATTGTCAGGTTGCACGGTGTACCAGTCAGTATCACTTCAGACAGAGATTCCAGGTTTACGTCACACTTTTGGCGTAGCTTGCAAGAAAGTTTGGGAACTCACCTCCAGTTCAGTTCAGCTTATCACCCGCAGACAGATGGCCAGTCGGAGCGTACGATCCAGACTCTTGAAGATATGTTACGGTCATATACACTCGACTTCGGTGGTTCGTGGAAAGATCATGTGCACCTGGTGGAGTTCTCGTACAATAATAGTTTCTAGGCCAGTATCCAGATGGCATCGTTCGAGGCACTGTATGGAAGGAAGTGTCGATCCCCGCTAGCCTGGGATGATGTTGGAGAGAGGCAGATGCTTGGTCCGGAAATGATTGCTCAGACCGTTGAAGTGGTCAGAAAAGTCAGAGATCATCTTCGAGTTGCCCAAGATCGCCAGCGTCATTGGGCCGATTCTCATCGGCGCCCTCTTGAGTTTTCTGTCGGCGACCATGTATTCCTGAGGATTTCGCCTAACCGCGGCGTCATTCTTTTCGGCGTACGAGGAAAGCTTAGTCCTAGGTATATAGGGCCGTTCGACATTCTGGAGCGAGTAGGAGATGTATCCTATCGTCTCGCTCTTCCACCGTCGCTACGTGAGGTGCATGACGTATTTCATGTATCCCAACTGCGACGGTATATCCCGGACCCGAGCCACATCCTGGATTTGGAATTGGTTGTTGGTACCAACCTTTCGTATGAGGAGAGGCCCGTGTCTATATTGGACCGAAGAGAGAAGATACTCAAGAACAAGACTATCAAGTTAGTCCGAGTTGCTTGGGGTCATCACTCTTTGGGTGAGTCGACATGGGAGCGTGAGGATGATATCCGATCACGATATCCCGACCTGTTTGACTCGTAAGGTATAATGTCTTCCTTATGCCTTATGCTTCCAATTCCTTGCTCGGATAAATGACTGCATGATAGATGCTTGTTATAGCTTACGATTAGTATAGCTTGTCCTTGCAATTCTAGCCTCTTGACTAAATTCCGAGGACGAAATTCTTTGAAGGTGGGTAGAGTTGTAATGCCTGTGGTTCGTATTACGTATCTTGGTATACGTGTACGTATTCTTGACTCGTATTGCGTATTTTTTTCTGCATGGTTATTTTGGCATGTCATTGGTTGTGGCTTAGCTTGGTTCGACTTAGCTTGGTTTGGTTTGCTTTTGGGTTCATCATGAACCAAAAGAAAACTCCTACCTACCTACCTACCACCACCACCCTCATTTATATTTCCATCTAACTCTCTTCTTCATTATTCTTCTTCTTCTCCACATTTACTTCTACACCTACCAGGAAGAGAGAGAGAGAGAGAGAGAGAGAGAGAGCTTAGGCAAGTGCAAACTTGCTTCATGATGGATCTCAAGTTTTATTGTTCCATTTTCTTCCTTACTTGATTCTAAGCCTCTTTAGAACTTGACATTTTTGGATTTGATGGATGGATTCTTGTAGATCTAAGTTTGTAAACTTTTCGGTTTTTCTTGGTTTTGATCTTTAAAACTTGGTTATTTTCGAAAACTAGTGTTTCTATGTTGTAGAGAATTCAATTTCATACAGTTTTGGCTTTTGTTTCACTTGATTTCGGCTTCGGATGAGGAAGTTATGGCCAAAACAATTTCTGGTCATTTCTAGGTTCATCTGCAGCATAATCAGCATGTCGCAGAAGGCGCATGTTGCAATGAAGCGCATGTCGCGGTAGCCGCATATCATGTCGCAGAAGGCGCATGTCGCAGAAGGCGTATGTTGCAATGAAGCGCATGTCGCGGTAGCCGCATATCATGTCGCAGAAGACGCATGTCGCAGAAGGCGCATGTTACAATGAAGCGCATGTCGCGGTAGCCGCATCTCATGTCGCAGAAGGCGCATGTCGCAGAAGGCACATGTTGCAATGAAGCGCATGTCGCGGTAGCCGTATCTCATGTCGCAGAAGGCGCATGTTGCAATGAGGCGCATGTCGCGGTAGGCGCATATCATGTCGCAGTTGAGCCACATGAGGCGCATGTCGCGGTAGGCGCATATCATGTCGCAGTTGAGCCACATGAGGCGCATGTCGCGATAGGCGCATATCATATCGCAGTAGGCGTATATGCTGTCGCAGTTGCATGCATGTCGCAGAATAGGCCGCATAATGCATATTTCGACTATTTCTAACTGTTATATGTCCTAATCGACCAAATTGTGGCTCGAATTTCTCCCAACTCCCAACATAAAAGTTGTAGATCTTTTCCTTGGCTTCAAGAATAGGTCACTAATTATTTTATGCAAGTTCTCTCACTCATGATAATGTAAGAATAGAACACGATAGTGGCCGCTGTGGTACACTCTTGACAAGTAAACTGGCATGATATGTCTCGACATGCTGTTATGACAGCTAGCCTGACATGACAAGTGTGAAAGACTTGGACACCGTGGGCGATTGTGTTTATACAAATAAACTGGTACTGTCTTGCATCATGTCTAGGATGGGGATCCCTGAGTACCACGGTCAGGGTTACCTACTGAAATTGACTAAGGCTAATTAACTAGAACGATTCAGTAGTCATGAAGAGATTCCCAGCTACAGGCAATCCCGTTATCTGGACGCATTAGTGGACTTGTAGCCTACCGACGAGTAGGGCACATTTCCAGCACACAGTCATGTGGTGCACCCTTCATAAACGGACATTCGACCCGGATAACTGGATGGTCTGCAGGGCTTGTGGCTGTCGGGATAATCTTATTGCATCTTGCTAGTAACTAGGCCTGTGATAACCCTAGTTAGTTAAAAGTATCAAGCCGTACTCTTGATTGGCCGTGATTGATTGGATGAAGTTTATTCCAGCTTAGTCTTATCCTGATCCTGTACAAGATTGTATCAGGACATGAATTCTTGTATCGAGAAATGATGGGATACCAAGTTCTGTTCAGATGAAGGGTTACAACCCCGGTCCTTGTTTGGTTTAAGGGTTGTAACTTGGCTATCTGAATAGTTCCATGGTTATCTTATCATATATCGTCCTGCTTATTGTGCCCGCCTTAACAATAAAGATCAGGGGTCCAGTTCTGCTCAGGCGAAGGATTACAATCCCGGTCCTTGTTTGATTTAAGGGTTGTAACCTGGCTTCCGGAGCAGTTCTGTGTCCTCCTTCGTTTATTGTCTTATTGCAACCCCCTGTCATGCTCGTCATGTTTACCTTTACTTCAATACCATGATTATTTATGCTGGCCTTAGCAATAAAGATCAGGGGTCCAGTTCTGTTCAGGCGAAGGGTTACAACCCGGTCCTTGTTTGGTTTAAGGGTTGTAACCTGGCTCCCGGAGCAGTTCTGTGTCCTCTCTTGTTTAGTCTTGTTACCTTATCAATAGTAATTGAGGCGGGTTTCTATTCAGGCGAAGGATTGCAACCCTGGTCCTTATTTGGTTTAAGGGTTGCAGTCTGGCTACTTGAATGGTTTCTCCGTGCTCAATATATTATTGTTATCTCAGTTATTATCAGTATCTTTTAATTACCTTAACTATTTATTTGTGATATGCTGGTTTTAGTTCCTAAGTGAAGCCTCCTTTGTGGCACTTGCTCTTTCTGGGGTCTGACCCAGCTGGTTTTGTGTAGCCAGATATCGGAGCAGCAACAGAGGATCCACCTGTCTTCCAGCCCGATGGTGACCACCAGGCGTAACCAGGGCAACGAGTGGGTTTCTTTTGTTCTCCCACTCTACTTGTAAAACTATTCTTTTGAGGCGTTTAGCCGGCGAGCACGTGTTAGCTCGTATTGTACCTTTATTTACTGTCTGCCTACGGGCTGTAACATGATTGACAAATCCTAGGGTTGATCATGTATTGACTAAAACTCTTGCTAGTCCTGATATTTTGTACGACTAGCTTCATGATCATCTAATATGTAATGTATGGGATGCCTTACTATTGTATTTGGTGCTCTGACATCTTGTAACTGTTACTACTTGCTTGTGATTGAGACAATAGGCTTGTTCATGACCATAGGAGACTGATGGATTGTAGTTAAACCCTCATATATCTAGACAGCCATGACCGTATAGTGACGTGGATTCCATTTCATTATACGTAGCTGGCTATGTCTGCCCCCGCTCTCCAGTATTCTGGTTCTGGGCGTGACATTTCCATATGATTATCTCTCTTGATGTTGTTTCATTGTGATTTGTCTGTGGACATGAGATCGGATTTAGGCCATAGATTGATTGCATGCTAGGATACCCAGCAAGACTTGACAGCCGTCATCGTCGTATAGCGTATTCGTACCTTATACGGTGTAGCTGGCCTACGTCCGCCCCCGTATTCCGGTACTGGGGCGTGACATAGTTTTAGTGGTGGCCCACGCAGGTCTCGTTTTGAGATTTTATTGGGTATCACATGATTATTGATCTCAGTCCACTATTTCTTGGTATTCCCACTTGTTACATTTGTCCTTCGCTCCCTTGAACCTGTGAACTGGTCATCTCTACTTGGACCTATCTTGCTTGGCCATGTCTTATTCGTGTTATCTACCTCTGATCCTTGTTTGATAGATATGATCCTATAGTTGGTGTGTCGATCACCTTATTTGATGAGATGTTATCTCCATTATTTGGGTTACATGATTATTTATCTTGGGTTCTGTACTCTCTATCGGTGTTTCGCCCTGTTTGATTTCCTGTTATCCATTTCGTGCGTTGACTTCGTGTTGACTTAGTATCATTATCGTCCTCTTCGAGCGTTGGCTGGATTGCTGCAGGATGAAGATTTCATCAGGACTCTGAGATTGGATATTTTAACATTTGTTGAGTATCCGAGGGATATTCTTGTATCGATTTGGTTTTCTTGATTCCGGACAGTTCCGCACTCATGATTATTATTTCAGATATTATTTTGATTACAGATATACCTTCTATACATTATGTTTTGATATGGATTCTTGATTTGGAGTAATTTTCTATGGATATGGAGTATTTTCCTAGAAAAGCTATCTTGTGGTTATTATTAAAGATATTTTTGGATGTGTGTTGTGATTCACCTGGATTTTGGATTTTGATTGTTTTTCTAGGACTCTCGTTATATTGTTAGAGATTTTTGTGATTTTAGTGATTTGGATATGTGAGTTATGGATTTGATTCATTTTTTGGGTATTTGTCAAGAGTACCGGGTGACCCTAGTATACCTTGACGGCGTGGTAAGGAAAGTTGCAGCTGCTCGATTATAGTGTCATGGTGAATCTTTTGCAGCCATTCCGGATGGCGAGGCAGGGAATGACCATGGCACACATTTTTCGGATATTAGGAAACTACGGTCATCGGTTCGAGACAAATATCCTGTATTTTATGATTTTATGCGGATTTATTATTCTTCTTTATGCAGTTGGGATTTTATTTTCTGACATTGTTTTCGACATTCTATACTTGTTTTGATTTATGGGGTTATTTCGTGTATGCGAGACTTTGATTTTCGAGATTCTTTCGATATTTTGGATTTACCTTGCGAGTTGATTTATTTAGGTAGACCTTGTTTTCCTTGATGTTTTCATATTGAGATTTTGTTCGTTTCTTATTGTATTACTTGATTTCTGTAAGGTGGGTAGAGTTTTCATGGTAGATATATATGTACTAGTTTTGAAAACCCTATTTTGATAATTCTGAAATTTCGAGGACGAAATTTTTGTAAGGTGGGTAGGATGTCAGATCCCTATTTTTAGAAATAGGTATATGACGGTATTTCGACTGTATTTCGTATTTTGGAGGATTTTAATTTTGGGGTGTATTTGAAATTTTATTATTTATTGGAGGTGATTTTGCCCTCATTAATTATTTGTTATTAATTAATTTCTTGATCCTAATCTACCCTCCAAAATATCTACTCCCCCTCTCTCTTGTCATTTCACTCCCTCACATCATCCCTCTCTCCTCCTCACCTTTCCCACTCACCTACCCCTCACTTTCTCCTTACAGGAGAACACCCCAATTCCTTCTCTCTCTCTCTCTCGAGCTCACTCCCTTCCCTCTCCCTCTCGATCTCCCCCTCTCCTCTCCCGCTCTTTCCCGGCCAGCTCCGGCCACCGCTGCCACCATCACCCACCAGTACCACCCACCGCCATCAGTCACCACCACCACTGTCCCTTTCTCCTTCGGCCCCGAGCGCCGTCGGCGCCCTCGTCTCCACCGCCACCACTTCCATCTCTCCCCTCTCGCTGTTCCCGACGCCCGCCACCACCGCGGCGCCCTAGTCTCGGCCACTGCAGCCGCCCCTTCTCCATGGCCGACCACCATGCTCTCTTCCTCCTCTCGGCCGGCGCCATAGCCACGACCAGCACCACCATCGTCGGCGTCTTCATCACCTCCGCCACCACCTCCGTCGACGCCGGCGCCGCCATCTACCCCGCCCCTTGGCGCAGCCTGCGCGCTGGTCCTTTCTCCACCGCGGGGCCGACCCGACCTGGCCGAGTCCCCCTATGGTGAGCGCCCCCTCATCTCTCCCCTCCTCGGGCTGTGAGCTCTTCGAGGAGCGACCCCTCGATCGACGCACCTCGGGACGCGTGTTGTCTCGAGTAGCGTGTGCTGCCTGTACAGCGTGTCGCCTCAGGCAGCGCACCCTCGATGGGTGTGCCCCTTGTTCCTTGTGCCGTCTAGGGATGATTGCACCTCGGTGTACGTGTTGCATTGGGCAGCAGGATGCCTCGAGCCTCGTGCTATCTCGGGCACCGTGCCACCTCGTTTTGCGTGTTGCCTCGTTTCTCGTGTCTCGGCCTTTGTGTCTCTCAATTTTCGTACCGCAACGGTTTCTGTGCCCGCATCGATTTGTGCACCGCCTCGATTTGCGTGCATATGTTGACTTGCATGCCACATCAATTTTCGTGCCACCTTGGACTTTGTGTCATCTTAATTTGCGTACTTGCTCTGATTTGCGTGCCGTATTGGTCCTTGTGCTATCTCGATTTGCGTGTCGCATTGATTTGTGCGCTATCTCGATATTTGTGATCTTCTCGATGTACGTGCACGTTTGATTTACGTGCACGTATTTTTCGTTCATCTCGATATTCGTGTTCCCTCGATTCTCGTACGCATCTCGATATACGTGCACATCTCGGTTTTCGTGTCCGTGTCGATCCGCGTACCTCGGTTTCCGTGCCCGATCCCTGCACTGCTTGCGGGACCCACACGGTATATTCTCCTGCCATCCTTCGTGATTCCATTCATTATTTTATTATTAATGCTAATGATTGTTTATTTTGTGTTGTGTTCCGAGGATCTCGATTGGCGTGCTAGTTTGGATCGCGACTGCCGAAGACTTGCTTACCTAGCCGAGCCCCTAGGCAAGTATCCCTTGCTCATCGACGGCTCTTGCCCTCTCTCCTGGATTTTATTGCATTTTAATTTGTTATAATTGTAAATGTATAACCATGAGTAGTGTAGCCTAGTAGTAGAGCTGCCATGATGATAACTTAGGGTAGCTTGGTCCGATACCGGGATAGACCGTATCGGACAACTCGGATGGGTCATCTACACCTCCGAGGACACGAGCACGACTCACTTGTATGGATTGTCCCCATATGCCCCGTGTCCGACTCACGGTCGGGTAACGGCTTTGGATAACTTTACTTGTGGCGGTGATTGTGCTTGGGTTAGGGATTATGAACATGTGTTGTGGTGCGCCCTGCGAGGCGGTTATTTTATTATTATGTATGTTGGCTTGGCGCCCAGTACGCATTGTAGCGCTGCTGGAGGCCGGGACTTAGTGGTCTCGGGTTCGAATGGTTTCCAGTACGCATCGTAGTGCTACTAGAGGCCGAGACTTAGTGTTCTCGGCTATCGATTTGTTCCCAGTACGCATCGTAGTGCTGCTGGTAGCTGAGACTTAGTGTTCTCATCCTGCGATTCTGCGACGGGTTGCGGCGAGTGGTTTTAGCCCCTATTCGTAGGGTGCTCCCATCCAGATTACAAAGGAGACTCTGCCGAATTTTTTCAGAATTCCCAGTTGGGAATTTGGTTCGAAGGATTAGGCAGAACCATTCCTTTGGTTTGTGGACTGGATTCATGCATGTTCATCTTGGTATAGTGTACCTGATCCCATTGCCTGCTAGGTAGACTCCCGACTAGATTATTCGCCTAGCGTCTTGACATGTCTTGTCCGCCGGATTGTGTAAGGAGAGCGGTTCTACTCGGGTGAAGGTCTGCAACCCTGGTCCTTGTTTGGTTTAAGGGTTGTGGATCTGATCCAGAGTGGCTCACGCAATCTTTGCCTTTTCGATGGTATCACCCATTGGACTCTTGACCTGTGACCCTTCTTTTTAGATGGTGTTCTAGTTTAGTTGTTATCCCATTATTTGTCCTGTCCGTCGGATTGTGTAAGGAGAGCGGTTCTACTCGGGTAAAGATCTGCAACCCTGGTCCTTGTTTGGTTTAAGGGTTGTGGATCTGATCCAGAGTGGTTCACACAATCCTTGCCATCTTCCGACGGCGTTGATTAGTGTTGACCCATGTGTTGGAATTATGATCTTGTTCGAGGATTGACTATGAGGAGATATGATATTGAGATAGTGATTATGGTAGACTAAGTGGATTCTTAGATAGTGTTGCTAGTTCTTTGGTGATGTTCTAATTTGATCAGATATGTCTTCGAGGACTTTTGGATTTGATACTGGTGCGAGTGTCTCGCAGAACGAGGAGAATATCGAGGGTATTATTATATGATTTTTACTCGACTTCCCAAACGCCCAAAACTGGGTACCTTTGTGTATTCCGGTAGTTGGAGAACCTGGTTTGATTGCTGTGTCTTGGTAGTTGAGGGGCTTATTTTCTAGTGGCTTGTGATCATCGACTTGGAGGATTCTTATGAGTTAGAGGGCCTAGCATTGTTAGGGGGATGAGCTTGATATTTGGTGGTTGTCTTTATTGACGTGCTATTAACAACATCATGGAGGGAAGACTCTTGCTAGATTGATCTGGTGGATGGACCGACTCGATGATTGGAGCTGTAGGCTCCCATATATGCTTGAGATATTATTATAGTAGAGGTTCTGGTCTTATACTTGACTTGATATCCATGCCACGATGTGGGCAGATGACTTCTTGTGACTGACAGATTTGTCCTTGTCCCAGACCTGACTACCTGTATCCGTGCTATAATTCCAGTTATCCTTTGAGGTACTGGCCCTGACCTTGCACTGCGGTGCCCTTTGTCTATTGGCACTTTGAGGTGCTACTTCCATGATTGTATGGCATTACGACGCCATCTTGATATTCTAGCTATATTATATGATTACCTGCACGGGTATCTGGTAGTTGGCCTATAGTCTTAGCGTGGTTAGGATTGCTTGCTTGCTTGTTGCATAACACTAAGGATGGATCACAACTGGGACTATAGGTACCGAGGTTGATTCTTACTTAGCGTTCTCGTACTGAGGTGCGACATCTAGGAGGATGATCATGTGACCACGGCATGTGATTCCGGATAAATGTATGTTTAATCTAGGCAACTTAAACTGGTAGAAGCATTAGGGGGGAACGGAATTCCGAGATCGTGCATTACCAGCCTCATCCCAGACATTAGTCATGATCTGCAGGCTGGCCGCCACGGATATTGTTACCATTCGTACTAGTGGATGGCAATATCCGGCTACTTATGTACTATACATTATATACATGGCATGCTCGGCACGGTAGCCTTACGAGGGACCGGTGGTGACATGCAAGCCCGGTGGCCTTACGAGGGATCGGTGCTCTTCTTACATGCTATACTTGGCCTCGCTAGCCCTGCTGGGACGGCACGATCTGAGGATTCCTATATTGCATTGTTGGGGTAACCCAACCTCCACATAGACAGCCGTAGGCATTTGAGTGGCCGCTTATTTATATAATTGTATGGCTTGTTGCTTGCTAAGCTGGATGGCACGTAACGCTGTCCCGGTACGGTAATTCATTCCCTTGTTCTTGTTTGATGTAGGGGTGAGTTACTATTCCGATGACAGTCTACGAGTTCCAGTTGGCGATGCAAGCATTAGTGGGTGTTAGGATGACTGTGATGATTGTTAGTTACTTACGTATTAGTAGTTGGATTGCTGCCTTATATTCTGTAATCGTGCGTTGGTACCGCACGATCCTTTACCTTATTTACTGTTTTTAGATGCTATTTCTGTCATATTTTATCATGCTGGTTTTCTTCGCCCGTCCTTGAGCCTTCCTTTCTGGTACTTGCTACGGTTGGCCTGACCAACCCTGGATTGTTCCTAGATTGCCTGAGACCGACCCTGTGGATCATCCAGACTCGACTTGGAGGATGTGCTTCAGTTTTCGACCATGCTAGGAACTGTGGGAAGGTATGCTAGTCTACATTATTATTCTGTACTGTAGATTCCTGATTTTCATATGAGTATTCCCTGCTTTCCATATGATTATCTCTCTTGATGTTGTTTTATTGTGATTTGCCTGTGGACATGAGATCGGATTTAGGCCATAGATTGATTGCATGCTAGGATACCCAGCAAGACTTGACAGCCGTCATCGTCGTATAGCGTATTCGTACCTTATACGGTGTAGCTGGCCTACGTCCGCCCCCGTATTCCGGTACTGGGGCGTGACAAAACTCACAAATATCTGCACTAATTCAATATGTGAAGCTACATATTTACTAGTAATCTTTCTACTTGTCTGGGTTCTTTTTAACAATTCATAAGAAATATGACAGAAGAAATATTCATAACCAACTTACCCATCGCCGACAGTCATCCCTGCACAAAACAGGTTAGCACAATTTGCATATGAATATAAGAAGCATACTTTACCATCATCGTTCATTGTTAGGTTTTGCATTAAGGATTTGTTCACATGCATGTCCTAACTACATGGTGGTCCATGGGCCCGTCCCCCATGATTAGTCGCTGTGACTCAATGGTTCAGCTCGTCGCTAAGGACACAACATTCCCGAGGTGTAGCATTTACCCCGGGGTGCTATTACAATCTCTCCTAGGCCGATCGATCCCGGGTGCCCCCAGTATCGTCGAGAGACTATTACCTTGTTAACAAGTTGTCCGAGACCAATGCATGACTTGTTTTTTCTATCAGATAAAACTTAGCAGTGCAACAGATAGCGACCAGTTCATAACTAGCCTTAATCGTTCGGTCATTCATTTGCATTCAGTTCTCGTTCGGTCATTCGATAACATTCAATAGCATTTCATTTCTTTGCAGTCATTCGTTAGCATACTTTCTTATTCTTATCTTTTGTTGTTTTGGTATCGTTGATCAGAGGGACGCAACAAAAGAGTGGACTAGAGATCATTTTTATTAGGGCGTACAAATAAATGCAAGCCCGGTTAAAGCAACTCACCGAGATGAATCTTAGTCGAGAGAAGGAGGGACTTCACGCGCCGTTCAGTTCACGCGTCCTATATTGGCACCAACAGTTGATTAGCATACTTCGTCTCTTTCTCTCAAGATTCGGAATGAATGCTAAATGCGATAAAAGCGAACAATGAAAATCAATCATCGAAAACCAACACGAAAACGCATTCATCAAAACCAAGCAGCGAAAGAAAACATCCAACAAAACTCTTGGATTTATTTCAATAGAAGCCAATCCATCAATTGGAAAGGTTCATTGCATTTCATCCGTGATCAATCAATACCGGCAAAGGTTTCCCTAAACACTCAGTTCAAGACTTAGTCAGCAAGCCGTAGGTATTACATAGTAGACCGCGAGGAGCGGGGCACTACAGATGGCGTAGGGGGAAAGACTTGGGCAAATTTTGTTCGATCAGGAGCATCGACACAAGCACACAGATGCACTATGTTGCTCCAAAGAAGGTTGGGAATGGCTTCAGAGCGTCATTCACGACAGAGGATCTGGCTGTTACAAAGGATCGTACTGGAAAAACACAATCATTATATATGTATTAGGAAATCGGCCATTCTATGGGCATATTCGTCCATACGCCAACCGAGTCTAGAGGCCTAAAGGTAGCATGGAGTTTTTCTTCCGAAGTAACGGCTTCTACTTTGTGCGCTTTGGCATGCAGGAAGACATGGAGAGAATCATTCAAGGCGGACCTTGGACTTTTGACGGCAGGCTAATTATCATGAAAGAGTGGATACCCGAAACTAGATGCAAGCACGAAGTACTGAAGTCGGTACCCATATGGATACGATTCCCAGAACTTCCGCTAGCATATTGGAGTAAGAAGATGATGATGAAGCTCGCAAGCTTGATTGGCAGAGCAATAAAGGTCGATGCTGTGACCACTGAGCGGTCAATGATGGGATACGCCAGGGTCTTCATAGAGATTGAAGCGGGGTATGATCTACCATCTAGACTGGAGTATGAAGTTCCAACGGGAGAGGTATTTATGCAAGACGTGGAGTATGAGTGGGTTCCGCCTATGTGCAAACACTGTCGTTGTTTCGGGCTGTCATGTCCCGATTCTGAAGAATCAATAGTCGTCTTCCGGGCGTGATGTCGTGCGAACCTAGGTTGCGATCGCACAAGGCATAGTCATAAGGTAATCTAAAACACAATATCTAAGAGAGAGAGAGAGAGAGAGCGCAGACAAATTGAACAACACATTGAGACGGAGAAACTTTATATTTTATTTATAATAGACATCAATTACAGACTCTATTACAATCGTGTCGTACGGACTTTACGACATGACTCGATTACAAAAGGAGTGCCGATGAGATAATCGTTCTATACATATATCCCTCATTTACAATAAAAGTATTCTAGTCACATGGATGCGAGGGATGTCGAGACATGTTTCTTGGACTTGCAAAGGGTCTTCAAAAGATGATGCTACGGGGGATCTTCGACGCGCGGTCGAAGCTTCAAAAGCACGAAATGTCGCCTAGCTAGTTGGCACGTTCCTCCTGGTTTCTGGCACCTTGCACAGAGCGAGAGTCAGTACAATCACATATACTGGCGAGTGGCTAATTAAATCTAAGCTCTGCATTTGGTTCAAGCAGTTTTATAAAATATGTTAGCTATTTTTGTGATCTTTCTAACCATCATAATTGATTTGCATGTTTTTGTCACTACCACATTTCTAGCTTGAGGGTATTTTGGTCATTTTTGATTTTTTTTTGGGATTATTTGGAATTATTGTGAATTAATGAGATTTATTAGAATTTATGTGATTTTTAGTATAATTTATTTGAGGGTTATTCTAGACTTTGACTAGTGTTGACTTTGGAGCCTACCCTAGAAGCTAACCCTAGTTATAGTGACTTGGGTAGATCATGTGACCCTAGCCTAACTTAATTTAACCCATGTTTGGTCTTTTAGATTCAAGTTAGAATAGGTGCATGGTTGTGACTTAGGAATTAATCCATGGCTTATGACTTTACAAGTCATGATTAACTAACTTAGCTCATAGAGGCCCAAAGCCCAACACCATGTAAACCCTAACCCTAATTACTTGGCCGGCCACCTAACATTGGGAACCCCACCCTATAAGTAGTCTCTTCCATTAGGTTAGCCTCCTTTAGAAAGTTCACAAGTTGGAAAGAGAGGTATGCTCCATCTTTAGAAATTCATAAAAAATCCAATTTAATTTCTTTTTCCCTCAAACTAATTGCATTAGATCCTAATTCATCTATACTTGCTGTTATTGGTGAGAAGTTTCAGTGGAAGAGCAATTTGGTAGAGTTTGCTATCAAAGGAAAAAGTTCTAGAAAGGGGTTTTTCTTGAAAAGCTCATCAATAGGTAAATGATCCCTAAACCTATAGTTTCCCTGATTTCTTTGCATATTTGGAAAGCCCTAGGAGTCCCCTAGCTATAGGAATTGGTTTCATGTCAAGATGGACCTGTTTCGTGTCCATATCGGACACGTATCAGTAGACTAGTGTAGGTGTTTGATTAAATATCTCAAAGAACTTTTCTATGTTGTTTTCAAAAAGTGTTTGAATAGAAACCTAGATCTAGATGTGGTTTGATGTTTTCCATTCGACTGAGTTGGTTTTAGTGTCGTGTCGTGTCGGTTTGGACACGTGGACACACATGTTCAGCCCGCGAGCAGTGTCCTGCTACTCGGGTGCTATTTCTCAGTGGACACGACACTTGGATACGAGATTTTTGACAACGCGATGGGGCATTGACTGACACCACGTGTGTCAAGTTTTAGGGCCTCTCGTGTCGTGTCGGACACACACGAAGCCGAATACTGGTTATTGCATTGTTTCGTTCAGTCGATTTTCCTCTCTGTTGCGGGGTGTTTTGACACGACACGAGGACACGTAGACCCAAATCAGGGTGGTGGACAAGTAGCCCTAAGTTGGGCGAACATTGGGACACGAGCACGAGGTTTGATTCGTGTCGTGTCGTGTCCTAGACTTGCACGAACACGTGCACGACACTGTACTGCTTTTCTGAGTTCTGTGTACCCGATTGGGTTTTTGTGGCTGTGGACACTTGTGTCACGTTGTGGTGGACACGAGACACTTTCTGAGACACGTGCACAAACCCTAGTTTCTTTACCAACCATCACTTTTACTTTTTAGCATGATTGATTCATCAAATGTCATTTACCCCTATTTTCTGATTACCTTGAATATCAATCCTTTATTCAGTGAGTTTCCAGATTTCTAATTCGAATTTGAGCATCAAAATTTACCTCATTAGAACAGATAATTACATGGTTTAAGACCCTAATGTAGTACACCTACTTGTTAACTAATTGTATGTTGATTTTGGGATGTTTTGGATTTGTTTTGGGCTCAAAATCCGAGATATTGATTTAGACTGAAAACTGGGTGTTTGCAAACTATTTTTGGAGTTGTTTTGAATTAGTTTCTTCCCTTCTCTTCACTGCATGACCTGGGATTGGAGTTTGATTTACTGTCTTGGCCTTGTGGACTGTTTTAGACTGTTAAGACTGAGCTTCATGTAGGTTGTTAGTTAAGAACTGTTAAACTAAAACTGTTGGTGTGTTTGCATTGAATTGGTTCCTTTCCCCTTACCTTCCTTTCCTATCTGAACACACTTACCTCACTGTCCAGTTGGACACTCACCCTCCTTCACTGAACACTTTTGATACCACTGCACTGTTAGCACTCACTGTTGTCCAGTTTTGGACTGACTGTTACACCCCCTTCATTGATACATAGTACACACACACATCACCCTCTTTCATGTTCACTGTGACACACTTTATCACACACTCACACACTTGTCACTCTCCCTCACTCCTCTTTCTATCCCTCTCTATACATATATGAAATGTATATGTCTATATGTAATATTGAATACCTATATGTATGTATCTAAATATGTATGTAGGTAGCTATATAGATGTATTGTAATGTAGATAGTGTAATGGTATAGCCTATATGTAAATATGTGTGGTGGCTTGGTCTAGGCTTGTATAGCCTTGGTAGACCTAGATAGATTAGTATAGACTGGATTGACCTAGTATGGACTTATTTAGGCCCAGTTGACCATAGTTGACCTAGTTTGACTTCTAGGTTGACCAGAGTTGACTTGGCCTAGATTGACCTAGATTCATGTAGAATGCATTATAGTGCATCTTATTACCATTCTGGACATGTTATGACTTGTACTGTTCTGATTAGGAGCCAGACACCTCTCCTCGGACAGTACATTTCTCTCGGATATTCAGATAGCAGGCGAGTACATTCTCTGATCATTTCATATCCTGTTAGAATTATTCTCCTGCTTTAAATTACTTTACTTGATACTGTCACGTTGGTCACACGGATTATTACTATATGGATCCCTTCTTGAGATGTTATCCCCTCAGGGAGCATCGGATACTATATGTTCTGTACGTTTCACTTACATTGTGTATCACTATGCTTCATGGTTCATTGATCACTTGTGACATGTACTCTCATGATCACAGAGTCTTCCTTGAATCTCCTATTTATGGGCATTCCAAGAATCACCCATTTTTGGGCCTATCATGTACACCCTTCGGGGCCCGTTACATGAATCATAACATAACATGGTTGGATCCTTGTGTATTGATTGGGGGTACGGGGAGTAGAAGTAGACATGTGAATAATATCCAAGTAGTGTAGCATCAGAATCTTTCCGTAGTGTAGCATCAGAATCTCCTATGCCATTCACATGTTTATATTGTACTCTGACTCACTAGCCTCTGATAGTTCTCCATTTACAGTATATATTTCCATTACAGCTATCACTTTTACATTCTGTACTTTCTTTCAGTTTCCTGTATCTTACTCTACTGCATGTTTATATTTCCAACCTGCTATGTTCTGTTGAGATGTATTGTGCTCATTCCTGTCCTGACTGGACCTACAGCAGACCCGGCAGGCCAGGAGCATGGATTCTGCAGTAGTTTATCTTTATATTCTAAGATTTGGATGACACTTCAACATATGATAAGTCGGCCTTCAGCTCCAGCTGACCAAAATCTACCACGTG
This sequence comes from Iris pallida, assembly GCA_029216955.1. Taxonomy (NCBI): domain Eukaryota; kingdom Viridiplantae; phylum Streptophyta; class Magnoliopsida; order Asparagales; family Iridaceae; genus Iris; species Iris pallida. The sequence continues at coordinate 496,946 of JANAVB010024997.1, forward strand.
GCGTGGATCGTGTGCATACTTTTACAACTGAGAGACGTAGAAAACATTATGCACACCCACTAGCGTTGGCGGCAGGGCAATCTAATAAGCCACTAGGACGACTCGCTTGAATATTTTGAACGACCCAACAATTCTCGGACTCAACTTTCCCTTTGCACCAAACCGGGTAACTCCACGTATAGGCGAAACTTTAAGAAATATGTGATCGACTTCTAGAAACTCGAGGGGTCAACGATGAACATCTGCGTAACTTTTATGTCGACTCTGCACAGACTTTAATCTTTCCCGAATGAGCTTGACCTTATCCACGGTCTGTTCCACCAGCTCCGGGCCAATAATCTGTCGTTTCCCGACTTCATCCCAGCAAATGGGCGATCTGCACTTTCGATCATACACGACTTCCTACGATGTCATTTGGATGCTGGACTGATAGAAATTATTGTATGCAAATTCGGCCAACGGTAGATGAACATCCCAACTCGACTTGAAGTTAATTGCGCAGAGCCATAACATGTCTTCGAGAATCTGATTCACACGCTCTGTTTGGCCATCGGTCTGAGGATGGTAAGCTGAGTTAAACTGCAACTTGGTACCTAGAGCCGATTGAAGGCTACTCCAGAAGCGCGATAGAATTCGAGCATCTCAATCAGAGACGATGGATACAGGGACTCCGTGCAGCCGTACTATCTCGTCAAGATAAATCTGAGCCAGGCAATCAACGCTCCAACTAACTTTAATGGCAATAAAGTGCGTTGACTTGGTTAGTCAATCAACGATGACCCAGATGGCAGCATTTCTCCGCGGCGTCTTCGGTAGGCCAACAACAAAGTCCATAGTGACATGATCCCATTTCTATTCTGGAATGGCAAGGTTCTGCATCTCTTCGCCCGGTCTCTGATGCTCAGCTTTCACCTACTGACAGGCCATGCATTGCGACACGAAGAGCGCCACATCTCTCTTTATTCCATGCCACCAGACGGTCGTGCGGAGGACCTTGTACATCTTTGTGCTGCCAGGATGCAAGGTATATTTCGTATAGTGCGCCTCCGTCAATATTTTTTTTTCTAAGTTCTGAATCGTCTGGAACGCATAGCCTACCCTTCAATCGAAGCACGTCGGTTTCGTCTACCACAAAGTCGTTCATACTATACGTTGAAATTTGCTCTCGCACTTACCTAAAAATCAAGTTGCGCCAGGTATCTACTACTCAGTGATCAAGTTGCGCCCCAAAAATCAAGCTGCGCCACTGTTTTGAAGCTCGGAGATCAAGCTACGCCGAGGATCAGGTTGCGCCATATATCAGACTGCGCCCAGTCCTATTGTGCCAAAATCTACATGGCGTCAGACATTTAATGGCCATCCTTACTTGACAGCACTGACAACACAGTGAATATTAGAAAAGATTAGATATGAGGTAAAGATTAGATATGAGATAAATCAAATAATCAAGGAAGTTTCGAAAAGATTGGAAGTCAAGAGGTAGTAGTAGTTCTGGATGAGATATTCCTATTCCTATATGCAGGCTTATTGGGCACAGTCATGTAACCCAACAATATTAACGTAGACCTGCATGGGCCACCACAAAAACATGTAACGCCCCAGTCCCAAAATACGTAGGACCAAGTACGTGAACATGACAGCTGCATATATACGAAAAATACTCCAATATATGGAATCCTTATATATGCACATAAGCTATAAATAAAATAATCACAGGCCAGAACCACATAATCTAATCTCATCACAGCTCAACACAGAAGATAATAGAGTCCAAATGAATAATAAGAGTATCAAAAGATAGCCGGGTGAACATGCTCACGCCAAACAGCTATGAAAAATAGTCCCACAAGATCGGAGTCCAACCTCCTCAAAATAGAAGGAAAAGAGATGTAAAAATAATGTCCACTAATGTCTCAAATAAAGAATAGGCCAGAAATCAGTAGGTACCGTCTCGTCATCAATGTAGGATAGCTCCAACGCCGCTCCGTACTCCTGTGGAAAATTGTCTAATCCTGGAGAGATAACCAGGTCCTCAGATGGACGTAGCAAGATACAAGAAAACACCATGCCATATAAACTATGATAATATAATAAGAGAAAAGGTTAGCATGCAATCGGGCTCCTGACCATTTTACTGTGAATATGCAGTTGAGATACAATCCTTCGACGCATGAGCCCTGGCTATAAATGGGATCGGTATAGTTCCCGTAAAGGGCACCAGGGGCATACGTCCATAACGCTCTGGAAGCGTCAGAGGTCACCATGTGCAAGGGCTACAGGTAATCATGGAAGTGCAAAGAAGCCCATACGTCAGGTATTGTTCTCCCCACCCAATGCCTAGTATCATCATCTCCATGAATGATATGAACCTCTAGTAACCGCCAAGTCTTCTAACATGCAATTCTATTGGCAGACACTCATATCCATCGCACGCTCCGTACGTATCGGTGGCCAGCCGACTACGTGGGTACGTGTCCTACATGTGACTCACAACATGTGGTAAAGCAAGTGCCAAGGCCGTATGAGATATACCAATACCTCATCATCAATGGGAGGTCACTAGACTAAGTCAATGTAAGAGAAATAAATAAAAGCGTAAAAAACGACCGATAGAGTCGCTTGCACCCAAGTGTGACTTGGACGCACAGTTTAAATATCAAGAAATAAGAAATGCTAAAAATAACAACTGAAAATAATAATATAATAATCACAGAGTAGGGTGGCAAGATATCTTGCCTGATGGTGCAAAGTGGCAAGTCCAGGTAATCACAATGTCAGCCAAGAAACGTCACAATCTCCAAATAACTCCGGACGCTGAAACAACCATCAAAAATGCACTCGGTGTAAAAGATATACCTAGGAAATGCATGTCCAAAAGTCTAATTCTGGAACAGGGGCAAAATCGTAATTTCGGGTCAAAACGATGTCCGTCGTTGGACCCGCCTTACACCGAAACGCGTGCCAAAGTCTATGGTCTCTAAAGTCCTCAAACTACATGTCTACGGATTCATTTTGAGGAGAGGAACTCAACGGTATGTCCAGTTTTGGATTCCGATGAGCCGTGTACAAAATTGTCCGTTTGAGTGTGTCGCGGGCCCGCCAAAAAGGGTTCCGATTCGACCTTCTCAGAATCGAACAAACTTGGCACACAGGACCAAAATTTTGTTTCAAACCTGTTGGCGCAAGTTTCGTTTTAAATCGACGACTGTACACGAAGTTAGGGCGAAGTTTGCAAATTGGCGATACGGGGGTATCTCGACGGATACGGACTGATTTCGTTACGCACACACGACGAAACTGAGTTCCGTCAGTTCCCACACGTCGGCAACGTCCATACGCGCCTTTTGATGTGTATAGCGCGCGATCACGTCGCCCGGTTTGTCGGGGCACACGCCGTATCGAGAAAAATTTAGAAATTTTATATAAATTAACACAAGTTTTTCCTCAACTTCAACATAAATTTACTTTTTACACGTTAATCGAAACGACGATCCAGAAATACGTTACGATCTCGGTTATGTTGTCTTTTACTGTTTTCAATTAGTTTCTACAATTCTTTACTGCACAGTAAGAAAATTGGCCGACAAGTTGTCGTTTTACAATAGTTTTTAGTATTACAGAAAATATGTTTTTCTTCAACTTCGTCTCGATTTTTTGAGCAATTCGATGGGTTGTTTCGAAATCCACCTGGAGGATCTCGAAGAGGGTCAAGTCTACTTTCCAGAAAATCTTACGGATCGAAAATCGGTGCTACGAGTAAAAAGTTACGTCGTAGGAAAGTAGGGTACCTTGAGTAGGAAAACTGCTCCGTGGGTGACGCGGGGATGACTTCCGATGCTCCGTTCGTCGCGCACAAAACTCCGTCACTGGTGAAACGAACTCGTAGGCGAAGAGGGTATGATCAGCCGCAACTTTCGTTTTGGAAGTTTAGGGTTTTGAGGTTTGTGGAAAAAGTTATATATATAACAAGTTGCAGCCAAACCTAATACTAATGGGTTTCAGATTTCTTAAATTCCCACAAATCCTTACTGACTCGCGCGCGGGGGGGGGGGGTGGTGTTTGCTCCACTGCTGACGCAGGATGGGCCCGCTCACTTAAGTGAGCGGCTGCAGCTCTCTTTCTCTCTTTTTTTTCTTTTCTTTTCTTTATTACCGAAAAGTTAAGTATGTATATATATATATATATATATATATATATATATATATATATATATATATATATATATATATATATATATATATATATATCTTCCTTTTAGCTAGCAAAATTATCACAAAAATTAAAAATAAATTCCTAAATTCCTATATTTAATTATATTTCTTATTTAATAGAAATACGAACATGCACACATATAATAATATATATATACACACATACATTAATTATTCTAATAAACTAGTAGTAAATAAATCCATAAATAATGAAATGCCTAACATAAATTAATTAAATTATAAAAAAATCAAATATGAATTATGGGGGTTTACACACGACCACGTGCATCTCAATCACATGATGTCATGCGTCTAAATACAGTTAGTACACGACTGATAACTGAATGAAAGTTGGTGCAACATCAGGTTGGCGCAACTCAATGTGGCATAATCCAACCTCGCGCACATCAGAATAACTGCTAAAACAGTTATTTCCAGAACTCTATAAATATAGTTTCCAATCATTGTTGATCAGAAAATCAATCAGACAGAGAAATCAAGAACTCTTACAAAATTGCTAGTGCATTCTCCAAAGGCTCTAGTCTTCAAGTTCACATAGTCCAAGGGATAAAGTGATCGTCTTCTGATCAGATTTCTACAGTTGTACTTCTCCAGAAATCATTATACTCTTGTACTCTTTTCTCAGTTTGTAATAAAACTTTTGTTTTTGCAAACAAAATGGCGACTCTGCTGGGGACGACTTTCTCCTCCGACGAGAAGGTGACAACTCAATGTGATACGGCGTCGATCTGCAAGATACAAAAGACTCTGGTTGTTCAGGTCAACCAGACAGCCTACGAGAATATGATTAACACCAAGAGCAACAAGCGCACTGTGGCTATCGCCAAGAATAGGACTGTGTGCACTCCTAAGTTGTAGTGCCCCGCTCCCGTTGGGGCGAAGCACTATGTAATAGGCTCGGGCCAAGTCAGACATGGTCGGGAACATAGATGGCTAGTCTGACTCGGCGACGAGTTTGGTATACAAAAACCATGGCATCAATAAAATCGATTTGGACGAGTGATATGAGTACCATTCCAACTAATGGATCGACTACTGTTGGAATGAGTCCTAGATGCGGTAGGCGGCGTCTTGGCGAAGGAACTCTAAAGGGAGCGATGCAACCCGTCTACCGTTGGTTTTATTAGTTTTCTTGGCTTTCTGAACGAATTGTTGCGTGAATTTGATAGTGTGCTTTCGCGTCGATTTCTGAATGCGTCCTTGAGAATTTCGAAGAAAGGATTAGAGGAAGGGTTCTAATTCGATGCTCGTGCCATTGCAGGAGTTCGTGTAACTGACGCTTGACCGTCGCGAAGCGTTCTCCTACTCTCGACGCAATCTCCTTAGGTGGGTGGTTCTTCGGCCCCTTCTTTTCTACTCCTTCCCGCCAACTAAATTCTTAAAGTTCAACGTTCAAATCGATGATGCTAACGGGATGTATGCTTGCCACTAAGATAAAGAGCTTGGGATAATATATCAACCTAGAGAAGTTAACTCTAAGTTCATAAGTTACACTGAGTAGAGAAAAGATAAAGTTCTAAGAAAAAGATAGAACATATTCATGCCATGCAAAACACAACGATGAAAACCTTGGTGGCGGTACATCATACCTCGGGGAATTTGGTGCCTACGGGACGCTAAATCAGAACGTACGGTTTCGGGGGAAGGGACCCTTGCACGAGTAAGAATGATTATGTGATTCGATAATGGTTACGCTATGCAATTTACTTCATACATATTAAACTGTTCATACATTCGCATGGTCAAGGACGACTTGTGCACAAGGTGAGTTTTCCTCGAGACGGTACCCGGGGCCCTGGGACCGAATCGGCCTAGGAGGAAATTATGGAAATCGTGCTTCGGCGCGAGGCATTACGAGACCTCCAGTTAGGCTCGCTACCTGGACTGGAGGGCGCGTCGTAAGGCTACGTAATCGTCCTTCTTGGTGTCGATATCACCAATGACCGCATATAGGATAGATTGCATGCTCACCTATTGTCTTGTGCAGGTGGTAAGTATCATGTATATTTTGTGCAGGAAAGGAGCACGGCCGTGGTAAGAATGTGCTTAAATGTGCCTTCGATATGAAATGCAACTCATATAGTTCTAAATAGAAAGATCACATCGTATGCCTGAATCCTTAATAAGCAGTGTCGGTTTAGACGAGTGGATTCGTCCCATCCACTAGCAAGTGTGCTAACCCCCAACTCCCCAGGTAACGAGCGTGCTGCGGGAGCTCGAGACTAAGCTGGAGCTGAAGAACGGGAGGCGGTACGAAGCTCTCCTATTTTGAAGTATTTTGATGCCCAATTCAGACCGAAGGCTTTTGTTCAATATATAAAGGGGCATGAATGTATGGAACGTCGAGGATTATTTCAAGGCGAGCTTGTCGACAGCTTACTTTTGTGTTTCAAAGATGTAGCCGCAACGGCATATGTAATGTAAATATGACCTTGCACATATTTTGCAAGTTTATGAATGAAAAGCTAAATTTCTTCCTATGCTATATTTTCAACTCTCTGTACTGTTTAATTTCAACGCGTCGAGTCAAAAAGGAATTTCCAATTACACATCCTTGCCTTGTGCAAGTCCATTCAGACTTGCACGGCATCACGTCCCGACCCGTGGGGATCGATTTATATCGAGTCAAGGCGATGGCGACCGATTCGGCGAGTCGGGGCATGACAAGTTGGTATCAGAGCACGGTTCACACCTCGGACCTTCCAAAATGCTTTCTTTAGATGATGCCGTTGCGATTTTTCAAAAACTATGCTTTTCGACATATGCGGCCTGAAATAATCGTTCCATACATATAAGCCTGTATTGCTCAATTTTGTAGGAATGACGGAAAGACTGGGTGTCCCCACATTGATTAGCATCGATAGCACCGAAGGTGCGACGCCTAGCGAATCGGCCATGGAGCGACTACTACGCCTCATGGAACTCCAACAACGTCAGTCAGAGATGCAGCAACGACAGCTGCAGGAACAAATCCAGGCCCAAGTCAGCGCCCAACAAAAGCAAATGGACGCCCTGACCAGGATCGTGAGTACCATAGCGACGCAACAGAACTCGACGACCGTCATGTCCGAGGAAGAAGTGCAAGCCGAAAAGACAAAACATGTGTCTTCCTCCTCCCTGCTCAAGATGACCAAGTTTAAGAAAATGAACCTGCCGGACTTCAACGGTCGAGCAGAGCCTGACAAAGTCATGGGGTGGCTAGTAAAGATTGAGAGTCTGTTCACTCTCCTCAATATCAAGGGGTTCAAAAAAGTCGGGTACGCAGCGTTGCAGCTCAACTTGAGGGCCTACGACTGGTGGGAGGCGAAGAAACAGGAGCTTCAAGAGTCCAACCCCAGCGCCAAGATCTCGTGGGAGACGTTCAAACGGGCCTTCCTCGAATAAATACATCCCTCGTGCCCTTCGTCGACAGAAGGAAGAGGAATTCATGTCCTTGAAGCAAGGAAACTTGTCCGTTGAAGACTACGATGCGAAGTTCGCGAAGCTAGCGAAGTTTGTCGAGGCTTTTCTGCCGAACGCAGAGGCGTGGTGCGAGCGCTTCCAGCAAGGCCTAAACGAAGATTTGCGTCGGGACGTCATGAACCAGAGATGCCAGACGTACAGGGAATCATATAACGACGCTCTTGATATGGAGCGGGTCTTCGGTCGAGCATCGCAGAAGGGCGGATCAAGCATCTGCAACAACTTCAACAAGCGTCCTAATGACGCAGGAGGATCTGGTGCGCCAAAGCGCCAGAACACGACCGAGTATCGGGGGCCTCACCCAGGCGTACGTTGCCATCGCTACGGTAAGATGGGACATCTGGCAGTCGATTGCCGAGGGGGATGCTTCAAGTGTGGCCAGCTAGGTCACAAGGCGGTAGATTGTCGAATGGGGAGGGCGAACCAACATCCACTAAGGGACGTCCAGAGCCAGAACAAGGCGTCTCCCGCCCATGGCGCAAACGCGGTGCCCGTGAACCCACAAAATCGCCAAGGGGCGCAAGGCCGAGTCTACGCACTAACGCGGGACGAAGCCTATGCGTCCGACACTGTCGTGACAGGTATACTACTCTATAAAAATTTGCCTGCTAGAGTATTGTTCGATTCGGGTGCAACACATAGTTTCATATCAGCCAACTTTGTAAAAGAAAATGAATTACCTATGCAACTTTTAGATATGAATCTTAGCGTTAGCACTCCATCGGGAGTAGATATGCCTACCACTCATATTTGTAGGGACGGTTACATATGCATCGGAGGGAAGAATCTATCCTAGGAAGTTATCGTCCTCGACGTCAAGGAGTACGATATAATCCTCGGCATGGATTGGTTGGGTGCATGCCACGCAACGATCGAGTGCACGGAGAAGCGAGTTGTGTTCCGCCTTCCGGGCGAAACCGAGTTCTCCTATTCGTACGGTGCGGCATCAAAGTCGGCAATGGTGATATCGGCAATTTCGGCAAGGCGTATGTTGCATTCTGGGTGCAGCGGATACCTAGCATCAGTTCGAGACACGAGAATGGAGATTGCAAGCACGGCCCAGACTGAAGTCGTAGCAGAATTTCCTGATGTGTTCCCAGACGAGTTGCCAGGGATGCCGTCGGACCGAGAGATAGAATTCAGCATCGACACCTTCCCGGACACCCGACCGATATCCAAAGCACCCTATCGAATGGCGCCGGCAGAGCTGAAGGAACTGAAGGCACAACTACAAGAGTTACTAGATCGCGGATACATTCGCCCTAGTGTCTCCCCGTGGGGTGCCCCAGTGTTGTTTGTGAGGAAAAAGGATAGATTGATGCGGCTGGGCATCGATTATCGGGAACTCAACGAAGCCACGGTACGAAACAAGTATCCGTTACCGAGAATAGATGATCTGTTTGACCAGCTACAAGGGGCGACGGTGTTTTCCAAGATTGATCTTCGTTCAGGCTACCATCAATTGAAGATCAAGTCCGAAGACGTGTCGAAGTCCGCCTTCCGAACCCGATATGGTCACTACAAATTTCTAGTCATGCCTTTCGGATTGACCAACGCTCCTGCCGCGTTCATGGATCTAATGAACCGGGTGTTCCGACCATTCATAGACAAATTTGTCGTTGTATTCATCGACGACATTCTCATATATTCGAAGAGCAAGGACGAGCACGTGGAATACTTGAAGACGGTGCTACAGACTCTGCGTGAACATCAACTCTATGCTAAGCTAAGCAAGTGCGAGTTCTGGATGAACAGCGTGACGTTCCTTGGGCACGTTGTCTCCGTTGAAGGCGTCACGGTGGACCCAAAGAAGATTGAAGCAATAGTCGAATGGAAGCGGCCTACCTCAGCAGGCGACATCTGAAGTTTCCTCGGCTTGGCGGGCTACTACCGTAGATTCGTAAAAGATTTTGCCAAAATTGCGTCGCCTCTGACTCGCCTCACCCAAAAGGGAGTCGCATTCGAGTAGAACGACGCCTGCGAATCGAGTTTCCAAGAGTTGAAGAAATGGCTCATCTCAGCGCCGATCCTTACACTTCCAGACGGGCCGGAAGGGTTTCAGATATTTAGCGATGCATCGCGGACAGGTTTGGGATGCGTGCTTATGCAAAGGGATAAGGTGATTTCGTTTGCTTCGAGACAATTGAAGCAACACGAGAAGAATTATCCTACACACGATCTTGAGTTAGCGGCCATTGTGTTCGCGTTGAAGCTATGGCGGCACTATCTTTATGGTGTAGCTTGCCGCATCTATACGGACCACAAGAGCCTCAAATACATCTTCACTCAACGGGACCTGAACTTACGGCAGTGGCGTTGGCTCGAACTCATCAAAGACTACGATCTGACTATCGAGTACACGCCAGGTAAGGGGAACGTTGTGGCAGACGCGCTGAGTAGAATGTTTGCAGGGTGCTTGTCTATCAACCGTAGCATACAGCGAGACTTGGCGGAGATGGGTATCGAACTCCGAGTCCGTTACCGTGGAGTACGATTAGCCCAATTGCACCTTGAGTCGAGCCTGTACAATAAAATAAAGACCGCACAGAAGGACGACCCATTCCTGAAGAAGATGCGCGAGCTGATTTCGACGAAAAAGGCGACCGACTTTGTGGTGGACGAGGGCGGAATGACGCGGATGAAGGGAAGGATATGCGTGCCGGACCATGCTGAACTTAGAAAGGAGATTCTGACGGAGGCCCATTATGCGAAGTACTCGTTGCACCCCGGGAGTACCAAAATGTATAAGGACCTGTGTACGACCTTTTGGTGGCACGGCATGAAGAAAGACGTGGCGACGTTCGTGTCACAGTGTATGGCCTGTCAACGGGTGAAGGTCGAGCATCAAAGACCAGGCGGGGAGCTACAGAACCTCGATATTCCAGTATGGAAATGGAACGACATCTCTATGGATTTCATCATGGGCCTTCCGAAGACGTCGCAGGGGAATGATGCGATTTGGGTCATTGTCGATCGTTTGACCAAATTGGCTCATTTCATCGCTATTAAAGCATCATGGAGCGTTGATCGGTTAGCTCAAATTTATCTCGACGAGATCGTCAGACTGCACGGGGTACCAGCCACAATCATTTCGGACAGAGACGGGCGATTCTTATCACATTTCTGGACGAGTCTACAGGCGGCACTGGGCACTAAGTTGAACCTTAGCTCCGCGTACCACCCGCAAACCGATGGCTAGACAGAAAGAGTGAATCAGATCCTGGAGGATATGCTACGTCTGTGCGCGATAGATTTGAAGACTAGCTGGGACACGCACTTGCCACTCGCGGAGTTCGCATACAACAACAGTTACCAATCGAGCATCCAAATGGCTCCCTACGAGGCACTTTATGGGAGGAAGTGCTGATCTCCGATTTCCTGGGATGAAGTCGGGGAGCGACAGGTGCTCGGGCCAGAACTAGTCGAACAAGCCGTCGAGAAATTTGCATGATTCGAGATAGGCTCCACATTGCTCAGAGTCGACAAAAGAGTTATGCAGATACTCGTCGACGACCGTTAGAGTTCTTGGTTGGGGACCATGTGTTTCTGAAGGTGACGCCGATGCGGGGCGTCATGCGATTCGGGGTAGAAGGCAAGCTGAGTCCAAGATTCGTAGGGCCCTTCGAAATCCTCGAAAGAGTGGCGACCGTTGCTTACCAGATCGCGCTACCTCCTGCCCTGGCCGAAGTGCACGACGTCTTCCATGTCTCCCAACTTCGGAAGTACGTACATGACCCAAGTCATATGGTTAGTTTCGATCAGTTGGAGCTACGCGCCGATCTATCATACTCGGAGGAGCCTATGCAAATTTTGGACCGTAAAGAAAAGATCCTGCGGAGCCGATCGATGTCCTTGGTACGCGTACTCTGGCACAACCATTCCGTCGAGGAGTCGACGTGGGAGCTAGAGGCGGAGATGAGGGAGAAGTACCCTTCACTTTTCGCCGACGAAGGTCAGACCCTTGTTCTTAAGTTTCGGGACGAAACTTTTTCTTAGGGGTATATTATGTAGTGCCCCGCTCCCATTGGGGCGAAGCACTATGTAATAGGCTCGTGCCAAGTCAGACATGGTCGGGAACATAGATGGCTAGTCTGACTCGGCAACGAGTTTGGTATACAAAAACCATGGCATCAATAAAATCGATTTGGACGAGTGATATGAGTACCGTTCCAACTAATGGATCGACTACTGTTGGAATGAGTCCTAGATGCGGCAGGCGACGTCTTGGCGAAGGAACTCTAAAGGGAGCGACGCAACCCGTCTGCCGTTGGTTTTATTGGTTTTCTTGGCTTTCTGAACGAATTGTTGCGTGGATTTGATAGTGTGCTTTCGCGTGGATTTCTGAATGCGTCCTTGAGAATTTCGAAGAAAGGATTGGAGGAAGGGTTCTAATTCGATGCTCGTGCCATTGCAGGAGTTCGTGTAACTGACGCTTGACCGTCGCGAAGCGTTCTCCTACTCTCGGCGCAATCTCCTTAGGTGGGTGGTTCTTCGGCCCCTTTTTTTCTACTCCTTCCTGCCAACTAAATTCTTAAAGTTCAACGTTCAAATCGATGATGCTAACAGAATGTATGCTTGCCACTAAGATAAAGAGCTTGGGATAATATATCAACCTAGAGAAGTTAACTCTAAGTCCATAAGTTATACTGAGTAGAGAAAAGATAAAGTTTTAAGAAAGAGAGAACATATTCATGCCATGCAAAACACAACGATGAAAACCTTGATGGCGGTACATCATGCCTCGGGGAATTTGGTGCCTACGGGACGCTAAATCAGAACGTACGGTTTCGGGGGAAGGGACCCTTGCACGAGTAAGAATGATTATGTGATTCGATAATGGTTACGCTATGCAATTTACTTCATACATATTAAACTGTTCATACATTCGCATGGTCAAGGACGACTTGTGCACAAGGTGAGCTTTCCTCAAGACGGTACCCGGGGCCCTGGGACCGAATCGGCCTAGGAGAAAATTATGGAAATTGTGCTTCGGCACGAGGCATTGCGAGACCTCCAGTTAGGCTCGCTACCTGGACTGGAGGGCGCGTCGCAAGGCTACGTAATCGTCCTTCTTGGTGTCGATATCACCAATGACCGCATATAGGATAGATTGCATGCTCACCTATTGTCTTGTGCAGGTGGTAAGTATCATGTATATTTTGTGCAGGAAAGGAGTACGGCCGTGGTAAGAATGCGCTTAAATGTGCCTTCGATATGAAATACAACTCATATAGTTCTAAATAGAAAGATCACTTCGTATGCCTGAATCCTTAATAAGCAGTGTCGGTTTAGACGAGTGGGTTCGTCCCATCCACTAGCAAGTGTGCTAACCTCCAACTCCCCAGGTAACGAGCGTGCTGTGGGAGCTCGAGACTAAGCTGGAGCTGAAGAACGGGAGGCGGCACGAAGCTCTCCTATTTTGAAGTATTTTGATGCCCAATTCAGACCGAAGGCTTTTGTTCAAATGTATAAAGGGGCATGAATGTATGGAACGCCGAGGATTATTTCAAGGTGAGCTTGTCGACAACTTTCTTTTGTGTTTCAAAGATGTAGCCGCAACGGCATATGTAATGTAAATATGACCTTGCACATATTTTGTAAGTTTATGAATGAAAAGCTAAATTTCTTCCTATGCTATGTTTTCAACTCTCTGTACTGTTTAATTTCAACGCATCGAGTCAAAAAGGAATTTCCAATTACACATCCTTGCCTTGTGTAAGTCCATTCAGACTTGCACGGCATCACGTCCCGACCCGTGGGGATCGATTTATATCGAGTCAAGGCGATGGCGACCGATTCGGCGAGTCGGGGCGTGACATAAGTCTCCTGCAGTTGCTGTTGTCCAGGCGCATCTTGAGTGCTCAGTGGCCAAGGCGCAATCCGCCTCAGTGGCTCAGGCACATCCTACTTATATTACCAGGGTGCAATCCACTCTTCCTGCTGCCCGCGCGCAGTCCACTACTCTCTTTACTGCCAAGGCATAGTCTGTTCAAGCCGTTGCTGAGGCGCAGTCTACCCATGTTGCAGCCAAAGTGCCACCAGTAGCCTATATTACTAGGGTGCAACCAGTAGCCCGTAGTGCTATGGCGCAACCCAAGCAATCAGTGACACAGGCGCAGTCTGCTGCTCTGGCGCAACCCAAGGGAACTAGTCTTTTGGCTATTCCCTCTTCATCTTTTCCAGTTCTGAACTCGGAGAAGCAATGTTCTAGTGCCAAAACTAGACAAAACAAAGGGAAGAGTCCTCTGACATTTCCTCAACTAGCGCAACATGTGCCTAAAGTGGTCCCACAACATAACAGAGGGGAACGCTTCTTAGCTGACCCTCTACAAAATAAAGTAAAGCACCTTTTGGTCTTTTCTAAAACTTTCCTGGTCTATGACTTAGAGGAAGATATATCAGATTCTACTCCTTTAAACAGAGGTCTTCGGATCTCTGATATCGAAAAGAACACTGATCAAAGAGGCATCTTGCCTACCCCTATAGGGTCTCGTCAAGATCGTCCCACCTTGCAAATTTTAAGATCTAAGCAAGAAAAACTGAGGGTATCACAAACAGAGACACCTGGAGCAGAGTTTTCTGATCTACATGCTTATCTTAATAGGCGTCAACCAGTATCAACTTTGGTGAAACGTAAGAACTCTATGCTGAAGGCCAATATGCACCAGAAGCCAAAGTTTGAAAATAAAGACCCAACCACTTATGTTAATGAGTTGAGTACGTCTTTGTACACTCAGGTAACTAAACATCTGAAGAATAAGAGATATTTTCCTAATATCATTAAGGAATATGTTCCTCCGACTTCTTCTCGTCCTGAAGTGGTAACTGATCTCCGGGAACGTCTTACACAAAGACGGGAGATTGCAGGGATGTCTCTTTCACCTCTAGATCGCCACTGCCTTCATGAAGTCGTTATCAACTGTTGTTGCGAATCGGCTCGACGATCTATCTTCGATCGTCTAAACTATGCTTCAACTCCCGAACATATAATAGAAGATGAAGACGAGCTATTATATGCTTCTGTCAATATGACTTCTCAAGGCACCGGGGGTGGGAAACGTCCAAGACGTAATGCATCCCAAAATCCCAATCAGCAATACGTGGATCGGATTCATGCATCCAGTGAAGGTATCTTTCAATACCCCAGATCAAGAAATCGAAATTTGAACCAAGGTGTCTTTAATCAAGAAGATCTCCCATCGCTCATCTAGGAGAAGACTCATTTTCGGAGTTTGATGCAGGTAGTAAAAGTTATGAACAAACTATCTCATCAATAGCAGCAAGAGAAGTGATGGCATATACCGTTATGGATGATCAAGATGCTTCTACTTCGACCAGTCAGGAGCAACGAATTCTTGCACTTGAAGACAAATTGAAGACGATGGCTGAGATGGTCGCAAGTATGCACACTATAATCGTGGCTCAACATACAGTGCCACCGATTATAAATCCTGCCACTAATCCAGAGCTTATAGCATCTTCTGTACCTGTTAGTCTGGGGGTACCGCTTCCTCAGGTTGCCTCTGTGCCAATTCAAGCTGATTCCAGTCAGTCTGGTACTGGGGGTGATAATTATCATGTTGTTCGTCCTCCTAACACTTCTAATCAGCCCACCAATTCCCAAACATCAAGGGATTTTAATGAGGCTATGAAACTCTTACGCACTCAATTTGAGGCCTTCAAGCAGAAAGATGGCCTACAAAGATTGGGCATAAAGCAACCATATCCTACAGAGTGGAAGGAGGTTCCATTTCCTCCTAAATACAAGCTTCCGACTATTATGTTGTTTGATGGCAGCACTTCTCCAAGTCAGTACATTAATCAATTTAAAGTGATGACTGATCAACTACAGCCAAATGATGCTCTTCTTACCAGAGTGTTCGTCGGTTGTTTAGCTGGTGCAGCATACGACTGGTATCGTAGCTTGTCTGATGGCTGCATAACTTCTTTTGTTGGTTTCAAGCAAATGTTCTTGGAACGGTTTTATGAGAGAATTAACGATATGATAATGTCTCCTCTCATCAAGATCAAATAATGGCACAATGAATCCATGGAGAGTTTCATTGAAAGATTCTGCCGAGAGACACTTAAAATGCCTTTAGGAACTCCATCTGCTGTAACAATAGACACTTGCAAATCAAACTTGTTTCCTATTATCAGTATGTGGACAGGATCTACACAATTTTAAGATTGGCCTTCTTTCATTATGAATGCCAAGGCTGCTGAAGTCAGTGCCGAAAAGTTCAAACAGTTAGGAATTCAGATGACTCATCCTAACCAAGATGAACATTCTATACCCGGCGGTAATAATCGCCAGAATAACCGCAAGGGTAAAGAAATACTGGCCATCAATCTCAAAGGCAAAGAATCTTTGGCTGTCAATATTACTCAGACGGCGTCTACTCCATCAGCACCACCGCCGAAACCAACTCGTCCAAAAGAAGAGTATTGTTTCGATGAAGATGATACTTTGAGCTTCTTCGATTGCTTGATCAAAAGCAATATGATTCAACTACCAGAGGCAAAACGGCCGAAAGAAGTGGATAAAATCGATCACCCTAAATACTGTGTTTATCACAGATTTATAGGACATCCAACCAGAGCATGTTATGTGCTCAAAGGCAAAATCCAAGAGTTGGTCAACTCTGGAGCAATTACTCTTCAGCAGGACGAGAAGACGGTGACTGCTAACGTGGTTTCTCTACAATTCGGTGATTTTCTACCACAGCTTGTACAAGATGGTGTTGTCCCCATTCCAAGGACTACTATTGAGATCGTGAATCTTCCACCTCCCCAAAATGAAGGTCTTGTTCCACTATCAACTGACAGAGGAGAGATTATGTGGATTCACCTAGATCTGGTGGCAGATTTTGAAATGCCTTCCTCTTCTAAACAAAAAAAGCGCTCCAAAGTTAAAACTAATAACTGCAATATGGTATCCTTTGAACCAGTAGCAGAAAAAAAAAATTCTAATTGGCACTAGATTTGGGAAACCTTATCTTCGGGAATATCCCAAAAATCAAGAGAACCCGGTTACATCTCCTGATGCTCCTCCTACATCATCTTCTCCTGCAGAGAATATACCATCCACATCCCTGCCGGTGGTTGAACCAACTCCTTCTAAACCGACATCAGCAGACAAGGGAAAGCAGCCTGTCCATTTTGACAAAGAATTGAAGAAGTCCTCATCTCTTGGACTCGAAAAGCCATATAATTTTGACATATTAGCTCAATTAGTCAATACTCCAGCAAGACTGTCCATCTTTGAACTCTCACGTCTCTTAAAAGAAACTCGAGAAACGTTAAGTGAAGCCTTGATGTAGGCTGATGCTTGTCTTACTCTTCTCAAGAAACCTGAAAAGGAGCCAGTCAGCTGTGCACATTGTCATAGTATATTTGAGTTAATGCCCAACATCACTTTTACACAAGATGACATGTTGTTAGAAGACAATCGTCATGATCGTCCTCTCTATTTCACGGGGTATGTAGACACTATAAAAGTTGACCGTATCCTGATTGACCCAGGGTCCGCACTTAGCATCATGCCGAAGTCTTTGCTAGATGCCTTGAAGATCCCAGTTCATAACCTTTCTACAACTATCATTACAATCCTGGGGTTCAATCAAGGAAGAAGTGAACCTTGGGGAAGATATGCCTAAAACTTCAAATTGGCAATTTTCGTACGAAGGTAACTTTCTATGTTATTGACAATCATGGCTCATACAATGCTTTATTAGGAAGATCATTCCTCCATGAACATAATATTGTACCCTCTACTCTCCACCAATATTTCAAATATGTGGATGATAATAGAGAAGTCCAAAAAGAGGTTGCAGATCTGAATCCTTTCAAAGGAGTTAAAGCATACTGCAACGATTCCCGCATGTACAAGGAGGAATTTATGAAGGTGGTCCTAGTAATGGACACAGATGAAGAACAGAAAAATATGTCGAATGATACTCTGGTGATCCCAGTCAAAGGACGTGCCTCCTGTCCTCAGTCTTCCAAACCACTGACTATCTATCTTCCTTCCCATGAGAAGCAGTCTATTGGAGATAATCAGGAACAAAGGGAGCTCACCTCTTCTGAGCCACTTGTAATTGACCTTCGTCGTAAGAAGCCCCCTTCTCCTTCTCGTTCTTCTTCTCCCTATTTTGTCATCAATCTGACTAAGCCTGCTAAGTTTAAAGTTCCTATTGTAAATGCTGGTATAAAAATCAATAAAACATCTCCTTTGCAGTATATTGATGTCTCTTACTATACTCAACGTTACTTGGATATGCTAGATAGCTTTAAACCACTTACAATAGGAGTCGTATCATCTCTACGAAATGTGGTATCCTTGGATTCAATACAAGAGTCGTACTTCTTAGTACCGTCTCGAAAGAAAGGTGAAAAGCCTATATTCTTCAATAAAAGAAAGGAACCAAAAGTCATACTCTACAATGATAATAGAGATGATACAGGAAGGCTACAATTACGCCGCTATAGTCCACAATCCAAAGCAATCATCCATAAAATGGGCTATAATTTTAGAACAGGCTTAAACAGCGACAAAGGAAGGCGGACTCCTCTTCGTCAGTAAAATGAAGCAGAGTTTAGGTTATACTTCACCACTCCCAACTCCAGAACCTTCCGAATCTGACGAAGAAGAACGATCTAATTCTTCTGATTCTATCTCATGGGATTCCGATACCAGCATTGGTCATGTTCTTCTAATATGGTATCTGCCGAATTCTCAGAAGATGATGACATCGAAGAAGCTCCTGAAGTGGACCTTTGGGCACAAAGGATGGACAATAAGTGGGAACTTTATTTTGAACAACGAGAACCACCTATTAAGGACCAATAAGTCCAAATCGATATTGGAGAGGATAGCGTATCACGACCAATCTTCATTAGCAAGAATCTCTCAGAGGATGATAAACAAGAATTAATCACCTTATTCGTGAATACATAGATGTCTTCGCCAGGAGTTATGAAGATATGTCGGGATTAAATCCTCAAATTGCAACTCACAAACTTAATATCTTGCCAAATGTTAAGCCAGTCAAACAACACCAACAGCGATTCAAGCCTGAAATGATGGATGCAATTGATGATGAAGTCAAAAAGCTTATAGCCTGTAGTTTTATCAGAGAAGAACAGCATCCTGACTGGGTAGCCAACGTTGTTCCACTTTTGAAGAAAATCAGAAAGGTTCGAGTTTGCGTAGACTTTCAGGATCTCAATGATGCTTGCCCTAAAGACGAATTCTCTCT
Organism: Iris pallida; assembly: GCA_029216955.1. NCBI lineage: Eukaryota > Viridiplantae > Streptophyta > Magnoliopsida > Asparagales > Iridaceae > Iris > Iris pallida. Next base: position 515,901 of record JANAVB010024997.1, read on the forward strand.
CCCAATTACTGATGTCATGATCGACAATACCTGTGGATTCAAACGAATTTTTTTTATGGATGGATTTTCTGGATATAATCAAATTCGGATGAATCCTGAAGATGAAAAACATACTTTATTTTGTACTCCTCGTGGAGTATACTGTTATACAATCATGCCATTTGGTCTTAAGAATGCAGGTACAACTTACCAGCGGGCTATGAGTACTATCTTTCGAGATCATCTGCGAAAGACTGTCGAATGCTATGTTGACGATATTGCTGTCAAAAGTCGTCTCAAGGAAGATCACATTCAAGTTTTAAGAACTATCTTCAATCTAATGTGTCAGCATCCTTTCTTCAAAAACTGAAGTGATTGTTCATTCATTCACTTTCTTTGACTTATCATTCTTTTGGCATTTATTGTCTATTGTTTTAAATAATATGAATTCACGTCCTTTACACCTCTAAATTCTGATTATTTATATCAGCAACTTGTCACATCCTTATTTACCTCTGATAAAGTTGTCTATTGAAATAACAGTATTGCTAAACTTTATATTCTGCCATGTCCACATTACCTCTGAGCAGATATAATGAATATTGTTATATTCTAAATCCTGAAATATATCATGTCCAGTACCTCTGAATATATTTTCTATTCTATTACTTATATCTATAACAAGATATACAACAAGTAATGGAACCACATAAAAAGTCTTTACTATTTTTTTTTACAAAAGAAGAAAAAAAAAAGTACATTGTAGAAAGCAACAACAAAATTTGCCCATTTTTACTCCGAAGGGTAGATGATAAGTTCTGCAATTTGTTTCTTCAGAACTTGAACTCTTTCATCACGAGAATCTAGCACTCTCTGCCTAGCTTCAACTCGTCCTGATTCAGGGTCGAAAGGTTGTAGAGCAACAGTTCGACGTGTTAGCTCTTCATTCTGACGATGTTCAAATTCCTTCTTCTGGTCCTTCAAAATCTCCACCTGAACAACAGCAGATTGGTACAATTAATTTTTTTGTTCTATGTTCTGCTTAGCAGTTTGGAGTTTTGTTTGAAGTTGAGCAATTTTGGCTTCTAGATCAGCAGCCTTTTTCTCTTCCTCTGTAGCCTTAGTCTTATGACTCTCAGCAATAACAGCTGCATCAGATATTTGAATGTCTAGCTCAGAGGATTGTCTAGTAAAAGCCAGCAGAAATGTTTCAAAATCAGCTTTACTAATTTCTGCTTCTCGAACCATGGTTTCATATTCCGTGTTTACTAGTGGCTCGATATCTCCTCCTTTCAGCTCCTTATAAGCCTTAATTGAACTCTCTAACTCATCCAAAATATGTTCCAAAAATGAAGCTTGAGCTTCGTCTCCTTGACTACGGATGCCTTCGATTAAGAATGTAGTGGGAGTCCTAACGGTGCTGAAAGGGACATCCTCTCTCTCCATAACTCTATGAACTAAGGACTCCAGAGACGTAAAGAAGACTCTTGTGAAAGAGGTCACCACAAATTTTTTAGCTGCCAGGGCTCCTGGAGTGGCTACTATGTTTGTAGAAGTCTTCACAGCTTTAGTAGGTGGAGGTACTTCAACTGGAGCACTAATATGAGAGGAGCTTCCTTCTCCAGCTATAGTCCCAGTGGGTGCTTCTGCAAATCACGTTTGTCATTTATGTTGATAACATATAATGCTAAAGACGCTATGACAAATCATTCATATTGGGAAATTTACCTGAGCTGAGTACATTATGAGGAGTCTCGACAGCTTTAACTGTCTCGGACTGAAGCTTGGGCAGCGTCTCTGCAGACATGGTAGCCTGACTACTCCCTACTCCCGATTCAGTCGGAGGTGGCAAAGTTACTGGAGTATCATTGATTAATTTTGTTGCTACCTTAAACATTTTAGGCTGCTCAGTGGTCGTGGGTTCATTAACTTCAGGAAGATTGATATGTTCCTTATCATGAACCACATCCTCCTCATCTTTAGCAATTGAAGGATCTTCATCAACTGGTATTTCTTGTGATGATGGTGCATTCGCTAAAATTTGTTTTTCTTTAGTAATGTTGTCCCAATCATCATCATAAGTTTCATCATCAAAATTGCAATCGTTCAATGCATCAATCACTGCCTCTCCTGAATGAGTAGATACTTGAGCTTGTGAAGTATCTTGTGGAGGTAAATCTTGCTTTAGAAAGGAAGCTTTTGGACTCACGGGAGTTGGAGAGGGAATTGTTATCCCCGTTGCAGCAAGTACATTAGCAGGAACATTTACTGTCATGATGGTGGTAGGAGGATGGACATCTGTTGAAGTGACCAATGTAAAGGAGAGCAATTTAGACATATATCTTTGATAAAAATCAAAATATGAGAATATGTCACAATTTTGATATTACCTTCTTGAAATGGTTCTTCTTCAGCAACTATCAATTTTCTTCTGACTTCTTTGGGTATTGATGCGCCTGGCTCTGCAACAGCTTCAGTACGATCACCCCCCCCGGATTGATCAAGGAAGTAGAAGTTCCTCCTTCCATAACCTTCCCCTGTTTCTGAATAGAAGAAGGGGTAATGTCCTTCTCTCCAGAAGAAGAACTGAGAAGCAACTGTTTTGATTGAGAACGAGTTGTTCTCATAGTCGCTGGTTCATTGATAACCAATGACGTTCTTTTCTTCATTTCCGGAACCCATGGAGAATTAGGTGGATTATCTCGCTGAGGAGAGGCCATCGTCTCCTTAGTTTTTCTCTTCTTCAAACCTTTTACAGGAGATTTTTCCTTCCGCACCTTTATGGATATGTCTAGAGGATCTTGAACTGGATCACAATAGTTCATTAAAATTGATGCCTCCAAAGGTTCATCAGCAGGATCTTTGTCTTCTACATCCCGAAAAGACTTAAGAGTACGTTTTCCTTGTTTAAATCTCTTTTTAGTTGCGAAGCTGTATGCAGGATGAAAGCTTTTAGCGAATGTGTTCGTTGAAGTATAGAAGTTTGCATATGAATATAACATGCGCGGGCCTTGTGGAAGTTTGTAAGGCATAGAAAAGATAGCTTTTGTACCCTGGGCGTTATAATAAATCCAAGCCCGAGCCCCATCAATGAAATAACCCTTGGCTTGTAGGCAAGTGGTTGTATTACCTACATGAAGCTGATCGTACCTGTAGAAGCATGGAAAAGAATAGAGAAAGATCCATGCGGCCAGGAAATCCCGTGCGGCTCAGAAAGCCCATGCGGCTCAGAGGTTCATGCGGCGCGAGGGACTATGCGGCTCGATACGTTCCATGCGGCTCAGAAGAGAAGACATGTGGCTTGCAAACAGTTCTTCCCTTCGTCCTATACTGTATTAATTACCTTGACGGCTGACAGCTCTGAAAAAAGTGACAGCCCTGACACAAAAGATGTAATTATGACTCTGTCATAATGACAGACTCCTAGGGAAACGAAGGAGATCTCTGACATAAATCCCCCGAGATCCAGAAAATGCCACGCAGCCTAGACACGTGGACAGTCGTATGCGGCCCAAGCGGAGACTCATCCATGCGGCTTACGAAGATTAGGCCCATGCGGCTCACGAAGAGTAGCCCCATGCGGCTCATGAAGACTAGCTCCATGCGGCTCACGAAGACCAGCCCCATGCGGCTCACGGAAGACTAGCTCCATGCGGCTCACGAAGACCATCCCCATGTGGCTCAATGAGGAGCAATCTTCCTGCAGCTCAGATTCTGCTGTTTTGATACGTGGCATGATAGCAGGGCACGTGGCATCAGATTGATCGAAATCTCTCAGCAAATCCCAATGAAATATTAGGATCAAATCAGATCATTTGCAAATAAGCCAATTAAAGACACGTGTCAAAAAATTCGAGGTTGGCATGACAAATCAGGAGGATTTATGTCAATCAGCATTAATTACCCATAAAGGATTTGATGTAATCACATTTATTGCTCAAATCTCGATGAACGGCCCAGATCCAATGATCAATAGCCGCCGACTTACAAGAATGGGCAATCATTGTAAACCCTAATGAGGCCCCCCACTCTTATAAATAGCAGGGTGCCATTTCCTTGCAAAAAGGAGACACACATACGGAGACACGCAGAGATATACAGAGAGAGACAGAGACATACACAGAAGCAGAGAGAGACATAGAGAGCCAAAGAGCCTGAAGAAAGAGAGTATTTCTTCATCAACGCCCAGCAGTTCTTCTACAGAGCCAAGGCTGCACCCGATCGTCCAAGGAGTAAGGCAGAGCTGCCGTAGCTTTCCCGAGCCTCTACCGTCACCCCCCAGAATCTAAAATAAGTAATTGTACTTAGACTGCTGTACCTAGGTTTTCGTCCCTAGGCTTTCTTTGTACAAGCGAGTTTGTAACGTGAAGTAAAAGTCCAGTCCTTCGATAATTGTTCTGCTCTTTTATATTTTATGGCAAACACGATGGCGACTCTACTGGGGACAAACTTCTCCACGGCTGAGGAGTTGGTGACGTAATCGGACGCAGCCAAACTTGGCTCCATGCAACAGAAGATGGTCGTCGGCTTCGACCAACAGGCGTTTGAAGAAATGCTCTCTGAAGGAAGCGCTGGCCCGGTCCAGAAGCGAACCCGCACAAAGAAAGCTCGCTGCGAGTGGAGGCCAAAATCATTTGCTCCTCCACAAGCTCTGGATGGGATACTCTCGGCTACCCAAGACGGCGAAGGCGACTCTCATACTGCTCCACTTTGAGCCGTAGAGAACTCTGCTATCCCCAAGTCCGGCAGAGGAAAGCACTACGATGCTGGACTTGCAGGGACAAAGAGTGATTCTACGCGCCCCAAGAAGAAGCCGAACGACCATCTGCTCCACTTCGAGCCGTAGAGAACTCTGCCAACAGCATGCAGGATGCTCATGCGGTTGAGTCTGCCAGCCGTATAAAGGAGGTCTATACGGCCAGACAATTCAGCCGTATGAAGAAAACTCATGCGGCTAAAGCTTCCAGCCGTATGAAGAAAACCTATGCGGCTACGCCTGCCAGCCGCATGAAAGTTATTGATGACAGCCGTGTGACGTCTACTCCACGTGGCTCTGTCTTCGACCGTCTCTCCTATGGTCCTGATCTCTTGTGCTTCCAAGAAGATATATCTGACTCTCTCCAGCATCACCTAGACTCTTCCTACTATGTGCCCTTACGTACTAGAGCGAAGAAGTCTAGGGCAGCGCGAGCTTGGCAAGCCCGATCCGCTGATCCGATCTCTGACCATCCGAGTGTACCGCATACTGTTGTTCGGGCCTTAGATGGGAAGTTATACAGAACCACTCGAGTCCAGCCCCCGGCGGCACACAGACAGAGAGGTTCGCAAAAGTCTCCCAAAATCTAGGAAGCAAATATGGTCGATCCAGACCCATCTGACTTGCGTGAGGCCATCCTCCACAAACGCAAGGAAAGAGAAGATGTATCGGGGTGCAAAGAGTCCTCCCACGGACGTCACTGCTCCCAAGTCATCGTCAACTGCTGCTGCAATAACACGACGATGCGAAAAGACCGGCGGTCCATCTTCCAAAGACTGCAACGACCAAGCTCAGAAGACGAGGCACCCTCCGTCGTCTCTTGCAACTCTGCTCAGAAAGTCCCCGCCGATGGGAGAGGGAAGAAGACAAATGTTCCCAGTCCGGAGATTTCAACCACTTTGACCAAAAGACGATCGTCTAAGCGTGTGCCCACCACCGAAGTTTTCCAAGGCACCCGTTCTAAGATGAAATCTGCTACAGTGGGAGATTCGTCGTCCACAACACTGGGGGTTGCTGGGACTGGGGGTAGCACTCCTCCGAACCTCCACGACAATCCGATGTTCCAAGAAGACGAGCCGGGGGAAACAACTCTCCCATCAGATGCAGCAAACCCCGACGTCCCCGACGATGTCCACAGCTCCCAAGACGAGGCGAACTCGGAGACTGGGGGTATTGTTCCTTTCGAGTCCGAACCAGCGGAGAACATTCCCACATACCCCGATGACTTCTCACTACAGGGGTATGATTCGGAGGGCGCTTCCTCCACCGCTCCGTCCATCTCTCCTCACGTAAGGACGGTATTCATGACGGACAGTAACCATGGTGGTTCCAGTAATCGCCAACGCATCGACACTCTGGAGGCCATACTGCTTGCCTTGGTCAAGTCTGTAGACGAGATCAAAGCGGCTCTTCCAACTCTGCAGGGAGGAACGCCTGGCCAAACAAGCGCGGGTCCGACGGTCAATGCGGACTCAAATTTACCGGCACCGAACCCAGGCAACAATCCTCCTGAAGGAACGGCCCCCACCGCCGTGGAAGAGACCCGCAAAGCAAGAAGAGAGGTCCAGGAGCTCTGAGCCATGTTTCATGCTCGAGAAAACTCTCAAGACCTCAGAATACGGCAACCGTACCCTGCTGCCTGGAGGGATGTTCCATTCCCACCAAGATATAAGCCGTTCAATATCAATCCTTATGATGGCAAGACCTCAGCAAGTTGGTACATCACTTATTTCGAGGTCACCACCGACCATCTGCCCCATGACGATGCCATTCTCATACGATTATTTATCGGGGCATTGGAGGGGGCCGCCTTCGACTGGTATCGTAACCTGCCAGACAACTGCATCCACTCCTTCGCCGGCTTCAAGCGCATGTTCTTGGAAAGATTCTACGAAGTAGGGCAGGACATCACAATGTCCACCCTCATGGACGTCGTCTAAGGGGAGAAAGAGCTGACAAGGAACTACATTGAGCGGTTTCGCCAAACCGTAATGAAGCTGCCGTCTGGTAATCCGGATTCCTCCCTGATTGAAATTTGCCAAAAGAGATTGCTCCCAACAATCAGTCTCTGGATGGGCGAAAGTCAATTCAAGGACTGGAAGACGTTTATCATCAGTGCCACAAGCGCCGAAGAACAGTTGAAGAAGGCTCGCCAATTGGGATTGTACATCTCGGACGGAGAGAACAAGGGCAAACGTTCCAACACCAACAACGACAATGGAGGTAACCCCTCCAACAATCGGGACAGCAGGGGTAAGCAGGCTATGGTGGCCGATACAGCACAGAAACCTGAGCGAAAACCGACAGACAAACAACGGCCGCAAATCACTTACTCCTTCGAAGACGGTCACGTCAAGCCCATCTTGGACATGCTCATACAAGGAGACAGAATTCAGCTTCCTCCACCAAAACGAGAACCTCGGCCGGCAGACATAGAGAATCCAAAGTACTGCCATTACCACCGCTACGTCCACCATGCCACACACGACTGCTACCAACTGAAATGGTACATCCAAAATCTCATCGATTCGAACGCTCTGGCCATCGATTTCGAAGAGGTAACTGTGGCAGCCAATATGGTGTCAGTACAATTTGGCAGCTTTCCTCCAACCGAAGCCCAAGACGGTGTGGTACCCATCCCTCTGGCGACAATGGAGATTGCTAACCTTCCATCTCCCTGAGATCAGGCTGCTGGGCTAGTACCCCTCACCACATCACGAGGGGAGGTCACGTGGGTCCATCCAGACTTGGTATCAGAAGTAACTCAGTCCACACCATCTTCCATTCGCAAGAAAAAGAGTAGAAAAGTCAGGTCCTGCCGCACAATCTCAGCAGATATCGAAGAAGCTACAGCCGTCGTCACTCGGTCTGGGGCACAATCCCAACCTGTGGCTGATAACTCGGCTAAAGATCATCAGCCCGCTACAACTGACTCTCCGGGACCGGCTCAGGCTCCAACGACCGACAAGCCTAGGCCGAAGGAGACTCGCTTTGACAAATCCCTCCGAAAAGAGGTACCTCAGGGGCTGGAGAGGCCCTACAACTTCGATATCTTGGCGCAGTTGGTCAACACACCGGCCAAGTTGTCATTATACGAGCTTCTGAGACTCTCAAAAGATGTTCGTGCGGCTTTGAGCGATGCACTCCAAAATGCCGACGCGTACTTGGCTCAGGTCAACCTCACGGGAGAGAACCCGCCTGCAGATCTCCAAGACAGCGCTTGCACGGGAGCGATGCCTAACATTGTCTTCACTCCGCAGGATATGCTCATCAAAACCAAACTGCACGATCGCCCATTATACTACACTGGATACATCGGCGATGTAAAGGTGGATCGGATGCACATTGATCCTGGCTCTTTCATAAGCATTATCCCGAAGGGCCTGTTACATCATCTTCGCATCCCAATGCACCGCCTGACGCATACAAGCACCGCCATCAGCGGTTTCAATTCGGGCAGGAGCTACCCAATTGGGAAGATTCGTTTGAAGTGCCAAATTGGCGATCTCCAGTCAGAAGTGACCTGTTATGTCATAGATGCGGACACTTCCTACAACATCCTCTTGGGGCGCCCTTGGATACACAATTATATGATCGTGCCTTCCACACTGCACCATGCTTCAAATATGTCGACAAATACGGCTTCGTGAGGACAGAATTTGCTGATATCGATCCCTTCAAAGGGGTCGAATCCTACTACTCAGACTCCTGCCTGTACGAAAAGTCAAAGAAGCACCTTGATGAAGGAGATATGCAAGCTCGTACCGAGACAGCCACAGGATCAGAAGAACCTCTGACGATCCACCTCCAAGCTCGCAAACCTGGCAAGTCCGTACCCCTTACAGCCACTCTGCGTAAGGACGCAATCAGCCTCTCGGCGCAAGAAGAGCAGATAATAATCCGGTTGCCAAGGTCTGGCCAAGTGCCAAGACCCACAACGGAGCCACTGACAATCAGGCTGCCGAGAGTCGGCCAGCCGTAAACGGAGAAGCTCAATCCCTCCGACAAGCCAATGACGATACGCCTTTCCAAGAAAAGTCGTCACCCCGATACAAGGTCTGGGACTTCTAGCGAACCAACCACTCCCCGCCCAGCATCGAGTACCAAGCTGGGGGTCACCAGTTTGCCAACAACTCCACGCTCTGCTCCACCAGCTGAACCTCTGACGATCAAGCTGCCCAGGTCATCCTCTCAGTCTTCGTTTATACAGGGGGTAGTCGAAGAGGAACCGGAGCTAGCCAAGTATGTGGCTGTCCACACTGATGTTCCCTCTGCAGATGATGTAATCCCCTTAGAAAAGATACCTTACTGGGCTATCTTTGAACTACCTCGAGCTCAATAAGCTGTGTACAATGTATGCTATGGAACATGGTATAGGCACTCACCTACACACACAGGTGACAAATGTGTACACCACAATCCAGCTTACTCCAGAGGAAGACGCTTACCGCATAATCGAGGAAGGGGATCATCCAATCATCTTCGGCCGGAAGGACGATCCGCAGCCCTTCACTGTAGAAGAAGTCGACCTTGAATCAGATGCCGGGAGACTGCCTCTGTATTTTTATAGCCCCCAATCTAAATATCTCATGCAAAAACAAGGGTATGATCTGGAGACTACGCCAGGCTTGAACTACGGCACCGGGCGACGATTACCTTTGAAGCCACCGGTCTTGGCTGGCAAACCACGGGACTACTATAGCAAAACTCGATGTGGATTAGGGTATGTAACACCCACGACGACCCCTGAGAGTTCAGATGGAGAATGTGACTGGCAGTCACATTCAACCGGGTCACCAACTTCTGACTCGGATACCAGCATCGGAGACGTATTCAGACAAGTCCTGTCAGTCAATATGGCATTCGTCGACGCTTACGAAGAAGATGAAGACATTCCGAAAATCCTCGAGTTAGAGCCGTAGGCCCAACAGTTGGATGCACAATAGGAAAAACGGTTCGAACGGAGAGAACCCCCTACTGAAGATGAAGTTATACAAGTGGATCTCGGTAGCGAATCTTCTCCAAAACCAATCTTCGTCAGTAAAAGCCTAACAGACGAAGAGCGAGAATCGCTATTGGAACTTGTCAAAGAATATATTGATGTGTTCGCCTGGAGCTATGAAGACATGCCAGGACTAAACCCCGAGGTTGCCCTTCACAAACTCAACATTCGGCCGGATGCAAAGCCAGTCAAGCAACAACAACGACGCTTCCGCCCGGGCATCATGGATGCGATCGAGGCCGAACTCAACAAATTAATAGCTAGCGGCTTCATTCGTGAGGAACAACACCTGGATTGGATCGCCAACATAGTACCTGTCCTCAAGAAGAATGGAAAGATTCGAATCTGCATCGACTTCCGCAATCTGAACGATACATGCCCCAACGATGAATTTTCCCTTCCTATCACAGACATTATGATCGATAACACATGCGGCTTCGAACATATGTCATTCATGGATGGCTTCTCGGGGTACAACCAAATCAAGATGTCTCCTGATGACGAAAAGCATACAGCATTCCGAACACCGATTGGCACATACTGTTACACAGTCATGCCTTTCGGTTTGAAAAATGCCGGCGCCACATATCAAAGAGCCATGAGTATCATCTTCAGAGACCACTTACGCAAGACGGTGGAGTGCTATATTGATGATATCGCCGTCAAGAGTCACTGTAAGGGAGACTATCTGCAGGATCTGAGGACGGTATTCGATCTGATACGAGCGCACAATTTGAAAATGAACCCTACGAAGTCCTTCCTGGGCGTATCCAACGAGAAGTTCTTGGGTTTTATCATCACCGCCCAGGGTATCCATGTAGACCCTGAGAAGGCAAAGGCAATTATGGAGATGGGTCCCCCGAGAAATCTCTGCGAACTCAGAGGCCTCCAAGGGAGGCTAGCTTACATCAGAAGGTTCATTTCTAACCTCTTCGGGCGATGTCGACCATTCACCCATCTCATAAAGAAAGGCGTCTCATTCGTATGGGACGAAGAATGTCAGCGGGACTTCGACAGCATCAAAGAATATTTGTCGAACCCTCCAGTCCTGGTGTCTCCGGTTGCTGGAAAACCATTCCTGCTCTACGTACGAGCAATGGAACATTCCCTCGGGGCTCTGCTGGCATAAAACAACGACGCAGGCCATGAACAAGCCATATATTACCTCAGTCGAATGATGATTGGGCCAGAGCACTGATACACCGCTGTAGAGAAGGAATGTCTCGCCCTGGTGTTCGCCATCCAGTAGACGCGATACTATGTCTCTGGACAAACTATACATGTGATCTCATGAATCAACCCTCTCAGGGTCCTCATGACTAAGCCAGGGGCACTCAGCTCTCGCCTCGCTACATGGGTAATATTGCTGTCCCCTTATCATATGATCTTCATCCCGCAAAAGGCTGTCAAGGGTCAAGCCTTGGCAGACTTTTTGGCAGCCCACCCGGGCTTGGAGTCGTCCAGAATATATGAAAAAATCCCAGATGAGGTCGCCAACTCGCATGCAACCTCTCACGATGATATATGGCAAATGTTCTTCGACGGTGCTTTGAGAACTGGACCCAAGGGCAACATCGTTGTCGGAGTCGGAGTGGTGCTGGTATCTCCTTCCGGATTGGTGATCAATCGCGCTTACTCTCTCACAGAACCCTGCTCTAACAATGTAGACGAGTACAACGCTTTGGTCATTAGCCTCTAACTTGTAAGAGAGCTGGGGGTAGAATATCTGGAAGCATACGGCGATTCTCAGTTAATCGTCAATCAGATCCGAGGATCATACGAAGTCCGCCACGAAGACATGATTCTCTATCACCAAATAGCGATCAACATCATCTTATCGTTCAAGGGGTTCTTCATCGAGCACGTTCCCAGACTCCGAAATATCGAAGCCGATGCCTTAGCCGGCTTGGCCGCTTCTCTAGCAGTGCCAAAGCATACTCATCAATCGGTAGATGTGATAGGCCACGAACTGGTCTGCTCCAAAAACAACATCCAATTTATGGCGAGTTATTCCGCCCAGACGATTGACGATGTCCCAGATTGGAGACAGCCATTCATTGACTTCGTCGTCTACGATATCCTGCCCGAGAACCCAAAGGAAGCCACCTCCATCAGACGGCGTTCTCTCAGATTCTTCTACGATACAGAGACGAAAATGCTGTATCGCCGATCCTATGATGGATTATTGCTTCGGTGTCTGTCAAACGTAGAAGCCAAGGAAGCCGTACGAGAATCTCATGACGGTGTTTGTGGGGCCCATCAGCCTGGCCCTAAGTTGTAAGACCGTCTTCGTCGAATGGGCTAGTACTGGCCCACGATGGTAGCAGATGCGATAGACTATACGAAAAAGTGCAAAGCCTGCCAAGTCCATGCAGACTTCATCCACCAGCCATCCGAATTTCTACATCCGACATTGGCATCTTGGCCGTTCGAAGCATGGGGGATGGATATCATTGGTCCAATCACTCCACCTTCCTCCCGAGGACATCGCTTCATACTCGCAATCACAGATTACTTCTCCAAATGGGCGAAAGCTGTTCCACTTGCAGAAGTCAAAACTTCGAACGTGATCAGCTTCCTCAAGCATCATGTCATCTATCGCTTTGGAATGCCTCGAAAGATCATCCACGATAATGGTCTGCAGTTTGCAAGCCACGCCTTCTATCGGTTCTGCGACAAGCACCGCATCCAGAATATTGCTTCGACCCCATACAATCCAGCAGCGAATGGGTTGGCAGAAGCATTCAACAAAACCATCATCAAGTTACTCAAGAAGTTCGTATCGTCCAACAAACGCGACTGGAACGAGAAGCTTGGTGAATGCTTATGGGCATACCGTACCACGGTCCGAACAGCTACAGGGAACATACCATTCTCCCTGGTGTACGGAAGTGAGGCAGTTCTCCCATTGGAGACTCAAATACCCTCACTCCGCGTCGCCCTCACTTATCAATGGACGACCGATGATAACTACCGTTGCCGGCTACAAGAGTTAGAGGCCTTAGATGAAAAGCGCCTCCTGGCTCAGCAAAGGATCGAGCTATACCAAGCATGTATCTCTGGAGCCTTCAACAAGAAGGTCAAAATCAGAACATTCCAAGTGGGCGATCTCGTTCTGGCAGTCCGGAGGTCGATGGTCATGACTCACAAGACCGCTGGCAAATTTCAGCCAAAATGGGAAGGTCCATTTATCATCGAGGCTGTATTCTCCAACGGTGCTTACCGTCTCGCAAAACAAAATGGAGACTTGCTCATGTTGCCCGTCAACGGCAAGTTCCTGAAGAAATATTATGTCTGAACGACATTCCAGATTAATGAGTTATGTACCCGCTGGTGCCGCTGAACTCGTATCTTCAATATTTCCAGATTATCGAGTCAAGTACCCGCTGGTGCCGCTGAACTCACATCTACAACATTCCAGATCATCGAGTCATGTACCCGCTGGTGCCGCTGAACTCGTATTTTCATAATATTCCAAATTATCGAGTCATGTGCCCGCTGGTGCCTCTGAACTCACATTCCGGTCACTCTTTCAGGTAGTAAGTCATGTATGATCATACCTCTAAACTTTTTTCCTGGAAGAGATCCTCCCTCATGATCCACTACCTGCACTCCCAGTACACAAAAAGGGTAACCGATCCATAAATTTCCAAAACGGCCATGTCCTCATTACGTCTGAGTCGTTTCACTTCCGCCAAAAACAAATCACCCCTTACATAGAACTTTCATGTCCTCATTACCTCTGAGTCGTTCTGTGTACCCTCCTTCATTGAGCCCACTCCTGCCATGTCCTCATTACCTCTGAATGGGAAGGCTCCGTCGAAGAAACCTTCATGCTTGCCATGTCCTCATTACCTCTGAGTGGGAAGGCTCCGTCGAAGAAACCTTCATGCTTGCCATGTCCTCATTACCTCTGAGTAAGTATAAAGATTCCCTTTCGACTTATTATCTGTACCCACAACCGGAGTACGCCAAGGATAATAGGTCAACAAATATCTTCTGTTGAGTCCACTCCTGTTATGTCCTCATTACCTCTGAGCAGGAAGACTCCACGGTAAAACCTCCGTACTTACCATGTCCTCATTACCTCTGAGTAAGTATGAAGATTCCTTTTCGACTTATTATCTGTACCCACAACCGGAGTATACCAAGGATAATAGGTCCGCAAATATCTTCCGTTGAATCCACTCCTGCCATGTCCTCATTACCTCTGAGCAGGAAGACTCCACGGTAAAACCTCCGTACTTACCATGTCCTCATTACCTCTGAGTAAGTATGTCGGTCCTCTCTTGTCTTATTATCCGTACCATGAACCAGGGTACGCCAAGGGTAATAGGCCCACAAATGTCCTCTGTTGACCACAAATATCCCCCGTTGAGTCCACTTCTGCCATGTCCTCATTACCTCTGAGTAGGAAGACTCCACGGTAAAACCCTCATACTTGCCATGTCTTTATTACCTCTGAGTGAGTATGTTGATTCTCCTTCATCCAATTATCCGTACCCAGAACCAGGGTACGCCAAGGATAATAGGCCCACAAATATCCTTTGCTAAGTTTCTTAGTACGAGCCCATCATCCCTCATCATGCCCCGGGAGCCCAGCTGCTCCACGGCATTCCTTCTTCCACTACCAAGAACATCCATGACCACCTTGCCGTGGAACTGTTCTAGGTATCCCCAATCGAACTTGTTATCCGTACCTAAAACCAAGGTATGCCAGGGGTAACAGGTCAACAAAAAAAAAAGTCCCCCATGTGGGGCAAACAACACCATAATATCACAGGCACAACAAGCAATACAAATGAAGGGTAGAATCGAAAGTACTCTTTATTTGAAGGAAGAAAAAAAGTGCTACATGTGTTGGGACCACGTCCCTATCATAAAAGAAAAGAAAAAAGAAACAGAAACAAAAAAAGAAAAGGCCGACTATAGTTCGGCATTATACAATTCCAAAAGGCAATTCTTCACTGAGATGGCCTCCTGTTCGAGCCGTTGTTTAGCTCGACGCTCAGCCTCCTGGGATAACCGCTCCTCATCATTCAAGCCCATGAGCTTCTGCCAGTCATCTTCCAACTTTTTCAGGGCAATTTCCAGGTCAGTCGAATCTTGATTGACTCTGTCAGCCTCCTGAATAATCAGCTCCCTGTCAATACGGGCGGCCTCAAGTTCAGACTCCAAGAAAGTTAACTTCCTCTGAAGCTCAAGGATCTGCTCCCGCGTGTCAGTGATCCCACGGGAGGCAGCCGCTTCCCGAGCCGTGATATCTTCACTCTCGTGGCTCAATTGATCATATCGATCAGACAGATCGCGGAGGTCCTTCAGTATGGTTGGCTTGGTTTTATCCCGAGCAGCCCTTGTCTTCTCTATAGTAGCAGTGAGAGAACCGCGTTCCTGATCTATAACAGCAGATAGATCTGCCTGCCGCAGCACCTGGAGCTGGGCCACCAGCTGCTCAGTCTTCAACAACTTTCCCTCCATGAGCGCAGCCAGCTCTGCACCACCAAGAAGATTCTTAAGGATATCAATTTGACCCTGGGCGCATTGCCGGGACAAGATAAAAGAGGTCCCTCTTTCCACAGCAGCCGTTATTCCCCTCTTCAAATGACGATGAAAGCTGTCAACCACGTCCTGTAACGCGTCGTCCAGGACCTCTGTAGAGGACGGTGTCAGAGGAAGCGTGGCCGGCAATATCGGAGGAGTGAGGCTAGATCTTGCCACCAGGAGGATAGAGTCCGAGCAGAACGACGCACGGATAGCGGATAACTCTTCTTCCGCCACCCGAAGAGCCTGGATACTCGGTAGGGCAGAAAGGTCGACTCTCTGGCCCGTCCGAGCAGAGGAAGAAGTGAGGACCATCGTCCCCTGCCCCGATTGTCCCATCATCGGACTTGCCGAACTCGAGCCCGTAAGAGGACCATCAAGGCGAGCCGGAGGGGAAGGAGGTACCCCCTTCTCCGCCAGTGTCCATTCGACGGAGGCTGGCTCAACAAGGTCCATCCTCGGCACGGGAGGGGCAGGACCTGCATGTCCATGACAATGATCAATCGACGTGACCCGAAGGATGTGATCATAGAGCAGATAGGCCTCCTCGCAAGTTAAGATTCGGCTTATGTTACCAGAAGAGGAGCATCGAGACTGCAGCTATTTCGTAGCTGGCAGGGTCTCCTCACCCACGATCTCCAAATTTAAGTTGGCCAGCTCCTCTGACCCAGCCACCTCAGAGAGAAAGGCAACCTGATCAGCATCACCTGGACGGAATTCAACAATTTCGGGGGCAGGCTCACCGGAGCCCCCGTCATCCCGAGTCACGACCTCGACAAAGCGAGAGTCTTCTTCTTCTGACGCCTACAATAAGGAAGAAAGATGATTAAAATCAGAGCTGGAAGAAAAGAAGGACCGGTAGTAACTTATTTACCTCTGACGCGGGGCCAACTTTTTCACCCCTTTCCTTTATTGTTACTCCGTGGTGTCGGGTCACAGCCAATTTCCGAGAGCGAGAAACGCCGCCGACAGGAGAAAGTTGCCTGCTACGCTTTCGTGTAGGACCGGGTGCAACGGATGACGGATCTACCACCATCTCATCTGGCAAAACAGGCGGCTGATCCGCCCCTACATCTGCCCCCGGAAGGAAGGAGTCATCCCCATCATGCTCGTCACCTTCGTCATCTGTAACAGCGGAGTCCGAATCCGGCACTTCTACTCTGTTCTTCATCTTCCTTGACTTGGCCCCCTGCGAACCCTCATCCAGGCCGGTACCAACGATGAAACTGATACCTGGGCTAAAACCAACGGGAGGCTTGTCCGCCATGACGTGGTACAAAGCTGCCATATACAAGATCTCTATCGACGCCTTGATAGCAGGAACGGAGAAAATGGTACGGGTATGGAATGTGTCATAGTAATACCAGGCTCTGATGCCATCAAGAAAGCTGCCTTTAAAACCCAGACAAGAGCTGGGACTCTCTAGAAAAAGCTGACTGTATCCAAACTGCCGGGCAAACCTGCTAGGCAGATAAGGTTCCAGATAGACAGTATTATGGTTGCAATACACCAGATGAGCAGGGCGAATGTTACGCAGCCACAAAAGCATCTGGCCATCCAGAAGTTTAGGGGCCCAATACCGTCAAGATGGACAGCCGCTATCTCCTCATCAGTAAAATGAGGGACAGATACGAAAATGTTGTACATGTCCGCCCTCGCCAATGCCATCCGACAAGCACGCATGGTCTCGAATTCCCAAGACTCATTACGATAGCGAAAGATAAAAGTGTCGTCATCAGTTACGCCGTCTTCAGAGCCCGGCCTTATCAAAGACGGATAATGCATCAACAGCCACCCCATCAGATAATGATAGGGTAGCTTAGTCCGTTCAAAATCTTTCGTCACGTCGCGGGCAATGACCATGGATGTAAAAATGTGAAGACCACGGTGTATGCTGCACACCATGGCCGGAAGGAGAGCTAGCCGGACTCGCAGAACCAACTTCACAGCCGGAAGGATAAAATTGCGACTAATCCTCTCGATAGAACCTGCTCCTCCCGAGACTACACAATTGTGCAGCCATATCATCAGGAATCCCGCCAGGAGTGCCTTCTCTGACAGTTTTTGGGTATCCTGATAAAAATAACCAAAAGAGTCAGTTTGACTCCCAAATCGGTCATTAGTAGTGGTCACCCTCTTGGTCGACGACTTCAAAGCTTGAACCGCCTCTCGGGATTGAGGACATCGGGAAGTGACTTGACCAGAGGCATCCACCGGGAAGAGATAGCGTACCCAATCCTTAGTATGGGGAGCATTCCCTTCCGAGCTGCTTTCCTTCTTTGCTATTTGCTGACATGTGCTATAGTGGCACAATACCTCTTGATAAAGAGCTACGAAACCTGGATACCGTTTATCCAACTCTTCGAACTCCTCATTCGTGGGGGTATACACCTCAAAAGCTTCGTCCCCCCAAGGAAGCTTGGAGATCGCGTGCATTTCGGGCAGCGCGAGCCCCATCTCCCCTACGGGTGTATAGAAGGTTCCCGTACGATGGTTATACATCTCCAGCAGAGATATAAATAATCTCTTGTTTATGGGCAAGCCATGGCTGGTACCTCGAATCGCATGGTAAAGACCAATCTCACACAGAAAGGCCTCATACTTCTGCAAGATCTACATAGACAGATCGGTCCACGAGGGAACGGGATGTGTCCAACTGGAGAGCATCAACCGGCCAATAGGATAGGAGCCCTTCCGAGCAAGTTGGTTCATAAAGGTGTCAGCTGTAGAAAACGTGAAATTGGGACCCGGCACATTCAAAAAAGTACCCGGGGCCAATCCCATTACAGAACAGCTGGTGTGCACCTTGCCCGCACATACCGACTTCAGGCTGTTGTTATAATAGATATCTCCCACAAACATCCCACTTCGGGTAGGAGTTAAAGACTCTTCCATCTTCTGGTCCAGTGGGAGCATATTGAACCAGGATAATGGGAAGTGACGCTCCATTTGGGGAATACGGATCGCCATCCCGTTAGAAACGAAACACCAGTTCTCTGACACCTCTAGAACCTAACTATTCTTCATAGTTAAGGCATCTCCAAAGAAGAACGCAGGCTTCAAGTATTCCCCTACGAATTTCCCTGAGGTCATCATAGCATTGAGAAAATAGAAAGGCTGGTTCTTGATGGCCTTCAATCTCGCCGGAGGTTCGTCACTAGGAAACTGGTCCGCCACACACCTAACTATATGTTCGTACCTATAGTCCAGAGCAGATTGGGCATGACCCACCAAGGGTTCTCCAGCAGCATTAACCGGCAAATTCACTGAGAAGAAGACAGAAAGAGATAAGTTAAAAAAGATGATGGACAACAGAACTGATGAGGTGTTATCAAGCTTATGCGGCTCCAACTTAACAGAGCCTCGTGCGGCTTAAGAGAACACTTATGCGGCTCCAACATTAATGAAGCCTCATGCGGCTCAATCTCAGAGGAACACTTATGTGGCCCTGTTCAGTAAAAATTCATGCGGCAGTGCTCTCATAAGGCCCTCAGGGTTCGGATAAAATTTGCACTGACCGCGTGACAGGCAAAATTTGTGCGAATCTATGCGGCTCAGCGTAGCTCATGCGGCTTCATTGGCAAAGCGCGTATACGGTCACAGCAGTTATTCTTATGCGGCTCGCAGCTCGACCATAGGGCGAACATGCGGCTCACAAAGGCTCGTGCATAAAGCATGCAACGTAGCCATAGCAGTTAGGGTTATTTAAACTCGTACAATGTCCTTACCAGCAATGGGGGGATGAACGTCAGGATGAGCCGCGAGGACGACGACCGGTGGAGGAGCGGCCGCAGTCGAAGTAGAAGCAGTCTTGCCCTTCGTTGTCGTAGTCGACGAAGACGCTGCCTTCTTCGCTGCAACGGTCTTCTTGGGAGCCATTATCGATCGAAGAAGTAGATGAAGATCGGGACAGGGAAGATTTGAAGCAAAAGTAAAGAAGTTCTCTCTCTCTCTCTCTCAAGCCCTTCTTATTTATAGGAGGACGAGAGGGGGAAGACACGTGGATTAATAACCGCCTCATATAAAGACGAAACCGACTCCTCGGATTTCGAACCCTCTCTCATAAAGGAGATTTACCTAGGGCATGAAATCTAAAGAGTTAATGAGCCAACCCTTAGGATTCCCCCTAAAGACGGCGCTAAAGCGAAATTGAGGCAATTAAAGACACGCACACGTGGCGAGGAGCTATGCGGCAGACCATCCACGCGGCTGAACTATCTATACGGCTAGGCCATCCATGCGGCTGAAATATCCATGCAGTCAGGATTTCATATGCGGCCAGAAGAATCTAGCACTCTCTGCCTAGCTTCAACTCGTCCTGATTCAGGATCGAAAGGTTGTAGAGCAACAGTTCGACGTGTTAGCTCTTCATTCTGACGACGTTCAAATTCTTTCTTCTGGTCCTTCAAATTCTCCACCTGAACAACAACAGATTGGTACAATTGATTTTCTTGTTCTATGTTCTGCTTAGCAGTTTGGAGTTCTGTTTGAAGTTGAGCAATTTTGGCTTCTAGATCAGCAGCCTTTTTCTCTTCCTCTGTAGCCTTAGTCTTATGACTCTCAGCAATAACAGCTACATCAGATATTTGAATGTCTAGCTCAGAGGATTGTCTAGTAAAAGCTAGCAGAAATATTTTAAAATCAGCTTTACTAATTTCTGCTTCTCGAACCATGGTTTCATATTCCGTGTTTACTAGTGGCTCGATATCTCCTCCTTTCAGCTCCTTGTAAGCCTTAATTGAACTCTCTAACTCATCCAAAATATGTTCCAAAAATGAAGCTTGAGCTTTGTCTCCTTGACTACGGATGCCTTCGATCAAGAATGTAGTGGGAGTCCTAACGGTGCTGAAAGGGACATCCTCTCTCCATAACTCTATGAACTAAGGACTCCAGAGACGTAAAGAAGACTCTTGTGAAAGAGGTCACCACAAATTTTTTAGCTGCCAGGGCTCCTGGAGTGGCTACTATGTTTGTAAAAGTCTTCACAGCTTTAGCAGGTGGAGGTACTTCAACTGGAGCACTAATATGAGAGGAGCTTCCTTCTCCGGCTATAGTCCCAGTGGGTGCTTCTGCAAATCATGTTTGTCATTTATGTTGATAACATATAATGCTAAAGACGCTATGACAAATCATTCATATTGGAAAATTTACCTGAGCTGAGTACATTATGAGGAGTCTCGACAGCTTTAACTGTCTCGGACTGAAGCTTGGACAGCGTCTCTGCAGACATGGTAGCCTGACTACTCCCTACTCCCGATTCAGTCGGAGGTGGCAAAGTTACTGGAGTATCATTTATTAATTTTGTTGCTACCTTAAACATTTTAGGCTGCTCAGTGGTCGTGGGTTCATTAACTTCAGGAAGATTGATATGTTCCTTATCATGAACCACATCCTCCTCGTCTTTAGCAATTGAAGGATCTTCATCAACTGGGATTTCTTGTGATGATGGTGCATTCGCTAAAATTTGTTTTTCTTTAGTAATGTTGTCCCAATCATCATCATAAGTTTCATCATCAAAATCGCAACCGTTCAATGCATCAATCACTGCCTCTTCTGAATGAGTAGATACTTGCGCTTGTGAAGTATCTTATGGAGGTAAATCTTGCTTTAGAAAGGAAGCTTTTGGACTCACGGGAGTTGGAGAGGGAATTGTTATCCCCGCTACAGCAAGTACATTAGCAGGAACATTTACTGTCATAATGGTGGCAGGAGGATGGACATCTGTTGAAGTGACTAATGTAAAGGAGAGCAATTTAGACATATATCTTTGATAAAAATCAACATATGAGAATATGTCACAATTTTGATATTACCTTCTTGAAATGGTTCTTCTTCAGCAACTATCAATTTTTTTCTAACTTCTTTGGGTATTGATGCGCCTGGCTCTACAACAGCTTCAGTACGATCACCGTTCCCCCCGGATTGATCAAGGAAGTAGAAGTTCCTCCTTCCGTAACCTTCCCCTGTTTCTAAATAGAAGAAGGGGTAATGTCCTTCTCTCCAGAAGAAGAACTGAGAAGCAACTGTTTTGATTGAGAACGAGTTGTTCTCATAGTCGCTGGTTCATTGATAACCAATGACGTTCTTTTCTTCCTCTCCGGAACCCTTGGAGAATTAGGTGGATTATCTCGCTGAGGAGAGGCCATCGTCTCCTTAGTTTTTCTCTTCTTCAAACCTTTTACAGGAGATTTTTTCCTTCCGCACCTTTATGGATATGTCTAGAGGATCTTGAACTGGATCACAATAGTTCATTAAAATTGATGCCTCCAAAGGTTCATCAGCAGGATCTTTATCTTCTACATCCGAAAAGACTTAAGAGTACGTTTTCCTTGTTTAAATCTCTTTTCAGTTGCGAAGCTGTATGCAGGATGAAAGCCTTCAGCGAATGTGTTCGTTGAAGTATAGAAGTTTGCATATGAATATAACATGTGCGGGCCTTGTGGAAGTTTGTAAGGCATAGAAAAGATAGCTTTTGTACCCTGGGCGTTATAATAACTCCAAGCCCGAGCCCCATCAATGAAATAATCCTTGGCTTGTAGGCAAGTGGTTGCATTACCTACATGAGGCTGATCGTCCCTGTAGAAGCATGAAAAAGAATAAAGAAAGATCCATGCGGCCAGGAAACCCCATGCGGCTCAGAAAGCCCATGCGGCTCAGAGGCTCATGCGGCACGAGGGACTATGCGGCTCGATACGTTCCATGCGGCTCAGAAGAGAAGACACGTGGCTTGCAAACAGTTCTTCCCTTCGTCCTATACTGCATTAATTACCTTGACGGCTGACAGCTCTGAAAAAAGTGACAGCCCTGACACAAAAGATGTAATTATGACTCTGTCATAATGACAGCCTCCTAGGGAAACGAAGGAGATCTCTGACACAAATCCCCCGAGATCCAGAAAATGCCACGCAGCCTAGACACGTGGACAGTCGTATGCGGCCCAAGCGGAGACTCCTCCATGCGGCTCACGAAGATTAGGTCCATGCGGCTCACGAAGAGTAGCCCCATGCGGCTCATGAAGACTAGCTCCATGCGGCTCACGAAGACCAGCTCCATGCGGCTCACGGAAGACTAGCTCCATGCGGCTCACGAATACCAACCCCATGCGGCTCAATGAGAAGCAATCTTCCTGCGGCTCAGATTCTGCTGTTTTGACACGTGGCATGATAGCAGGACACGTGGCATCAGATTGATCGAAATCTCTCAGCAAATCCCAATGAAATATTGGGATCAAATCAGATCATTTCCAAATAAGCCAATTAAAGACACGTGTCGAGAAATCCGAGGTTGGCATGATAAATCAGGAGGATTTATGTCAATCAGCATAAATTACCCACAAAGGATTTGATGCAATCACATTTATTGCTCAAATCTCGATGAACGGCCCAGATCCAATGATCAATAGCCACCGACTTACAAGAATGGGCAATCATTGTAAAACCTAATGAGGCCTCCCACTCTTATAAATAGCAGGGTGCCATTCCCTTACAAAAAGGAGACACACATACGGAGACACGCAGAGATATACAGAGAGAGAGATAGAGACATACACAGAGGCAGAGAGAGACATAGAGAGCCAAAGAGCCTGAAGAAAGAGAGCATTTCTTCATCAACGTCCAACAGTTCTTCTACAGAGCCAAGGCTGCACCCGATCGTCCAAAGAGTAAGGCAGAGCTGCCGTAGCTTTTCCGAGCCTCTACCGTCACCCTCCAGAATCTAAAATAAACAATTATACTTAGACTATTGTACCTAGGTTTTCGTCCCTAGGCTTTCTTTGTACAAGCGAGTTTGTAACGTGAAGTAAAAGTCCAGTCCTCCGATAATTGTTCTGCTCTTTTATATTTCATGGCAAACAGTACCCGAATTATCGTGCAAATCGACTCGGCAAATACGGTTCTAAATAGCATTCTTCTTCGAATCTATAGACCAAGTGAGAGGGCCGGATTACCTTAAGCCATAAAAAGATGTTTGGGCTTAAACGAAGTGTTTCTTCGCTTAAGTCTATCATTTGTGGAGGCATAGTTTCATACCCTGAAGGAGGTCCAACACACTAGAAATACCATCCTGATCCACGGTTCAGGGCAAGTCGGCACTCTGAAAGAGCAGTATATTTCCAATGAGCATTAGCAAAACGCCCGATGAAGTCTCCATCAGCGGCTCCCATATCTGGGTCCATCAAACAAGGATGGTGTAGCAATAACCATCCGAACAAATAAGTATATGGCATTTTAGTACGGGGAAAATCTGACCGAGCATCATTATCTTTCAGCATAATGTTCACAAAAGAACGAAATCCTGCGTTCAGGCGGCAGGTCATGGCTGACAAGAGATCCATCTTGTATCCAAATATAAGACGTGTTGCAGCGAACAGGACACCCCGATGGAACCTGTCAACTGCACTGGCTCCCGGAACTACAAAGCACCGTAGCCACAAAGATAGAAAGCCTGCCAGCTGAGCTTCTGGAGACATAGGTCTGTAACCCTGTCTAAGATAACTCTAGAGAGCATCGCCAGCCTTAAACAGACCCGAGTCCTCAGTCAGCGTGACATCTCCATGATTATGTTTTTCTATCAGATATTGCATATCGCTCTTATCAAAAGGTTTAAAGAAACGAGGAGTACAGGATTGACTGTCCAGTGGCTTGTCTTTCCACGTATGACCCCAGAACAGATATGGTATCCATTTTGTGATATAGCAAGTACCCGCAGTGGCACTTTCGTAGTAGAGTGAGCAGATTTTGTAGTGACGCAGCATCTCTTAGAAAACTGTGATCGTTTGGGGATTCTCCTTTGCCAGAGCATCTAATTCATCATTTGTGGGTACATATTCTTCATATGGGTTATCACCCATTGGTAGACGAGAGATATATTCTACCTCGTTAAGAGCAAATCCCATTTCTTTATGAGGCATCATGAAAGTCCTAGTACTTTCGTTATATCTCTCTATTAGAGCCAAGAACATATGAGGGTTCGGGTGAATGCCATATACCGTAGTGCAGATGGCATTATAGGGACCCAGATCAATGAGCTTATCTTTGAATTCCTCCAAAATTCATATGGACAAGCTACTCCAGCACTTCATCCCAGGATTTACTAGGCCTGTCATACGCATAGCGCGGTCTGGATATCTTCCTTCATCTTTTGCAAATGTATTTACGAAAATAGGTATTCTGATCGGAAGGAGCAGGAAAGAATCTTCGGAAGGAATGCAGCTCGGCCTTAAACCTCTCAAATGTGTACTATACCTTTCAGAAGTACTGTAGAAAGGTCCATGTTCCTCGGACCCAATTTATAACAGATTTTTCCAACTCTTGCTTGCTGAAGAGAAGTCAGATCCCATGACATCCTTCTAGGATAACTGGCAAAAGCAAATTAGGACAATGCCATTGACCTTGATATTTCTGTTAGGTATATAGCTTTGTCCGCCTTTAAGAAATATCTCATCTCTTTTCTTGCCTTAGGCTGGAAGGTCTTCTTGATAGCATCCCCGAATAAAAAGGCAGGTTTCTTGTAGACTGTAGTATCCAAGCTCTGAAGGGGTTCACTGTTCATTAAGTTCAAAAGGGTTTGATTATCTTGATCTATGAGCAGAGTTCTTCGTGCTTCGGGACCGTCGTATTGGAGGAAAGTCATATGAGACAAATTCTTTCTGTACTCCGGGACATTAAATGTTGAAGCAAATCTTTCTGCATTCGGATCTTCCCTGAGATTAACTGCAAAGAGATATATGAACAAAAAAATTAGAAACAAAGCAAAGTGTACGACTTATTGAGTTGCACAGACATTCTGAGTTGTGCCACATAATGTATTGCGCAAAATCTAAGTTGCACAACATTCTAAGTTGCACAACAACTCAAGTTGCGCCAAATGCTATGCTGCATGAAACTCAAGTTGTGCAACATTTCAGGTTGCGCCACATACTGAGTTGCGCCTCAATTTTAGCTGTGCAATATTTTAAATTTTGCGCAAATAGCATGTGTAACAAGGTTCGTAAGAACGAATAGTGCTCAAGAAAAGGGCAACCACACCCTAAGAAGGGGTGGCACAAAGTTTGTGATACACCACAATCTAAAACGAGGGGCGCAAATCAATCAGTGATGAAATCATCGTCCATAGATCGAATCGGCTCGTCCTTAATCACCTTCTATTGCTGGGTTGGCTATCTCTCGTCGAGAAGAAGGCGGCACATATTGTGGTGCACGGATGGATGGAGCACGAGTTGAAGGGGTGGCGATGGCCTTTTCTTTGTCGGCAGCAGTCTTTTTGGGGGCCATGTCGTCGAGGAGATGGTTGGAAAAGGGGGTTGCAAGAGTTCAAGAAATTTTTTCAAAAGATTAAAAGTGAAAGTAAAGAATCACAGTGGATTAAACAGGGATTATTTATAGCCAAAAGTCAGAATCCTAACAGTCACCCCCAATTGTGCATGAAAAATCGTAACTGGTCGCAACAGACTGAGCGTCAACTAGCGCAACTTGACTCGGTCAAAGTTTTTATAAATTCAAAGTATTTCAAAACTTTGAAATATTTTAAGTTTTGAAAACTTTGAAGGGGGTCTTGTAGGGCCTAAAAATCAAGTTGTGCCAGGTATCTACTACTCAGTGATCAAGTTGCGCCCCAAAAATCAAGCTGCGCCACTGTTTTGAAGCTCGGAGATCAAGCTGCACCGAGGATCAGGTTGCGCCATATATCAGACAGCGTCCAGTCCTATTACGCCAAAATCTACGTGGCTTCTGACATTTAATGGCCATCATTACCTGACAGCACTGACAACTGACAACACAGTGAACGAAAAAAATCTCTTCGAATCCCTCGAATTGTGCCGCTCGATGAGATTAGACTGACAGATGTCCTGCACATCTTATGAGTTGCGCCTAGGCGCAATCCAGACAAGTTTCTTAGTTGCGCCTAGGCACAATTTGAACAACTTCTTCTCAAAAGCTGCCATATGTCCAGGCGCAGTCTAATCAGGCGCAATTCAACTTGTTGACTGAAGCTCGCGCAACCTGATAAAGTTGAGACAATTTTCATTTCCAAAGCAGGATGACGTGGCACACATGCCACTAATCTTTCAAGACGTATCTACTATCCTGTACATGACCACGTGCATCTCAATCACATCATGCCACGCATCTAAATACAGTTAGTATACGACTGATAACTGAATGAAAGTTGGTGCAACATCAGGTTGGCGTAACTCAATGTGGCGCAATCCAACCTCGCGTACATCAGAATAACTGCTAAAACAGTTATTTCCAAACTCTATAAATAGAGTTTCCAATCATTATTGATCAGGAAATCAATCAGACAGAGAAATCAAGAACTCTTGTAAAATTGCTGCTGTATTCTCCAGAGGCTCGTCTTTAAGTTTACATAGTCCAAGGGATAAAGTGATCGTCTTCTGATCAGATTTCTACAGTTGTACTTCCCCAGAATTTATTGTACTCTTGTACTCTTTTCTCAGTTTATAATAATACTTTTGTTTTTTCAAACAGCACTTTCTTTAGGTACGGATCATCCTTCTGAACGGTCTTGATCTTTTCCTGCAAGCTCGGCTCTAACTGCAACTGTGCCAACTGCACATCCTTGAATCGAACCCGGAGGTCGATGCCCATCTCTTCTAAGTCGCATAGCAATTTGTGATCGATGGATAGCGAGGCAATATACTTTCGACTCAGAGCGTCTTCCATAATATTTTCCTTGCCCGGCGTATATTCAATAGTCAAGTCGTAATCTTTAATCAGTTCACACCAGCGCCTTTGCCGCAAGTTCTGCTCCTTCTACGTGAATAGATGCTTGAGGCTCTTGTGATCCGTATAGATCACGCACGCCACACCATAAAGATAGTGATGCCACAATTTCAACGTGAACACAATCGTCACTAACTCCACGTCATGGGTGGAATAGTTCTTCTCGTGCGGCTTTAGTTATC
This sequence comes from Iris pallida, assembly GCA_029216955.1. Classification (NCBI taxonomy): domain Eukaryota; kingdom Viridiplantae; phylum Streptophyta; class Magnoliopsida; order Asparagales; family Iridaceae; genus Iris; species Iris pallida. The sequence goes on from JANAVB010024997.1 coordinate 543,105, forward strand.
GGAAAGCAAAAGATATCACCTTGTTCCGTTGTATCAGCACACACCCAAAACCCTGTCCGGACGCATCACTGCAGATCTGGAATCCTTCAGTCCCTTCTAGAAGTGCAAGTATCAGGGCCGAGATGAGCCGCTACTTTAACTCCTGGAAGGAAGCTTCACAGTCGTCTGACCATTCAAAAGCGACTCATTTCTGGGTGAGGCGAGTCAGAGGCGATGCAATCTTTGCGAAGTTTTACGAAGCATCGATAGTATCCTGCTAAGCCAAGGAAGCTTCAAATCTCGTCGACTGACTCTAGCCATTTCCAATCAACAACAGCTTCAACTTTCTTTGAGTCAACTGCAATGCCTTCGGATGAAATAATTTGTCCGAAGAATAAGACGTTGCTCAGCCAAAATTCACACTTGCTCCGCTTCGTATACAATTGATTTTCCCGAAGGGTTTGAAGCATGGTACGTAGATGCTCAGCATGTTGTCGTTTGTCCTTCGAGTAGACGAGTATATCGTCAATGAAGACTACTATGAACTTGTCGAGGAAGGGTTGAGACACCCGATTCATTAAATCCATAAAAGCAGCTGGGGAGTTCGTTAGGCCGAACGACATTACCAGGAATTCATAATAGCCATATCGAGTGTGAAAGCCTGACTTCGACACATCGTCTGGCTTGATCTTGAGTTGATGGTAGCCCGATCGAATCAATTTTAGAAAATATCGAAGCTCCTTCCAACTGATCGAACAGGTCATCTATGCAGGGCAATGGATATTTATTCCGGACGGTGGCTTTGTTCAGCTCTCGGTAGTCGATATAAAGACGCATTGAACCATCCTTCTTTTTGACGAACAACATGGGCGCTCTCCATGGCGAGACTCTAGGCCGTATGAATCCCTTATCGAGCAACTCTTGCAGTTGTAATTTGAGTTTCTTAAGCTCTGCAGGGGCTATTCTGTACAGTGCTTTAGAGATCAGTCAGGTATCAGGGAATATGTCAATGGTGAACTATATCTCTCGATCAGGTGGCATGCAGGGCAGCTCGTCTGGAAATACGTTTGGGAATTCTGCCACAACGTCGGCCTGACCCGTGTTTGTACCATCATGTCTCATGTCTCGAACAGACGCTAAATAGCCTTCACCCCCGTCATGCAGTATCCTTCGAGCCGATATTGTCGAGATCACCATGCAGGTCGACGATGCCTCACTACACGAATAAAAGAATTCATGCACTCCAGATATACGGAAGGTGACCGTCTTTTCGGTACAGTCGACGGTTGCGTTACACGGACCGAGCCAATCCATTCCCAGAATAATATCGTGGTCCTTAATGTCTAGGACTATCGTATCAAGACCTACCTTTTGACACCTATACAGATGATTTTGTCTCTACAGGCTAAGTTTGCAAGTAGTGACGTGCCCGATGGTATGTTGAAATTAAGATTAAGGCCCAACGGTGTTACAAAAAATTTGTGTTCGACGATAAAATTCGTCGATATAAAGCTATACATAGCACCTAAATCAAACAGTACACGATCATGTTTGTTATTAAAATATAGTATACCTGTCACGACTGTGTCAGATGCGAACGCTACATCCTGTGTCAAAGAATAGACGCAGCCTTGGGCATTGGGGCGACGGTCTTGGCCATTTTGTGGTGCGGTCCTTGCATGGAGCCCGAGGTGCTTGGCCTCGGTTCTGTTGGTATTACGGGGGGCGTTGATTCGACCCACCTTCAGGGCAGTTGTGTGCGACGTGCCCTACTCGACCGCACCCGAAGCATGCTCCAATTTTTATTAAGCATTTGTTAGTTACGTGTCCCACCATGTGGCAATGATTGTAAACTACTCGGTTCCTCCCCTGGTTGCTGCATCTGTTGCCATGGTTTGGAGGATACTGAGGATACTGAGGCACCATACAGAGGGCGTGGTTGAGTGACTCGCCCAACGTTTGATACTCGGGCACGGTCAGATGAGCAAAATTGAAGGCCTCGGGCCCACTTCAAATCTCTGTGCCCAACTTGCCACCATCGGCAGGTAGACACCAGCAAATCAAGCCAACTTATTGAATTATGCAGTATACTCGCACACTATCATGTTTCCTTATTTCAGCTACATGAACTCGTTCTCCTTCACCTGGCGAACCGTAGTAGGTAAGTACTCGACTTCGAAAGCCTTGCGGATGTAGCCTAGGAGATCGGCACGGTGGAGTCATCACGGCGGATAGACTACTTTTGTACCGCCCACCAGTCTTGCGCGTTAAATCGAAGTTGAAGTTGAGCGCATGCGACTTTCTTTGCCTTATCGATGCCGAAGGGCTCGAAGTTGCCTTCGATCTCGTCTAACCAGTCGATTGCAAGGAAAGGGTCTTCAATGTCGGAGAAGGAAGTACGAAACGTCTTCTTGAAGTTGGTATAATCGAAGGTGTTATTCTCTGGCGGCACAAGCTGAGACGAAGGCTCCCTGGGTGCAACTTCGATGGACCGGTTTACGGGTTCGACAGTACGGGTTGCAGAGTTCCCGTTGGTCATGAATGTTTGTACCAACTGCCGTAGCGTGTCAAGTTGCCCTTGTTGCATCTTGAACAGCGCTTCGAACCGGGCTTCAAATTGGGCATGTCGCCTTTCGGACTGCAGGTACAGCTTCTCGCTTTCTTGCTGGAATACTGCGGCCTGCCTCTGCTGTATTTCGAGCATCTGCAGCATCCGCTCCATAGGACTGCCGGAAGGTCCATCTTCGGTAGCCATCCTCCCCATTGGGTTGATGGAAGGCTCGACTTCAGAACTACTCGAGCCACTGGAAGCGCTCGCTTCGCCCTCTGCTTGAGGTCCTACAACTCCTGGGGAAAAAGGTAACTCTCGTTAGTTTCAGAAAATATCTTAGGTTCAGCGTATGGAACAACTCATCTCATCGACACGAGGTCAATGGTTCGAGACTAGAGACTCGAGACTGGAGGCCAAGGACGTAAAGCCATGCTCTGATACCATTATGTCATGCCCTGATTCTGAATAATCGATAGTCGTCCCCCGGGCGTGATGCCGTGTGAACCTAGGTTACGATCGCACAATGCATAGTCATAAGGTAATCTGAAACACAACACCTAAGAGAGATAATGTAGACAAATTGAACAACACGTTAAGATAGAAAAACTTTGCATTTTATTTATTATAGACATCATTTACGGGCTCTATTACAATCGTGCCGTACGGGTTTTACAACATGACTCGATTACAAAAGGAGTGCCGATGAGATAGCCGTTTCATACATATATCCCTCATTTACAACAAAAGTATTCCTGCCACCTGGATGTGAGGGATGCCGATACATTTTCTTGGACTTGCAGAGAGTCTTCAAAAGTTGATGTTGTCACGACCCGCACCCACTGTGAGGGTACGAGAACGTAACAACGCCCAGCCTACGCCGCAGTGTCGGCGGTAGAACGCTGTCCTAGGTCAATCATCTAACAATATAAAGGTACACGTACAGTATATACTCCGAATAGAGGTGACATAACAGAACAGTCTCAATCACATCTAAGGCAGATACAGAATAGTAAAGGTAAATAGAGATATCAAAAGCACAATGTAATACAATTAAGAGGGAGAAAATCTAAGTGTCTAAGATAACAACTCAAGAACATCCAGCTCAATACAAGTCTCTAATATATACAACATCTCAGAAGAACAACTGAAAGTCAAATAACAATGCTGAAAGAAAACTAAAGCCTAGCTATCTAGCCTAGACTATGGGAGTAGCATCCTGTACTGCAGCTGGGTCCTCCAGAGGAACTAGGTCTCAGGTGTCGTCTAATCCTGCTCCATAATAGGTGGTACATAGGGCCTCATCCTCATTCTCTGTAATATTTTCAACAGGTCCAGTCAGGACAGGAGCGAGTACAGTACATCTCAACAGATCACAGCAGGTTAGAAAATATAATCATGCAGTAAAGTAAGATACATGAACTGAAGAAATACAGTATATAAACAGAGAGAGAACTGTAATAGAAATATCTACTATACATAGAGAACTAACAGTGACTAGTGAGTCAGAGTAAAATATAAACATGTGAATGGCATAGGAGATTCATGACTACAGCTAAGAGAGTGATTCATGACTACAGCTACTTGGATAATATTCACATGCCTATTTCTACTCTCCCATCCCCAATCAATACACAAGGATCTGTTCAAGTTATGTTAAGATTCGTGAAACTTCACATGGCTCATAAAATGAGTGATACGTGAAGGTGATTCATGATGGCTCTGTGAACATGAGAGTATATGTGTCACAAGCGATTCGTGAATCAGAAGAAGCATAGAGATACGTGATGATTCGTGAAACGCACAAAACATGCAGTATCCGATGCTCCCGAGGGGGATAACATCTCATGAAAAGATCCATATAGTATCAATCCGTATGACCAACGTGACAGTATTAAGTAAAGTAATTTAAAACAGGAAAATAATTCTAAACAGGATATGAAATAATCAGAGAATGTACTCGCCTGGTATCCTGAACGCCCGAAGAGAATATACTGTCCAAGGAGTGGTGTCTGTCTCCTATAGAACAGTACAAGTCACAACAAGTCTAAAATATAGAAATAGACTGCTACAATGCATCTACATGAAGTTTGGGGTCAATCTAGGCTAAAGTCAACCTTTGGTAAACTCTAGTCAACCCTAACAGTCAAAGTAGGTCAATTCTAGTCTAATTAAGTCAAACTAGGTCAAACGAGGTTAAACTTGGTCAGTCTAGGCTTAACAAGTCAATCTAGGTCAACTAACCAAATTCCATACAAATCACACTAGTCTGGTGATACACAAGTGTATCCACACCACATGCCATAGGCCAACTACATAGGCAATGAGCCATATCACATATAGGCCAATACAATCTATATTTCACATTACACATAGGCAATTGAAATATTGACATTACACTACCACATTATCTATAGGCAAATGCCATATCCAATTCACATTACCTAATCACATGCATATTTCACATTAGGCTATATATATATATATATATATATATATATATATATATATATATATATATATATATATATATATATTCACTCACATACCATTATTTATATACCCACATAAAGTATATATGTAATATACATACACATTTAGATAGAGGGGGGAAAAACTAGGCATATGTGTGTATAAGGTGTCATGTATGTGGAATGTGTATATGAGGGTTTGTGTAATAGGGTTATGTGTGTGTGTGGACTGTTTGTGGGTGTGAGTGTGTGAGAGGAAAATCAGAAATCATAAATGTGTATGTGTGGTGAGTAATGAGGGAAATGTGAGGGTGTGTGTGTGTATAGACATATAGGTTCAGGTTGTGTGTGGCAATGTGATTCATAGGACTGTGACATATGTGAAGAAAACAGTGTGTAAATAGGACTGTGTGTGTAGGGGTATTTGTGTTAGTGTAACAGGGAAAACAATAGTGTAGATGTGTGTGTGTGACTGAGATTAAAAGAGGGTGGTGTGGACAACCATTCTCAGGTGACAGTGCCTCCCAAAGCCAACCTCCAACTGGTACCAAGAATTGAGTCTCTACTAGTTTCTAATAACAGGAATTTGAAACCTAGCATGATGTCTATGGTTCAGCTAATTAGAACATAACTAAAACACATAATTAGAATAATAGGAAAATGGAGAGCAGTGTACTCTCATTTAATCTCAGGAAATTTGACAGTTTAGCCATATCAATTTAACAAAAAAAACAGTTATCTCATGAATTCGACAGTATGCAATAGGGCATCCCAAGGCTGTGTGTGTACAACATGTGGGGAGGCAATGTGAGTGAAATAAATTAGGAATTAATCCCAGGTTTCAGACTTCTGAAACCTATGACAGGAAATCCCCCAACCCAATGAAAAACCCAAATCGATGATTCCCTTTTCTCCCACACCAACACAACTACTCATTCACCTATCAATACACATGTATGTGAGCCAATTAGCCATTCAACATCACAAAAAAAAGGAAAAGAAATGATATCAATTTCAGAAAGAAAACCACATACAGCCGTGTATCAGTGTATCAGTGCTCAAAGGGAAATTTTGGATTTTCGAAATCGAAAACACATCAAAACGATAACCCAATGGTTGGTACTCAATGACAAGCATGTGAAGGTGCATGAGAGTGTCCTCGTGTCCAGGAATTAGACACGAATCGTGTCTAGAATACCATACGAACACAGAACCAAATAGTGCACAATTAAGCATCGTGCACGCGTGCACGCGCGTTTAACATGCGACACACGACACGATACGACACGTGGGTGTGCACCTAGGTTCGCCTAGGGTAGGGCTAGGTTCGTGTCAGCCTGAAACGTGTCCACGTGACACGTAGGTACGACACGAACCCCGTGTCAGCAGCGCTTGTGCGCGTGCACAGCCGCCTGCGTGCGACAGCGTGCGGCCAGTGCGGGGGCGATTGCGCCACGCACACTCCACGAGATGCTCCCAAATTTTGGGAGCATGGTCGCAGACGTTGCCCCAAGGCTCACACAAAATTTTAGGACACGACGTATCCTGTGCCAGAGAAATGGACCCCGTGATGCAGGACACGGCCTACGGGCCCGTGTTGCGTGTCCACGTACAAAAATAGGACACGAAACACTAGAACACCTTCACAAAAATTGATACACACATCAAGATCTACAAATCCATGTAATTACATTTCAAAAATATGAAAATTTATTCCTATGTGGCATTTCTACAAACACCTATGCACCTATCATGATACATGTCCGATACGGACACGAAATGGACACAAATTGTGCCCAAATTTTGGGGACAGCTAGAAAACCCTAAAACCTAACCTTATATGCAAAGAAATCAGGAAAAACTATGAGTTTAGATGATTTACCTATTGAGTATCAAAACTCAAGAAAAGCTTCAAAGAGGGGATTCCAAATGGCAACTCCAAATCTCCAAATGGTATGCAAACTGAGGTGCTCCTCCAAAATCAGTATATAAACATAAATTAGATCCTATTGCAAAAGACTAGGACTAAAAAGGAGCTAAAATGAATTAATTAGGAATTTCTAAGGTTGGGGATTTACCTCTTTCTAAACTTGAGATCTATTTCCAAGAGAAGCTAACCCTAAATAAAGGAGGCATTAAATAGGGGTAGGAAACCCTAGGTTGGCTGCCATAGGTGGGCTAGGATTGGTCTTGGGCTTAATTCATGGGCCTATGGCTTAAACACTAGGCTTTAAATTGCTAAGTCATAAGTCATTGACTTAAGTCACTAGTCATGGACTAATTCCACCCAAACTAATCCTCCCTACTTTAAAACTAATTTCTAATTACTAAAGTAGGTTAACTAGAGTTAGACTAGGATCACCAACTAGGGTTAGTTTCTAGGTTAGTCTATAAAGTCTCAACTAGTCAAGACTAACATAACACATAGCAATATTTAATTAATATTAAATTCACACAAATTCTCATAAATCATAATAAATTCAAATAAATCCTAAAATGACCAAAATACCCTCTAGGCTAAAATGTACTAGTTAAACATCCTAATCACATGGCTTGGCTCTAAGGTTACACTAGTCAAACACCAAAATCATAAGTCATGATTTAAAATAGTTTAAATGATTAAAAATCATCAAAAATCATATTATTATTTAAATATCATAATTAAATAAATTAAAATACAAAATTTCAAAATTACCCTCATTTTAGAAACTGGGTGTTACAGATGCGACGGGGGATCTTTGACACGCGTTCGAAGCTTCAAAAGCACGAAACATAGCCTAGCTAGTTGGCACATTCCTCCTGGTTCCTGGCACCTGCACAAAGCGAGGGTTAGTACGATCACATGTACTGGCGAGTGGCTAATTAAACCCAAGCTCTGTATTTGTTTCAAGCAGTTTTATAAAACATGTTAGCTATTTTTGTTATCTTTCTAACCATCCTGATTGATTTGCATGTTAACATGTTTTGAGGCAAGCATATAAAATTATATACATTGAGCAGTTATCATAATCATCCCATGTCACGTGCATTAGTTCAAGCAGTAAAAGGGGTGTGAAGGTCACTGGCAATGTCAAGCCATCATGGACTATAGCTGGGTTAGACGAAGTCCCTTTCACGGCGGGTAGCGAGCCCTGTGCGAAAGCTCCGAATCACCTACGTCGATTCATGGCTGGCGCTTGTTATACTCGTTCCTCCCGGGCCAAATCGATTCATTGGCTTAGGCATCCGTTCGAGGAAACTACGTCTTATGCATAAGTTGTCCAATGATCGTTTTTGCAAATTCATGAAATATTCTATCTTTTAATAGAACCTTTAACTTTCTCTTTTAGTATGAAACTGACCCTTTTCTTTGAACTTAGTCATTTATGAACTTTATCCATATCGTTGCGATAAACATTAATCGATTCATCATTTGGTTTGCATAGGCTAAGTAAATAAGGCATAAGAAAGCAGGCATCAATTTTTGTCACTCCACGATCCCAGAATACGTATTTTAATACGTGTACTACTAGAATGTATTTATTTAATATTTATGTATTTAATTCTTTAACTTCACGCTAATTATTTTTCCTGTATTTTATTTTCTGCTTTTATTTTGCTCTTGGGTTATTTGGTTTGTTTTGTCTTGGGTTCGGCTTGGGTGGGTTTGTTTAGGTTTAGGGTGGTTCATCATGAACCCAACCACCCGCCTACCTACCACCATTTCTATTTAAATTCCTAACCCTTTCTCTCTCTTCATTACTTCTTATTTTTATTTACTCCTTCTTCTTTCTCATAACTCTCTCCACCTACCAAGAGCTTAGGCAAGTACAACTTGCTTCATGAAGGAACTCCACTTTCGTTTCCATTTTCTTCCTCACGAGATCCTAAGACACTTTAGTACTTAGCATTTTTAATTTCCATGATTTATTTCTTGTAGATCTAAGTTTGTGGTATTTTCGATTTTTCTTGGGTCTTGATCTGTCAAACTCCCTTATTTTCAAGTTTGATCCTTCCTGGTTGTTGAGATTCTCTACGCTCACGTTTAGATTGAAGGATTCATGAATTAGAGTTCTGGAGGTTCTCTATGCCCACGTTTTTACGTGCCCACGTATTATCAAGCTCTACGCCCACGATCATTCGTGTCAGCGTGAATCTGGTTTACGTAAGTCTACTCTGGCTTGGCGTATTCCTTTACGTGTAATGATTATCTTTTATGCGTAATGTTATTCGTTTACGCGTACAATGTTTCACGAGTAACTTTACTCTTTACGCATATTCATCCACGCGTAACTCTATTCTTTACGCGTAATCCTCTGGCTTGGCGTAAGATGAGTTTTTACGCACAACTTTATTCCTTTATTGAGCGTACTCCTTTAAGCATAAGCTTTATTCGCTCACGCGTAAATTTCCCTCACGCGTAAATTTCTTTAATGCGTATTTTATTGAGCGTACTCCTTTACGCATAAGCTTTATTCGTTCACACGTAAATTTTTCTCACGCGTAAATTTCCTTTACGCGTATTTCAATGGGCGTACTCTTCTGGCTTAGCATATTTCATTGAGCGTACTCCTCTGGCGTACTTTTGGGCGTATGGTACCCTTATTATATCCTTACGCCTTTTTGACATAAACTCGATATAATCATGATATGTTAATATTTTTCATACATATTGTTGTGTGGAATATGCCATATGCCTCGATTGGTTCATGGATACCCAGAATGACTGGAACTTAACCCTGAGGGATATAGACTCGGCCATACTAAATGCTAGTTTGACTTTCATGCCTTATCACGAACTGACATTGATTGTTACCTTGACTGAATGATTGATCATGCATTCCTAGTTGGAACTAAGAGACTGGCTAGTCGTCTTATTGAAATTGAATGAGACACATTCATGTTAACCATGAACCATTGTGATCGACTGGCCGATCCCGAATATTGGCATATGGACACGTACAGACTTCAACTCGTTTCTATAAAAGCAGCATGTGTACCCTACAGTCAAGGCATGATTATTCTATGGCTAGGTTTTGATTGTTGCATTACGCTATGTAAGACCTACAACCTAACCGTACGGGCATCGTTGTAGAGTTATTCATATCGTACCTTGTACGAAAGTACTCATTCTGAATGACCATGATCCACGGCATAGGATTTTAATTAACATAGGGACTACTAAGTTAAATAAAATAACTATTGTATGGAGAGAATGGATTCCCGAGTTCTTATATGGCAGCCATCTTTGGGACAATTAGTGTTCCGACATGCTGGCTGGTTCCTACGGATACTGCAAATCTGTCACACGGGTATGGAGTGGTATCTGTTTATATTTACTGTATATTGATGATGGCCGTCCCGCTGGGACTCGTCTAATTCCTGACTGACGTAACTGATTATTGGGTAGACTAGCCTTGCTTGTACATTGTAAGAACTGAGGAATCCCTTATTGTATATTTCTAAGACAACTTGGAACTTACAGTAGCAAGTCGTAGTAGTTGCATGGCCGTTTAAATTAATTTGTTTGTGTACTATACCTACTCTGTTAACTACTGAGATAATCAGAATGTCAGGACATGACGGATCAACTTATGTCCTTGTTTGGTTGGGAAGTTGGTTTAAAGTGTCGTGATGTTGTGTGAACCCCAATAGCAAGCGGAGACTTATTTATCATATTCTTAACTCTTATCACTGGTTTTAATTCTCATGTCGTACTTTCTTGTGGTACTTGCTATTAGAGGTCTAACCTCTCTGGTTTTGCATGGCCAGATTTAGAGCCAGCTCCCAAGGACTCAGCTTATATCTACCTCCAAGATGGTCAATACTAGAGGAATGATCGCAGGAGGATACGAGTGGGTCCCTTGCTTCCCTACTCGTTTTTACTACTTACTTTACTTATTGTCGTTTGGCACCGACATGTTGGTCGGACTGTCTTGTACTTACTTTACATAATTGTAACTGAAGCTGATAACAATTGTGTATACCTTGCCATGTCATCCGGCTATATTTTGTACAGCCAGAGCTCAAGAACATTTTGACGGAACGTTTGGGACGCCTTACCGCTTTATCTTACATGTTCTCTATTATTGCTTCTTGTTTGAATGATTGAGACAATAGATGTTGAGTAACCCTAGTAAGACTTTCATGTAGTATGCACCCCCTCGTCTTTTAGACAGTATTGATCGTATTATACGGTATTCATCTACCCATAATAGGTAGCTGGCTGAGTCACACCTCCGCTCTCCGGTATTCTGGTTCTGGGGCGTGACAAGGTTATAGTGGTGACCCATGCAGGTCTGATTTCAAACTTGTGGGATATTTTAATTTATAGGACGTCTCAATCACACATGTTTCCCCTTGATCTCATGATTCGTTACTCTCAACCCAAGCTTGACATTCCAGTATCCTTTGACTTTATTAATCTTTCATGTCCGATCGTTTGATTGCTCTCTTGTCCCTTTTCTTAGGGATACCTCATCCGTATCTGTCAGAGCTGGACAACAACAACAAGGGCAACATGAACAACATGACCATGCTGGTCAGCAACAAAGGCCAGTGCTATCTCAAGAGAACATCCAAGAAAAGGTGATAGTGGAACCAACAACTGGACCGCAGTATCCGGAGGTCCCAACACCACTAACAGTTCCACCTACCCCCGTTGAAGTAGACACACCGGCCCTTCTGAAGATCATGAGAGGGATGATGGCTACTCAGCAACATCAGATGTTGGCCCAGCAACGCATGCACACTCAGCTGCAAGAGCAGAATGTATTGCTCAACCAAGGATTGCAAACAGCTTTGAAAAAGGGAGTGAGGACAGATTCAGGAGCATCGATCAGATTTTACAAGTACAACCTCCGTCGTTTCGAGGGCACGGAAGATGACATTTTAGCAGATGCATGGCTTAAGGACATCAAGGCTATTCTGACAGCGGCTAAGGTACCGACGAAAGAACGTGCGGATCAAGTGAAGCTGTTACTTCAGGACCTCGTACGTGATTGGTGGGAATCAGAAGAAGTGGGCATCAGACGTCCTATAGCTTGGGATGATTTTACTGTAAGGTTCAAGATGAAGTACTATGGAGTTGTGGCACAGTTAGAGCTACAACAGAAGTTTATCAACCTCAAGTAGGCCGGTAAGACAGTGGATGCTTACGCAGCAAAGTTCTGCAGACTGAGTAGGTTTGCCCCAGATATGGTAGCAACAGAGAGCCAGATGGCCATGAGGTTTCAGCAAAGGTTTCATCTTGAGCTCTTCCAATTGATAGAGGGACACAACTACCAGACTTTCGATGAGGTGTTAACGGTAATCCGAAGGCATGAGATCACCATCCAGAGGATCACGGCAAGGACTGGAGGTCAGAAGAGATCTCACAATCAGATTGAAGGAGGAGGGGGAGTAGCGCCCCGAATAACAGCACCATCCCCTGGCGTTCGCATTCACAATGTGGCGATGCAAGGGCCAGCACCACCAACAAGACAGCAGCAGCAGCAGCAGAGAAAGAACCAGTAACCCCAAGTGGGCTGCACCTATTGTGGGAAGGCAGGGCACACTAGAGGTGTGTTTCGGGCATTGAACGGGCAGTGCTTGGTATGTGGAAGTCCAGATCATCGAGTTTCCATCTGTCCTCTGAGTTTGAGGTCAGGAGGACCAGTATAACAATTTCCTGCGCTGCCAGCACCAGGGGCAGGACAGTATCAAGGACCAACGATAGCAGTGAGACCGTTAGCACAACGCTCGTTCATGTCACAGGCTCAGATGTTTCGACAGCAGGGACCGTCGATGCAGCAGCAACAACAAAAAGCACCCCAGCATCAAGGCAGGGGCCAGCAGCATCACCAGGCTAGGCCGCAACATGGGAACCAACAAGGAGGTCGAGGGCAGGCATTCAATCTGTCCTTGGAAGAGGCATTGGCGTCAGAAGATGTTGTGGCAGGTAACATTTTTGTCGTCTCATATCCTGCAGTAGCATTGTCTGATTCGGAAGCATCACACTCATTTATATCTGCACAATTTGTGACACGACTAGGAATAGAATTCGAGGCATTGCCAGGGAGGTTGAATATACTCACTGGTAATGGGCTCGTAGGAGTTAGTAGAGTTATTCTAGCGTATATAGTTGTAGTTTGCGGGCGTTCCTTACCCGCCAGGTTGATAGAATTTTCTGTTGGGCATAGACTGGCTGAAAGACAGTCATGCGACAATAGATTGTCGTAGAGGGAGTGTATCTTTTAATATTCCAGGCATGAAGCGGTTTACCTTAGTCAGATCAGAGGCATACCAGCATAAACAAGGAGTAGTGACGGTAATGGAAGAAATTCTAGTCCCAAAGGTAGTTGAAGAGTTTCTAGATATATTTTTCGAAGAACTTCCAGGTCTACCACCGGTCAGGGATGTTGAGTTCAGTATAGAATTGGCACCTAGAACTAAACCGATATTAGATCGAGTTTACAGAATGGCAGATTCAGAGCAGGCCAAGGTGTATTAGTACATAGAGAAACTGAAGGAGAAGAAGTTTATTCGAGTTAGTGAATCACCATGGGCAGCACCAGTGGTACTTGTAGGAAAGAAGGATAGGTCGTCAAGATTGTGCATTGACTACAGAAAGCTCAACGCGACAACAGTAAAAAATAAGTACCCACTACCAAGGATCGACGACTTGTTTGATCAGTTAAACAGAGCAAGGGTTTTCTCCAAGATAGATCTTCGATCAGGATATCATCAAGTGAGAGTTCGGAAAGAGGATATTCCCAAGACGGCATTCAGGTCCGAGTATGGACATTACGAATTCTTAGTAATGACGTTTGGTTTGACCAATGCTCCAGCAATATTTATGGATTTGATGAACCGCATCTTTATGCCGTACTAAGATCAATTTGTCATTGTGTTTCTCGACGACATCCTTTGTCACGACCCGCACCCACTGTGAGGGTACGAGTACGTAACAGCGCCCAGCATACGCCGCAGTGTCGGTGGTAGAACGATGTTCTAAGTCTCTAACTAACCATCAACTCATGCAGTATATAGTGTACTCATCATGATCAACTCCGAACGGAGGACAAGTATAAGCTATGGTGTAACTCAATCACAGTCTAAGCACGATAAGATATCACAGAAATATAACTAAGAAATTAAAGATAACAAAACTACTGATATAATAACAATAAACTCAAAAATCTCAAATACAACTCAAGTCTCAATTCTATATATATACAACTCCAGTTCTAGACATGAAAACTAAAACAAGACCAACTAGCTAAACTCCCGATCACTCCTGAGTATCGGGACCATAGGTAGCTAAGCCATCTCCTGGTCTATAACATGTAGGGCATGTGTCCTCAGGGCAGTCATCTGTAAAATTTACAACAGGTCCAGTCAGGACAGGAACGAGCACATCTTATCTAGAAAATCCAAGTAAATGACAGAGAACTATAAAGCAGTTATAGACAGTTGTATTGATAAAAATGACAGTTTATATTCGGGTGATGGTAAGAAAGACAGATAAAGTGCAAGGAAAGTAAATAACTAAACAAGAGAAGAATCATAGCAATGAAGACTGTAAAAATAGAACTAGCTGAACCAGAGTAATATGATATAAAGTCCAGGCAGCAATGTAGACAAGTGTATCTCCAATGTAAGTCCAGTACAAGATGAATCTAATACAAGATGAATCCAGTAAGGGACGATTCCAGTTATAGTGATCAATGATTCCAGGATGAGTCCAGCCTATACTCTAGCAGTGTATTTTAAAATACCGAGATCGACATGTAAACGGCTATGGGCAATCCGGCACATCACACACCTGGCCGGGTGTGAGATGGCTATCATTCCAGTTTGATTCCAGCAAAGGGTGATTCCAGAAATGGGGTATGTCTAAATGTCTTACTCTAGTATTTCCCCTCCCAGCAAGTGAATCCAGAATTCTGACACAATGATTCAAGATGAGTCCAGGCAAAATATAATGATACCAGTAAATGATTCCAGTAAATGATTCCAGTAGGTGATTCCAGTAATAGAAGCCATGAATGATGATACCAGTAATAGAGGACAGAAAATAAATGTGTGTCGTATACATGAATCCAGATTATCCATACGTGTTGTAACAGAGAATCACATACAACTAACTAGAACTGAAGTACAGTAATTGACAAATAAATGAGAGAACTATCAGAGAATGTACTCGCCTGCTACTCTAAAAAGAGTAGTGTAATATCAGATGCCTGCACCGGAGTCACAATGTCCTAAACAGAGCAGAACAGGTTATAATGTGTTTAAAACAAGGTAAATGATGATATAATGCAAACTATATGATTCTAAGTCAATTCTAGGTCCAGGTCAAACTCTAAGTCAAACCAGGTCAACTGACTAGGTCAAACTAGGTCCAGGTCAAACTAGATCAATCTACAAGGCTAACTAGGTCAATTGTCTAGGGCTTGGTCAAACTTTAGTCAACACTTCTTATAGGCTTATTTGGTCAAATCTAGGTCCATCTAAGATACACTAACTCATTCTAACCCATAGACTAGTATAATTTAGGATGCCTCATATATATATCAATATATACATACACCCAAAGCCTATAGTCCTAGATATATATATAGCCTCTCATATATATAACACATGTATCATATGGATATACATATCACATAAATGCATAGGTATATCCCTCACAAGAACTCTTAAACACAAGCACATAGAGTATCCTATATCCTCTATCATATTATACAATCCTCTCATAGAACATGTACCTATATACATCACATATAAATATATACTCAACCCTACATCAATTATCCATAAGAACCCAAATAATAATAATTCAGACCTTGTCCTGCATACAAGGTATGCCATAATACACTAACTAGTTTGGGGACAGAAACAAAAGAATGGCATCAGGAATGATGCATGGCATCACTGTACAGGGGTTAAGTGCAATAAAATGCAAGGAAATCAATGCAAGTTTCAGAACATAACATGTAGTGAATAATACAATGTAGTATGAAATGAATGCAGGCATGTATGGTCTGTTGCAATGCAAGGAGGGTCTGAATTACCATCCTGGATAGAATCAGAATACAGGGTAGTGTTGCAGGTCACAAGTTAATATACCAGGCAGTTCGATTGCAGGGAATATGAGAGCAGATGCATGCATCTGTGGCCAATTTAGGGATCTAGAGCAATATGTAATTTGGTTATGCAGGTCTGCAGGTGATGTAGTACAGGACAATTTAACACTCTGTCCCTGGATAGATCTCAAGTGAAGTGCAAAGGTATCTACAGGCCATATGGATGAGGGGTATGCATTGAGTGAGGGATATTAATAAGTATATGCAATGAATTTCTGTGGCAGTATCTGTGCAATGAGGGCAGTGTAGATGTTAGGCTAATATGCAGTGAAGAATTGTGTCTACTGCAGTAGAGTGGTGTGTGACAGATTTACCAAAACAGTGAGTGAATCTCAGGATTTCGAACAAACTCATAAATCATTAAATAGGAAAACATTTTAGTTTAGCAGTGATGGTTGTGTGGGTGAGCTAATATTGAATCCAATTAAACAGTTAAGGATATATCATGAGGGTACATGGATATGTGGATTTAACAGTGCATTATGGGAACATTGTTCTCAGGAATGTGTCTCAAAATGTAACAGTGTGTAATAGGGGAACACCCCATAGGCTGTGTGTGCAGAGCAATGTAGTGCACAGGCAATATGCCATGGGGTGTTAGCAGGAATAACATGGCAATGTGCAAACAGTGAGAACAAGACATTGGCAACTTCACATCAACTTCCAGTTTGAAAAGGGAAATAAAATGACAGTAAATAGGAAATGAATCGATTCAGTTATTCACAGAATTTAAAAACAATGATAGGAAATTAGTTTAAACATTGGAAACAATGTGTGGGAGGAAAGTTAACAATTTCAGTTCATAAATTCAGTCCTTAGCAGCTAACATCCCGATTTCGAAATTTGAAACCCATTGCATCAACACAAATCTAAATTTACATGTTCATCATTCAAGAATTATGTAGGTGAACCTATCTAACATTCAATTACTATAAAAAAAACATGTAAACAGAAATCAACTCAGAAAATTCATTTCTGAACATTGTGTCAGTTGGTATCAGCCCTTTAGGGAAATTCAGGAATTCAAAACCCAATTAAACATCTAAATCAAATTTAATAGGTTGGTAACATGTGAGACAAGTGTACACGTGTCAAGCAAGGTTTTCGTGTCCAACCAGGTGGACACGAACGTGTCCAGAACACACAATCACTCACAGACACGCACACGTGCACTGGACTGCACGCAGCGTCGTGCACGCATGCACGCGTGTCCCATGCATGACACAGGCCACGTGGAGACACGTGGCCATGCATATGTGTTCGCCAGGACTAGGAGAACACGCTAGGGTGTCTGCAACATGTCCACGACACGCGTGTCGCGTGTACGAGACACGTATCAGTCGAGTGTCTGTGCGTGTGTGCAACAGTGAGGAAAACAGTGCGGGTCGATTTACTTCGTGCACACCAAACGAGAAGCCATGAAAATTTACAAGTGTCGTGTCAGTCATTAGGAAAATGTGTGTGTCAAGTTTCGTGACCCGAGTCGCCGTGTCGTGTCCCCAATGGCACCCGAACAGCAGGACAGCCGCATGGGGCCAGTACGCAGCGTGTCCAACACGGATTTGGACACGATAAAGATACGGATTCGTGCTCAGTCAAACACGAAATCAATACATATATATAATACAACAAATCCATTCAAATACTTTTCAAAAAAATCAATTTTTAACCCTTTGTGGCATTTAATCAAACACTCAACAGTACAACTAATACGTGTCCGATACGGACATGAAATTGACACGACTCAACACCACACCTATGCTAGCAGCTAGGGGACTCCTAGGGCTATGCACTCATGCAAAGAAATTGAATTTTTATGGTGATTGTGAGGGTTTACCTATTGGTTGAACTTCCAATGAAAAGCTTCAAAAGAGGGAAATCACCTTGCTAGCCAATATCTCCAAATTGATTCAAACCTGAGATTTCTCTCCATGAACATAAAGTAGGGATCAATTAGAACCCAATACAAAAGATTTGAGCCAAAAAGGAATTGAAATGAGGAAGTTATGGATTGGGGAAGAAGGCTCTTACCTCTTTCTTCAAACTTGTAAAAATTTAATAAAAGAGGCAAGAACAAGGAGGAGAATATTTATAGGGAAGGGAGAGCCCTAGTGGCTGGTCATAAGTTGTAAAAATTAGGGTTATGGTTTCCTAAATTGGCCCATGGGCTTAAGTTATGATTAATTAAGTCATGAAGTCATAAGCCATTTCATGAAACCACAAGCCATGACTTAATTCACTTAAACTAATCCTCCTAATCCAAAATTAGTTTCTAATGACTAAAAGTAGGTTAACCTAAGTTAGACTAGGGTCACCATGGCTAGGGTTAGCTTCTAGGCTAGTTCACTAGGTCTCAACAAGTCAAGGTCAAACAAGAATTTACCAATTCAATAAATCATCAAATAATCCAAATAAGTCAAAATGACCAAATTACCCCTAGGCTAAAAATGATAATTAAATCATCCTAATGACATGGTTAGGCTCTAGGTCATGCAGTCTCTAGGGTTTCACTTGCAGCACATCAAAATCACAAGTCATGACTTAAAACAGTTTTTAAATAGTTTAAAAATAATTAAAAATCACCAAAAATCATAATGTGAAATAAATATAATAAATAATTATTATAATTACAAAATTTCAAAAATACCCTCATCTGGAAAACTGGGTGTTACATCCTTGTATACTCAGCTAGTGAAGAAGAGCATGAAGATCACCTCAAGAAAGTGTTACAGGTTTTGAGAGAGAACCAGTTGTATGCCAAGCTCAGCAAGTGTTAGTTTTGGATGGATAACATTTCATTTTTGGGATACATCATATCAGAGGCTGGAGTAGCAGTGGATCCCAAGAAGGTAGAAGCAGTAGAGAGTTGGCCAATACCTAAGACCGTAGCAGATGTGAGAAGTTTCTTGGGATTGCAGGATATTACAGAAGGTTCGTATCAGACTTTTTAAGACTTTCAGCACCCATGACCCGCTTGACACGGAAGGATGTGCCATTCATTTGGTCGGCAGAGTGCCAGGCATCATTTGAGAATTTGAAGCAGAAGTTGATCACGACACCTATTCTTACATTACCGGTTGGACCGAAGGTTTTACTGTATATTGTGATGCGTCAGGAAAGGGACTTAGGTGTGTCCTAATGCAACATGGAAAGGTGATAGCGTATGCATCTATGCAACTTCGAGACCACGAAAAGAATTATCCGACTCATGACTTGGAGTTGGCAGCAGTAGTATTTGCTTTGAAGCTATGGAGGCATTACTTATACGGTGATCGAGTGGACATGTACACAAACCACAAAAGTCTGAAGTACATCTTTACTCAGAAGGAACTGAACATGAGACAGAAAAGATGGTTAGAATCAATCAAGGATTACGACGTAGAGCTTCAGTATCATCCAGGTAAGGCTAACGTGGTAGCAGATGCTCTTAGCAGGAGAGACGGCGTATTTATGTTGACATCCCAAAAATATATTTTAGAAGATCTTCAGGAGATGGGCATCGAGGTTATAGTTCCTAGTGATATAGGAATTCTGACAAGTCTACGAGTTCAATCCGACTTAGTAGACAGGAACAAGGCAGCTCAGACACAGGAACCAAGGATTCAGAAGCTTAGGACAGAATGTGAGTTAGGACTCAGGAAGGAGATAAAAATTTACGAAGATGATACACTTAGATTTGGATCACGTCTATGTGTGCCAAGTGGAGATATCAGACATGAGGTTATGGCAGAAGCCCACAGTTCTCAATATTCTATACACCCCGGAGGGACCAAAATGTACAGAGACATCAAGCAGCACTTCTGGTGGAACGGAATGAAGAGGAAGATAGCTAGATTCGTCTCTCGTTGCTTAATATGTCAGCAAGTAAAGGCAGAACAACAGAGGCCAGCTGGATTATTACAACCGCTTCCTATCCCGGAATGGAAGTGGGGGCATATCACAATGGACTTTGTGACCGGTTACCAAGATCACCAAGTGGTAAAGATGCTATTTGGGTGATAGTGGATCGGCTTAGGAAAGTGGCACATTTTCTTCCTTTTAGAGTAGGACAATCTACAGAAAAGTTGGCAGAGTTGTATATGCAGCAGGTAGTTAGACAGCATGGGGTCCCTGTCAGTATTGTATCAGATAGAGATACCCATTTTACATCATATTTCTAGAAGAGTTTACATCATAGCCTGGGTACCAAGTTAAGATTTAGTACGGCTTACCATCCACAGACAGACGGACAATCAGAAAGAACAATTCAGACTTTAGAAGATATGTTACGAGCTTGCACCCTAGATTTTGGAGGGTCTTAGGAGAGTCACCTGCACTTAGTCGAATTTTCGTACAACAACAGTTATCAAGCCAGTATCCAGATGGCGCCATTCGATGCACTATATGGTAAGAAGTATAGGTCGCCACTGGCATGGGATGATATCGGGGAAAGAAAAATGTTAGGCCCGGAGATGATTGTTCAGACGGTTGAAGTGGTAAAGGGGATTAGAGAGCGACTTCGAGTTGCACAAGATCGACATCGTCATTGGGCAGACCAGCATCATAGGCCGCTAAAATTTTTTGTTGGGGACCACGTATTCTTGCGGATCTCACCTACTCGTGGGGTCATTAGATTTGGCATTCGTAGGAAGTTGAGTCCACGATACGTAGGCCCATTTGCTATCCTCAATAGGGTAGGCGATGTTGCTTATCGTTTATCCCTTCCACCTTCATTACGAGAGGTGCATGATGTATTTCATGTATCTCAGTTGCGTAGGTATGTATCGGACCCAAGCCATATCCTCGATTATTCTGAGTTGGTTGTTGGTACCAACCTGTCTTACGAGGAACAGCCGGTGTCCATTTTGGACCGAAGGGAGAAGATACTCAAGAACCGAACAATTAGCCTTATGCGTGTTGCTTGGGGTCATCACTCCTTAGGAGAGTCAAGGTGGAAATGTGAGGATGATATCCGATCACGGTATCCGCACCTATTTGACTCACAAGGTATATATTTTTTCGTGTACCTTGATTGTCTTGATTCCTCATGCTTATCACCTTATGAGTAGAAATTGCTGAATGTCGTTGATTGATAAACATAGATATATTACTTGCTATTGATATCGTAAGATGACTGCTTGCTCGCTAAAGTTGCTTATACTTGGATTAGTTTAGCTCTGGTGTTTCTATCCTGCTTGGATTTGAAATTTCGAGGACGAAATTTTTCAAAGGAGGGTAGAGATGTCACTCTTCGTTCCTAGAATGCGTATTTTAATACATGTACTGCTTGAATGTATTTATTTAATATTTATGTATTTAATTCTTTAACTTCATGCTAATTATTTTTTTCTGTATTTTATTTTCTACTTTTATTTTAATCTTGGATTATTTGGTTTGTTTTGTCTTGGGTTTGGCTTGGGTAGGTTTGTTTGGGTTTAGGGTGGTTCATCATGAACCCAACCAACCGCCTACCTACCACCATCTCCACTTAAAGTCCCAACCATTTCTCTCTCTTCATTACTTCTTATTTTTATTTACTCCTTCTTCTTCCTCATAACTCTCTCCACCTACCAAGAGCTTAGGCAAGTACAACTTGCTTCATGAAGGAACTCCACTTTCGTTGTTCCATTTTCTTCCTCACGAGATCCTAAGACACTTTAGTACT
Organism: Iris pallida; assembly: GCA_029216955.1. NCBI lineage: Eukaryota > Viridiplantae > Streptophyta > Magnoliopsida > Asparagales > Iridaceae > Iris > Iris pallida. The sequence goes on from JANAVB010024997.1 coordinate 564,855, forward strand.
TATTATTTTTAATTTTCATGGTTTATTTCTTGTAGTTCTATGTTTGTGGCATTTTCAGTTTTTCTTGGGTCTTGATTTGTCAAACTCCCTTATTTTCAAGTTTGATCCTTCCTGGTTGTTGAGATTCTCTACGCTCACGTTTTGATTGAAAGATTCATGAATTAGAGTTCTGGAGGTTCTCTACGCCCACGTTTTTACGTGTCCGCGTATTATCAAGCTCTACACCCACGATCATTCGTGTCAGCGTAAATCTGGTTTACGCAAGTCTACTCTAGCTTGGCGTATTCCTTTACGCGTAATGATTTTCTTTTACGCGTGATGTTATTCTTTTACGCGTACAATGTTTCATGAGTAACTTTACTCTTTACGCGTATTCATCCACGCGTAACTCTATTCTTTACGCGTACTCCTCTGGCTTGGCGTAAGACGAGTTTTTACGCGCAACTTTATTCCTTTATTGAGCGTACTCCTTTACGCGTAAGCTTTATTCGTTCATGCGTAAATTTTCCTCACGCGTAAATTTCCTTTACGCGTATTTCATTGGGCGTACTCTTCTGGCTTAGCGTATTTTATTGAGCGTACTCCTTTACGCGTAAGCTTTATTCGTTCACGCGTAAATTTCCCTCACGCATAAATTTCCTTTACGCGTATTTTATTGAGCATACTCCTTTACGCGTAAGCTTTATTCGTTTACGCATAAATTTCCCTCATACGTAAATTTCCTTCACGCGTATTTCATTGGGTGTACTCTTATGGCTTAGCGTATTTCATTGAGCGTACTCCTTTGGCGTACTTTTGGGCGCATGGTACCCATATTATATCCTTACGCCTTTTTGACATAAACTCGATATAATCATGATACGTTAATATTTTTAATACATATTGTTGTGTGGAATGTGCCATGTGCCTCGATTCGTTCATGGATACCCAGAATGACTTGAACTTAACCCTGAGGGTTATAGAATCGACCATACTAAATGCTAGTTTGACTTTCATGCCTTATCACAAACTGACATTGATTGTTACCTTGACTGAATGATTAATCATGCGTTCCTAGTTGGAACTAAGAGACTGGCTAGTCGTCTTATTGAAATTGAATGAGACACGTTCATGTTAACCATGAACCATTGTGATCGACTGGCCGATCCCGAACATTGGCATATGGACACGTGCAGACTTCAACTCATTTCTATAAAAGTAGCATGTGTACCCTACAGTCAAGGCATGATTATTCTGTGGCTAGGTTTGATTGTTACATTACGCTATGTAAGACCTACAACCTAACTGTACGGGCATCGTTGTAGAGTTATTCATATCGTACCTTGTACGAAAGTACTCATTCTGAATGACCATGATCCACGGCATGAGATTTCAATTAACATAGGGACTACTAAGTTAAATAAAATAACTATTGCATGGAGAGAATGGATTCCCGAGTTCTTACATGACAGCCATCTTTGGGACAATTAGGGTTCCGACATGCCGGCTGGTTCCCACGTATACTACAAATCTGCTACACGGGTAGGGAGTGGTATCTGTTTATATTTACTGTATATTGATGATGGGCGTCCCGCTGGGACTCGTCTAATTTCTGACTGGCGCAACTGATTATTGGGTAGACTAGCCTTGCTTGTACATTGTAAGAACTGAGGAATCCCTTATTGTATATTTCCAAGACAACTTGGAACTTACAGTAGCAAGCCGTAGTAGTTGCATGGACGTTTAAATTAATTTGTTTGTGTATTGTACCTACTTTGTTAACTACTGAGATGATCAGAATGTCAGGACATGACGGGTCAACTTCTGTCCTTGTTTGGTTGGGAAGTTGGTTTGAAGTGTCGTGATGTTGTGTGAACCCCAGTAGCAGGCAGAGACTTATTTATCATATTCTTAACTCTTATCACTGGTTTTAATTTTCATGTCGTGCTTCCTTATGGTACTTGCTATTAGAGGTCTACCCTCTCTGGTTTTGCATAGCCAGATTTAGAGCCAGCTCCCGAGGACTCAGCCTACTTCTACCTCCAAGATGGTCAATACTAGAGGAATGATCACAGGAGGATACGAGTGGGTCCCTTGCTTCCCTGCTCGTTTTTACTACTTACTTTACTTATTGTCGTTTGGCACCGACATGTTGGTCGGACTGTCTTGCACTTACTTTACATAATTGTAACTAAATCAGACTGCAGTTGATAACAATTGTGTATACCTTGTTATGTCATCTGGCTATGTTTTGTACAGCCAGAGCTCAAGAACATTTTGACGGAGCATTTGGGACGCCTTACCGCTTTATCTTACATGTTCTCTATTATTGTTTCTTGTTTGAATGATTGAGACAATCGAAGTTGAGTAACCCTAATGAGACTTTCATGTAGTATGCACCCCCTCATCTTTTAGAAAGCATTAATCATATTATACGGTATTCATCTACCCGTAATACATAGTTGGCTGAGTCACTCCCCCGCTCTCCGGTATTCTGGTTCTGGGACATGACAGTTGTTGTTGCAATACCATCCCCTTCTCCATTCGCTCCTTCCCCTCCATTCTAATATTAAGTACAAAAAGAATGACGATTGTAATCAGTTAAATCTTGTATATATTTTTTAGAAGACTCCAATTTATAACTATCGATGGTACTAACAGTTCAAGTATTCATACAGAAAAAATGGTAGCAAAAGACCGATAAATAGCTAAAGGAAGACGTTTCTGCCATCAGAATTAAACTATGAGCCCCCATGCCATGACAACCCATCGTGTGATGGTACTGGATGTTCAGGTATTCATGGCAGAAAAGGTGGCAAAAGACTAAAAAATAGCTTAAAATGTCATTTTGTCCATCAAAAATTAAATATACAAGCGCATGTTAGTTCCTTTTAGATTCTTGAAAGTCCAATTCTTGATTAATATGCCAATTGACTCTTAAATATAAAATTAAGTTACTTAATTCTTTCACTAAGTTAATAGATCCTAACAAATAATCAAACTAAATTGACAAGTTTAAAATTTCACAAACTCAGATTCAAATATTATAAAAATAGAACACACCATCAACCAACAATTTTTGATGCAATTCTCAATCTCTACACCCACAAATAGTTTCTAAATATTCACATGTAAAGAATACAATATTTTAACAAATGCGACATAATTTTTATCATATATTCAAGGATTCACGATAAAAAAAATTACTTATGAAACTTCTCATCAAACTATTGTTTCTTTATTGAAATCATGGTTTCAAGCCCGATTTCATTATGTGAAAAGTGAAAAAGAACAATTTGAAAGCACGAATTTCAAAACTGCCCTACAATTTTCATATTTGAAGCCGTCTCTTTTCAGAACTACCTTTTTTATGGAATATCATTTTTAAGAAGGGAATCTTTGAATAACAAATTCCTCTATTCCATATACAAAACCCTTGGAAAAACCTAACAATTAAAAAACAATGCATCACATATTATGTTGCACGGACACGAATTCAATACGACACGTTCCAAACATGGTGACACGGATTCAGCACCTAATTTGGTGTGTCCTGGTGTATTACGGAGTATCATGGCATGTCCGATACGTGCATGAATTTTTGGAGTGTCCATGCTTCTTAGGTCACATAATACCAACTACAACTTAACAAGCATCATTACTTAAATCCACAGAAAAACCTAAAGATCACAACTTTGAGATATAAATATCAACGGTAGAAGCGATTTTTATAGAAAATTCCTCAATTATTTATACAAAACCCTAGAAAAATGCAAGACTTAACTAAAGAATTCATCACATAATACTAACTACTATGTAACAAAGATCACAACTTTGAACTAAATATCGATAAAAGAATCGATTTTTATACCTCACCGATATTTGGGCACTGCGCCTCCACGCAAACGGTGTTCAGCTTCAGACTCTTAAGCGACTCCTGCAGCCTGGCGAACTTCTCCCCCCGCGGCGCCTGCTGGCGGAGCCACTCAGGCTTTTTCGCGTTCGATTCCCGACCCGTGTGCAGACCCATTCCTTCCGGGTATGGGCTACCGCCCGACCCGCTAGCGGGTTCGAACAGCTTCGCCGGAGCCGGGCTCGGACTCGGCTGGGTCTTCCCGGAGGCGTCGACGGCGCTGGATCGGGTGACGAGGATGTGATTGGAGGATTTCGAGGATTTGAAATTTGGGGGAAATATTAGGGCTTCTTCGAAGACCTTGGGGGAGTAGCTGTGGAGCTTCTTGGTTTAGAATTTTTCTTAAGTGCGGGAGAAGTGCGGGAGAGTGGAGGTTTTGACTTAAATTTTGGTACTTTTTTTTATGACGCTCGTATGACTGAAAGACTATCAATAACGTTTATATTGGACACCGTCATAGAATAGAATCTTGCTGAACTTTGATGATGCTTATTTATCAGCCGTCATGAAATCCACTTATCAAGCGTCATTAATAGGTCTTTTTGTTGTAGTGAAAAGTGTAGTATTAACCTTGTCTTTTGTAAAACCGTTGTCAAGTAGAAAAGAGCTTAGACGATCATACCAAGCACGAGGGGCTTGTTTCAAACCGTATAAGGCTTTCTTTAACTTGAAAACAAAATCAGTATTTTTGAAATCAGTAAAACCTGGAGGTTGAGCTACATAAACTTCTTCTTTTATAAAATCGTTCAAAATGCACTCTTGACATCCATTTGAAATAATTTAAAGTTATAAAAATATGCAAATGCATATAGCATGCGAATGGATTCTAATCTCGTAATTGGGGCATAGGTTTCATCATAGTCGATACCTTCTTCTTGATTGTATCCTTGAGCTACGAGTCGAGCCTTATTACAAGTCATTAAACCATTCTCATTCAGTTTATTTCGAAATACCCAGCGGATGCCAATGACCGGATGATCAATGGGCTTAGGAACAAGTTCTCAAACTTAATTTTGTTCAAATTGGTTCAATTCCTCTTGTATAGCATATAACTAAAAATTATCACTACATGCTTCTTCAATATTTTTGGGTTCAAGCTGTGAAATAAATGCAACACAGGAAGCTATATCTTTACTGGAGGAACGAGTACTTACACCCCTGGTAATCTCACATATTACCAAGTCCTTGGGATGGTCTGCCAAAAATCTCATTTATTTTGGCACATCTTCAGGATTGTTGGTTCCGGCTTCTGGTTCTATATGTGATCTGCCTGAAGGATCAGCTGGTGCTTTGCATGAAGGTTCTGCAGGTGTTGTACTTGGTGTACTTATGTCTTCATCATCATCATCGACTGAATATTGATTTAGTTCGTCAAATGTAACATTTATCGATTCTTCGATGATCATGATTCTCTTGTTGAAGACTCTATACCCTTTACTCTTTATCGCATAACCTAAAAAAGATACCTTCATCGGCCTTTTCATCAAACTTTACCAGATTGTCTTTAGTATTATAAGAATAAAGCATTTACAACCAAATATTTTGAAATATGAAATAATGGATGTTCTATCAAACCATAGCTCATAGGGAGTCTTCTTCGATATAGGTCGAATTAGAACCCTATTGAGAACATAGCAAGCTGTATTTACAGCTTCACCCCAAAAGTATTTTGGTAGACTAAATTAGTTTAACATTACTCTAGCCATTTCGGATGGAGTCCGGTTCTTACTTTCCATAACTCTATTTTGTTGTGGAGTCCTAGGACAAGAGAACTCATGCAGATAACCGTGTGTGTCACAAAATTGCTTGAACTCTGCATTCTCAAATTTGCTGTCATGATCGCTTCGAATATGAGTGATTATATATAAAACCTTTTTCATTTTAAAATTTCTTGCAAAAGTTGACGAATTCTGACAATGCATCGTTCTTGCGTATAAGAAAATATACCCACGTGTACATAGAAAAATCATCTACTATTACAAAAGCATTAACTTACCACCTAGGCTAGCAATTCTACTAGGTCCAAATAAATCCATATGCAGTAATTGTAGAGGTCTAGTGGTACTTACAGCATTCTTGGACTTAAATACGGATCGGGTAGCTTTGTTCTTTTCACATTTACTACATACCATATCTTTCTTGAAAGAAATGTCCGGTAAGCCTCGTACCAGCTTCTTTGTGGATAACCTTGAAATTGTGTCCATATTTGTATGACCGAGTCTCTTATGCCATAGTTGACTCTCATCACTCTTGGCCATGAAGCATCTACCTACTTTGTTAGCATCTTCTAACAAATAGAAAACATATATATTATCTTCCCTGATACCTTCAAAGATAGTACTACCAGTTGAGCTATCAACTATAGTATACTTGTCTTTGACGAAGTTAATACCATAATCATGGTCAGTTAAATGGCTTAAGCTGAGTAGATTATGTTTTAACTCGGTAACTAGACAGACATCTTTAATCACGGGGTAGGGGGCCTTGCCAATATTATCGATACCAATTATGTACCCTTTAAGATTATTACCGAAGGAAACGTATCCTTTTTTTTTCTTCGACAGTATTGCGAATAATAAAGCGTCACCGGTCATGTGTCGTGAGCAACCGTTGTTGATGATCCATTTGCTTCTAGCATGTGAAGGGTGTTTCACCTACGAAAGAATTTGCAGATGAAAACTTTGGTACCCATTTCTTGTAGAGTCCTGGAATGTTAGTTTTCGGTATCCATGCACAAATCTTTAAATCAACAAGCTTTCTAACACTACATGCAGAAGAGATATGATCAATGGTGCCACAATAGTGACATCTAGCATGTTGAGTGTTGAATGCAGTTTGTTGTGTATGATCGGTAGGTCTTGGTTTTCTAGTATAAAAGAATGCATGCTTATTAGTCTTCTTGGGCAATGGTTTGGTTTGGTTTGGTCTGACAGTGTTGGGTTTGAAAGTGTTTCGATGTTCGATAAGTGAGACATGTTAGGATAGGAAGCAGCAACTTCAGACTGTTTTCCTAACCTAATTTCTAACTTTTTGGAAGTGTCATACAATGCCGTATAATTAGCAGTAAGTGTATCATTCCTGATAAGTGATTGCTGAAGACTCTTCTTCTCTTTGAGTAGATCTTCCTTTAATTGGGTAATGGTCTTGTCCTTCTCTTCGGATAGTCTTGTGATCTCGTGTAATAACAGTTTAACAGAAGAAAGCTTACCTACATCACTAGAATTATCACTACTTCTAACCTCAGCTAGTAGGTCGACAAGTCTTCCTATTTCACCTTTGTACTCTTTGGGTACCTTCTTAGAATTTTGGTATTTACTACGCATTCTTCTGTAATTGTCACTCCCAGTTTTCAAAATTGAGTGTAAAATGGACATTTTCCATATTTTAATATTTTGGGAATTTTTATATTTTTAATATTGATTTATGGGATTTGTTTACTCGGGTTTGAGTTTCGTCTCGTTCCAACTTGCGTTAGTGATCCGGGTAGCTTAGACTCTAGTCAAAACCCCAAGATTAGTTAGCCATGGCCACAAACTCCACTAATTAAGTTAGTGTAATTAGACTAATCATACTTGATTAGCATGGTCAAATTAGACACTTAAACTTGACCTTTTTGACCCCAAACCTTGTCATGACTTAAGTTGACCCAAATGAGACTTGTAGGGGCATCTTAGACATTTCACCATAGGCTCATTAGGGCTCCCATGGCCGGCCACCTATAGGGGGAGAGGTGTGCCTCTCTTTCATTCCATACTTGCCTTTTTTTCCCAAATTTGTTCTTTCCCAAACTTGAGAGCTTCCCTCTTGATTTTGATCTCCAAATCATTCCATTCTTCCACCAATCTTCTATCATTTCTTCTCATTCAACCAAGGAGGAGATGCTAGCAAGGATTGGGAGCAAAAAGCAAGGAAGGATGTCCATTTTGGAGGAGCTTTCGTGTCAGAACCGTGTTCTTTGAGTGTATCATTGGAATCTCACTCCTAATAGGTATAACCATCTCTATATTTTAATTTCTCTTGTATTTTAGTTAGATTTGAATCCATAGGATCCACCCCCATGCATGTACAACCATTAGATTTTGTTTTGAGGCTCTTTGGAGTCCTCTTTAGGAAGTTTGAATAGGTTTGGTGTCCTACTTGTAGAGTTTCCAATGAAGGACACCCCATGTGTTTGTGTTTACGCAAATAGGCTATATTGTTGTTTAATTTCAGTTTTAGAATTGTGAGAGAGTGGATTTGACATGTTTAGGATGGTTAGAATTGTTTCCATTTGGATACCAATGTTGGTATCCAGGTATCTTAGCCTACAAGTGTCCTATTTATATGTAACATGTCATTTTGATACATATATATGTAGTGGACTATTTTGCATCTATATATAGGTATTTTAGATATGTTTACATATTAAGAGAGTGTGTTGTGAGAGTGAGAGGTGTTACTATATGTATATGGGTGTGTGTTTGTGTTAGTATCCTGAGATGGGAGTGTGGGGATATGTGTGTGTTGGTGTGAGTTTGTGAGAGTTTGAGTGTTTATATGTGTTTGTGTTTGAGGGTGAGGTAGTGGTATAGATGAGGTGATAGTGTAGAGTGAGTAGAGAGGAGTAGAGAGGAGAAAAAGGGGGGACTGCTGCAGAGCCGCAGCCACAATGCAGTGGCAGCAGCAGCCAGTAACTGTTGTCTTCACAGCACAGCAGCAGAAGCTGCTATAGCAGCCACAGCAGCAGTAGGGACTGCACTAGGTAGCCCCTTGTGTCCATGTTTGTGTGTGTGTCTATGTTTGTGTGTGTGTGTGTGTGTGTGTGTGTGTGTGTGTGTGTGTGTGTGTGTGTGTGTGTCTTGGTAGATTTAGTTAGTATAAGTTAGTGAGGTTAGTATGTTAGTTCTACATGTTGGAATGTTAGAATGTTATAGTTAGTTCTATTTGTTAGATGTTAGTTGCTAGAGTTATATATGTTAGTGGATAGATATTATTGTCTAATAGATGTTAGATAATTGTATAGATAGTAGGTTTGTTAGTATGTTAGCTAGATATATATTAGAGTTAGTTAGTGTTAGATAGATTATTGGGTTAAGGTATCTAGGTATCTTAAAATGCTAATATGGTATCTTGAGATGTGGTTTACCTTCAAGGTAAATGAGATTTACCTTATTCCAAGATAAGGTAATGAGATACCTTGGTAAGGTATCAAGATACCAAGGTAAGGTAACGGGATACCAAGGTAAGGTATTAGGATACCAAGGTAAGGTATTGGATACCTTGGCAAGGTATTAGAGTTTCATAAGCTATAGGCAAGGTTTTGGTTTAGAGGCTAAGGTAGATTTACCCAAGTTTAGGTATTGGGTCCCGACCAAGGTATTGGTACCGGGATACCAATATGACCAAGGTATATGGTATCTAGGTAGGTAAATGTTAGGAATAGGATACTTAAACTAGTTTTGACCTCGGTTGACCAAGTTTGACTGTTTTGACGAAAAGTCAACTACAAGTCAACACTTGGCCTAGAATTGACTAGAACTTGACCAGAGTTGACCAGTTGACCAAAAGTCAACTGTGAGTCAACCCTTAGCCTAGTTTAACCTAGATTGGACTAGGAGTTGACCAGAGTTGACCAATTGACCAAAAGTTAACTGTAAGTCTATCTTTGACCTAGTTTGACTTGGTTTGACTTCATGTAACCTAGTTTGACTGAGTTTGACCTAGATTGCATATCATACATTAGAAAATTATGCCTAATACTGTTAAACCCTAATTAACTCATATATATCTCATCTTTAGGTCTATGACATCACTCTGAGCATCGATCCTATTTGAAAGCTCAGGACCACAGGCGAGTACATTCTCTGATATTTTTCATTGTCTTGATATCTACTATATTCGATTCAGTTGTACTGTTTTACTTGATTTCCGATACGATGGTACACGGACTAGTATACGTTGGATCCTATCATGAGATGTCATTCCTGGGTTACCATGGTATATTGGTACATTGTTCGATCTTATTTCATGTACTTGTATTGACGTCGATTCTCAAGAGGATTTGCTCCCTTCTTAGTGAATCTCGTGTCATGACCTGTTGTCCAGATCCATATACTATTCGAGGATGGGGAGTTATTATAGGTTATGTGATCAATACCCCATATGCCTGTATTCATGTTACTTCTTGCCTGCATCATAGCTCCACCCTCACCATACGTAAGGTATAGTCTGACCTGATACTGCCTGCCTCATAGCTTTCCATTATGGCCGGCCTGATCTTGTTTTCCTGCATTTCTTATATCATAGCCGGTCAAATAGAACAGTCTGATCCTGACCCAAACCGATCACATAACGCTTTAATACTCAAGGCACATTTTATATTTATATTTTACATCAGTTATTCATGTTCAGTTCTACTTTCATGTACGTTACACCCTGACATAATTTTCTATGTTACATATTCTGTTTATATTCTAGTCTTGATATATCATCTTGTATTCCATTATGATTGTCTCTTATAACATTTGTCAATACTATGGAACTGTTGTTAGTGTTTGTGCTCATTCATTATCCTGACAGGTTACCCCTTTGATGTTTACAGAGGACTTAGAGGCCGACTGCTCTACCTATTATGGGTATGGCCAAGATGGAGACTTTGACCAGATGTTACCCATGGAGCCAGTAGAGGATATACCACCTGTCTAGATCGTTAGATAGGTTTGACTGGACTGCGATCCAGCTAGTATCTGAGACTTATGTTTTATGTTATATTTTGGGATCTTGTGATTGTCTTTAACTCTAAACTTTGTTGTGACTTTGCATCTATTTCAGTTTTTCTATTTCCATCATACCTTTATGATATTTGTGCCTATCTTTCTTAGATGTCTTGTGATTGAGTTGAGATTATATACCTCCGTACGGAGATGACAGGTACATATATATTATGTCTAGATGCTATACTTTCTAGTAGACCTATACAGCGTTCTACCGCCGATTCTGCGGCGTAGGCTGGACGTACCCACGTGCTTGTGCCCCTACTCAGGGTGCGGATCGTGACAGTAATACCCTAAGAGGTCAGTAAAGGCTTCACCTAATTGCTCAAAGGTAAAATCATCATAAGTATCAAAGTGGGGGTTAGTGGTTACCTGATCGTAAGCCATCAAGCACACATTTGCAGCGTCATCTGATTATTCATCTTCTAAGTCGCTGGCTTCACTTTCATGTCATATGCTTGTATTGGCATACCTTCTGGATGTAGATTTCTTCAGGTAGCCCTTGTCATATTTGTTGCTTTTCCTGGTTGATGATGATGTTGTTGGACAGTCCTTCTTCGTATGTCCTTTCTTCTTACAGCCATATCAAATAGGATCTTCTTCGTTGTTGTTGATGTTGCTGTTGTAGTCCTTTGTTCTTCTATTAAATCTCATGAACTTCTTAAACTTTCTTACCATGAGAGCTTGATCTTCAGAGTCAGAGTCACTGTCGTCGGATTTATCTTCGACAGTTCTTTTATGTTGAGCCTTGAAAGCGATCGACTTCTCTGACTTCTCCTTTGGTGCAACATCTTTAAAGTCTTGAAGTTCCAGCTCGTAAGTGAGTAGCTTACCTATGAGTGTTTCAAGAGACATTGTTGAGAGGTCGTTTCCTTCAATAATTATTGTAGCCTTTGGAATCTAATTCTTCGTGAGAGCTCGTAGAAGTTTGCGAATTTTCTCATGGTTACTGTACTCTTTGCCTAATAATGACAGAGGATTTATAATATCTAGGAATCTTGTAAACATCTGAGTGACAGATTCATTTGGCTTCATCTTGAACGTCTCATACTCCTGAGTAAGTCTGCTGATCTTTGACTCCTTGACTTGCATTGTTCCTTCGTGGGTTACTTCGAGAAGTTTTCACACTTCATTTGATGTTGTGAACATAGACACCCTGTTAAATTCAGTCCTATCTAAAGCACAAAATAAAGCATTAATAGCACGTGCGTCAAGACTGGCCTTTTTCTTTTCAACCTCAGTATACTTATCATGGGGGTTTTCAACCAAAACATCTTCAATAAGAATACGGGGAGGCTTTTTATAGCCATGAATAATAATAGACCATAAGTCAAAATCTAGAGATTTCAAGAAGAAACTCATCCGTGTTTTCTAATATGTGTAATTTGTACCGTCAAACAGTGGAGGTTTGTTTGTGGCTTGGCCTTCATTTGTGAACTTCACAGTTGTCATGTGTTATATTGTGATCTATGTAACAGCTAAAATAATAAGATTATAATTGCAATGTTACCTTGCTTTACCTGTATAATCTGCTCTGATACCAATTATAGGAACGAATCATAAAGTGTAATACTCTAGAGGGGATGAATATAGTAGGCAGCGGAAAATAGCTAATTAAAAAAGTTAGCAACAAGATCACAGAGAATGTATATATCACAATTAAATAAATAGAAAGGCAGAGATCATAAAGTAAATGCAAAGACGACGATGTATACTGGTTTCTCTCTTGTGAGGATTATTCCAGTCAGAAGAACTCCAGCTTCCAGTTGAATCCACTATTGAAAAATACCGTAAGTTTTCATACGAAGTCCTTGTAACTTCTACAACGCGAGCTTTGATACGAAGTACTCGACCAACTTCAATTGTGAAGTGTCTTTCTTCAATCAAGTCTTTGATTACAATCACTCTGAAGCTTCTAGACTGTACCGTACTAACATGTCATATCCCTATTTTGATAATAGGTATATGATCGTATTTGGGTCATTTTCAAATTACATATTTGTTTAAAATTTTATTTATTTTTCGGACTTGTGCTGGCCTTACTTGTTTAGGCTTGACATTTGATTATTACTTCTATTAAATTGTTATTAATATTATTTTATTATTATTATTAGGGTTAATATGGTTTGCTTCTATTAAATTATTTCTATTATTATTAATGTTATTATTATTATTATTATTATTATTGTTATTATTATTATTATTATTATTATTAAACCCTAACCCAATCCCTAACTTTTCCCTTTCTCCTCACTTTTACTCCCTTTTTCCCCCTCACCCAGCCGACACAGCCCCCTCCCCTTTCCTTTTTCCCTCAGCTCTCTCTCTCTCGAGCTCACTCCCTTCCCTCTCCCTCTCGATCTCCCCCTCTCCTCTCCCGCTCTTCTCCGGCCAGCTCTGGCCACCACTGCCACCATCACCCACCAGTACCGCCTACCACCATCAGTCACCACCACCACTGTCCCTTTCTCCTCCGGCCCCCCGAGCGCCGTCGGCGCCCTCGTCTCCACCGCCACCACTTCCATCTCTCCCTTTCTCGTTGTTCCCGGCGCCCGCCACCACCGCGACCGCCCTCGTCTCGACCACCGCAGTCGCCCCCTTCACCATGGCCGCCCCCTTCACCATGGCTGCCACCACCACTGCTCTCTTCCTCCTCCGGCCACCTCCCTCTCGGCCGGCGCCATCGCCACGACCAGCACCACCATCGTCGGCATCTTCATCACCTCCGCCACCACCTTCGTCGACGCCGGCGCCGCCATCTCCCTCGCCCCTTGGCGCAGCCGCTGCCACTGCCGTCCTTTCTCCACCGCGGGGCCGACCCGACCTGGCCGAGTCCCCCTATGGTGAGCTCCGCCAACCTCCTCTCTCCCCTCCTCGGGCTGTGAGCTCCTCGGGGAGCGAGCCCCTCGATCGGTGCGCCTCGGGATGCGTGCTGTCTCGAGTGGTGCGCTGCCTTGTGCAGCATGTCGCCTCGGGCAGCACACCCTCGATTGGTGTGCCCCTTGTTCCTTGTGCCATCTAGGGATGAGTGCACCTCGGTCTACGTGCTGCCTTGGGCAGCGGGACGTTTCGAGCCCCACGCTGTCTCGGGCACCGTGCCACCTAGGTTTGTGTGTTGCCTCGATCCTCGTGTCTCGGCCTTTGCGCCAACTTCGTGACCCATGCCGCCTCGATTTGCGTGTGCGTACCGATTTGTGTGCCGCCTTGGTTTGCGTTTCACCTTGGGCGTCGTACCGTATCGATTTGCGTGCATACGTCGACTTGTATGCCGTATTGATTTGCATGCTTCCATGAATCTTGCTCCGTCTCGATTTGCATATATGCCTCGATTTACGTGTCACAATGATTCGTATGCCATCTCAATATTCGTTATCCCTAGATTTACGTACACGTTGTCTCCTGTTTATCTCGATCTTCGAGTCATCTCGATCCTCGTACATATCTCGATACACGTGCACGTCTTGGGTTGCGTGCCCGTATCGGTCCGCGTGCCTCGGTTTCCGTGCCAGATTCCTGTGCTGCTTGCGGGACCCACACGGTATATCCTTATGCCATCCTCCGTGATTTCATGCATTATTTTATTATTAATGCTAATGATTGTTTATTTTGTGTTCCGAGGACCTCGATTGGCGTGCAAGCTTGGATCCAGGACGCCGAAGACTTGCTTACCTAGCCGAGCCCTCTAGGCAAGTATCCCTTGCTCATCGACGGCTCTTGCCCTCTCTCCTGGATTTTTATTATATTTAATTAATTTGTACTTGTAAATTGTATAATCATGATTAGTGTAGCCTAGTAGTAGAACTGCCATGATGATAACTTAGGATAGCTTGGTCCGATACTGGGATAGACCGAATCGGACAACTCGGACGGGTCATCCACACCTCCGAGGACACGAGCACGACTCACACGTATGGATTGTCCCCATATGCCCCGTGTCTGACTCGCGGTCGGGTAACGGCTTTGGCAAACTGTTTCTATGACTTTGTTTGTGGCTTGGATATGACTGTGGGTCTTGGTGCGCCCTGCATGGCGATTCTTGCTGCATGTGTTGGTTTGGCACCCAGTACGCATCGTAGTGCTGCTGGAGGCCGAGACTTAGTGTTCTCGGCTAGGGATTGGTGCCCAGTACGCATCGTAGTGCTACTGGAGGTCGAGACTTAGTGTTCTCGAATTGCGATTCTGCAGCGGGTTGCGCCGAGTAGATTTATCCCCAATTCGTAGGGAGCTCCCGTTCAGAAATACATAGGAGACTCTGCCGAATTTTTCTAGAATTCCTGGTCGGGAATTTGGTTCGAAGAGTTGGGCAGAACCGTTCTTTTGGTTTGCTGAACCAGCCTCCTGCAAGTTTATCGTAGTATAGTATGCCTGATCCCAGTACCTGCTAGGTAGACTCATAACTAGATTAGTCGCCTAGCTCTCGACCTGTCTTGTCCGTCGGATAGCGTAAGGAGCGCGGTTCTACTCGGGAGACGGTCTGCAACCCTGGTCCTTGTTTGGTTTAAGGGTTGTGGATCTGCTCCAGAGTGGTTCATGCAATCCTTGCCACTTTTCTGGCGGCCTTTAATCATTATATTCTTGTCCCCTGACCATTCATTCTAGGAGCTATCCTAGTCTAGCCAGCTAGGACTGATAGTTGTCCTATGTGTCGGGATTTATGATTTTGGATATATCTGAGGATTGAGTATTATGGAGAGTATGATCTTGAGAATATTGATTGATAGACTCACATGGACTCTTGGATAGTATTGTTATTCCTTTTGAGGATGTTCTAATTCGATCGGACATGACTGTGGATTCTTGGATTTTGATGATCGCAAACATTTCGCGGAACGAGGAGAATACCGAGGATTTTGATATATAATTTTTACTCGACTTCCCAAGCGCCCAAAACCTGGTACCTTTGCTGTATCCCGGTAGTTGGGAGACTTAGTTGCTGATAGCCTGTGATCAATGACTCGGAGGATTCTTGTGAGCCAGAGGGCCTAGCATTGTCTTTAGTGATTAGCCTAGTACCAAGTGATCATATTTTCCTGATATGATATTTATCCCATCGGGGATGGGAAGACTATTGATAGATTGATCCGGTGGGTAGACCGACTTGATGATTAGAGCTGTAGACCCCATGTGTACTTGAGATGCTACTATAGTAGAGATCCTGACCACGTACCTAACCTGGTATCCATGCCACGATGTAGGCAGAGGACTCCATGTGATTGACCGAATGACCATGTTCTTGACTTGACTACTTGTACCCGTGCTGGTACCATTCTATGTGTGCACTGAGGTGCTATCCTACGTGTGCACTGAGGTGCTATTCTATGCGTGCACTGAGGTGCTACATGATTCTATGTGTTATATGGCAGTGCATTCATCTTCCAGCACGGACATGGTAGTTGGCCTGTAGTTTTAGCGTGGTTAGGACTGATTGACTGCTTGCTGCATTACACTAAGAATGAATCCAGATTTGAGACTTTGGGTGTCGAGGTGGATTCGTACTTAGTGTACCCGTACTGAGGTACTCATCTAGGAGGATGAGCATGTGACCACGGCATGTGATTCCAGATAAATGTAGGATTAATCTAGGCAACTAAAGATGGTAGAAGCATTGGGAGGGAGCAGAATCTCGAGATCGTGCATGCCAGCCGCCACAGGTGCTATGATTACCTGTCTAGCATAAGGCTGACCGCCCCGGATATTGTTATCGTCCGCAATAGCGGATGGCAGTATCCGACTACTATATGTACTACCATATGATTGATCTGTTTCGCATGGTTGCCTTTGAGGGACCAGTGCTTATCTATGTGCTATGCGTTATTATTTGGCCTCGTTAGCCCTGTTGGATATAGCACGATCTGAGGATTCTTATATTGCATTGTTGGGGTAACCCAACCTCCACATAGATAGCCGTAGACATTTGAGTGGCTGCTTATTAACCTAAATTGTATGGCTTGTTGCTTGCTAAGCTGGCTGGCATGTAACGCTGTCCCGGCGCGATAATTCATTCCCTTGTTCTTGTTTGATGTAGGGATGAGTTACTGTTCCGATGTCAGACTACGAGTTCCAGTTGGCGATGTAAGTATTAGTGGATGTTAGGATGATTGTGATGATTGTTGGTTACTTACGTATTAGTTGGATTGCTGCCTTATATTCTGGAATCGTGCGTTGGTACCGCACGATCCTTTACCCTCATTACCGCTGTTTATACATGTTATTTCTGTCATATATTATATTCTGCTGGTTTTCTTCGCCCGTTCTTGAGCCTTCCTTTCTGGTACTTGCTACGGTTGGCCTGACCAACCCTGGATTGTTCCCAGATTGCCTGTGATCGACCATGTGGATCTTCCAGACTTGACTTGGAGGACGTGCTTCAGTTCCCGACCATGAGGGAACTGTGTGGGAAGGTATTCTTGTCTACATTATTTCTTATTGTAGACTCTCTGATTATCATATGAGTATTTCCTGTTTTTTATATGATTATCTCTCTTGTCGTTATTTCATTGATTATTGCCTGTGGATATGAGATCAGATTTAGGCCATAGACTGCTTGCATGCTAGGATACCCAACAAGATTGACAGCCACGATCACCGTATAACGTCTTTATACCTTATACGGTGTAGCTGGCCTACGTCCGTCCCCGTATTCCGGTACTGGGGCGTGACATGACAAATCGACTAGAGGATTGTAACTGGCTTGGGATCTGAAAATGAAGCTTTAGAACACTTTGGAAGACGTTTAAGCTTAGAGAGAAGAGATGAGAAACTGAATGAGTGTGTTGAAATGATGAAATCCTTCTATATTTATAGGTTTTCCAAAGTCAGAATTCTGACAGAATTTGGACAGAATTCGGGCAGAGTTCTATGAGAAAATCTCGGCAAGTAGTCGTTGCATCTGTAACTGCAGGAAAACCAAGTTCAAAATCAAACGGGAAGTAGGCGAATTCTGGCTGAATTCTCCTAGAGTGGTTTTTGATTTTCTGGTCATTTTAAAAGCAGATTTTGGGTTATGGCTTTAGAAAAGGTTTAAGCAGTTAGGAGCTTTTGTAAAATTAGCTGTTTTTTAAAACATAGGATATTTTGAAAACATTTTTGGGGTAGCCTATTTGCCAGTACGACTCGATGTACAATATATTTCTAGACTCAATAAATATAAAAATTATATTGCATATTGAAATACAGACCCATACGAAAAAATTAGCTTCGATCTTGAACAAATAGGTAGCAGTTCTTTGGCAGTTGTCCAAGAGTCCAAATAACCCATATATTAAGACAGATTTTGATCAATTATTAAAATCATGTTCGTCCATGACCAATGGGCCAACAGTAGCTGGAAGCTCCAATAATTTATAAATGTCTCTTATCACCTGGAACATACGGGGCGCGTGTTCGCTGGGTCGTTGGAGGGAGATCATTCAGACGATCAGGAAAGGTGGACATAGTTTATGTGCTCTACTTGAGTCAAAAATCAAGACGGATAAGATGTTGTCGCGAAGGACACTGCCACATTGGCACCAGGCTCATAATATGCCGCTATGCCAAATGCCACGTATTTGGGTCCAGTGGGGTAGCCGTGGCTGGGACGGGAATATTTTACTTAACTCCGAACAATTGATTGTGATCCATCTAAAAAACAAAGGAGGCTTGCAACTCTTGTTTGGAGCATATATGGTCATAATGACCGAAATAGGCGGAAGGAGTTACGACAGTTGCTCATACATGTTGCGCAGAGGGCCAGGGATCAGTACAAGTTGCCTCTTCTAATCATGGGAGATTTCAATGCGCTCCTCTATCACCACGAGAAAGTAGAAGGTCGGCCGGTTCCGAATACTATTCTACAAGAGTTCAGATCGTGTCTTCTTCAATCTGGCCTTTATCATCTCGAAAGGTGGGGACACATTTGGACGTGGAACAACAAGGCAGTGCATAAACGTGTGATGTGTCAGTTGGACAGAGCTCTAGGTAACAGGGAATGGTTCCACAAATTCTTAGATATATCAGTTGAGGGTCTGGCAGCGGGAAAAGTGATCATTCTCCTTTATGTGCTCGTTTATCTCCACCTGAGCAGCAACAAGACAGGTCGTTCAGGTACTATAATAAATGGCATTTGAATGGCGCTACAGGGAGGCGATTAGAAGCGGCTTGTGTGCTAAAATACAGGGAAACATACAGTTCAAATTTGTACAATGACTGAAGCTAGTAAAAGTGGCTCTTAAATCCCAAAACAAAGCCAGGCCGGTGCGGTCCTTGAAAGAAGCTGAAAACATTTGCTTATGGTCCAACAGCATGCAACTCTAAGCGGACATAGACAATAAACAGTTGATGCAAACGAAGAATGTCCTCATCAAAGAGGTCCACCGACTTTGTCTTCAAGAGGAAGTAGAGGCGGCCCAACGCGCCAAATGTTCTTGGCTATGCGATGGGGATAAGTACTCCAAGTTTTTCCATGACGTAGTGCGAATGAGACAACATCGAAACCACATAGGCAAATTGATTTGGCCAGACGGGACGGAAGCAGCGACTGCAAAGGATCTCCAAACGGAAGCTATCAGGTACTACTCTGAGCTATTTAATCAATCCGATTATACGGCTAACTTTCCATATATCATTTTCAAACGAATTGTTACGCCACATGGAAACCGTATGTTACAGCGCACGGTGGAAATGGAGGAAATAGAGGCGATTATCAAAGCGGCTGACCCTAACAAATCCCCTGGTCCAGACGAATTTAGTAGCAAGTTCTTTAAGCTTCACTGGAAGGACATCAAGTTCCAAGTGCTGGAAATGGTGCAAGATTTCTTTACAAAGGGAAGACTATTGCGAGAACTTAATCACACTTACCTCACTTTAATCCAAAGAAGGAAGGTGCTACCTCTCTGGCGGACTTCGGCCAATCGTGTGCTGTAATTTTCTATACAAATTGTAACGCACATTATGTGTCGACGAATGGAGAGCATCATGACAAACCTGGTTTCACCCTACCAAGCGGCATTCATAAAAGGGAGAACCATTGCTGGCAACAATTTACTTGCGCACGAATTGGTACGGGACTTCAACAAGTCGGCGGACAACGGGCTTGCATCAAACTGGATTTGCGAAAAGCCTATGACACGGTGAATCGCAAATTCGTCTGTCATATCATGCTCGCACTTAGATTCGACCAGACATGGGTTGATATGGTACACGAGTGCATCAGCATACCTACTTTTTTGTGCTTATAACGAAACTCCGTATGGATTCTTGGGGAGCAATAGGGGTCTTCGACAGGGAGACCCGCTTCACCTTATTTGTTTACACTAGTGATGGTGTTTTCTCGTGCCTTATGGAGGAGGCCATATTTCACAGACGAATCACTCCCTTGCAAAAGAATATCCGGCCGTACGTTCATCATCTTATTTACGCGGATGACTTGTTGGTTTTTATGAAACCAACGGTGGAGGGATTAAATGCTTTGGACTCAATCATGGCTACTATGGGCTCACATACTGGCCTGCAAATGAATCGGGACAAGAGTAAAGTGTATTTCAACTTGCATTGTCCCAACAAGGATGAGAAAATGCAACTCATAGGAGTGAAGCGGGGGGAACTACTGGTAAAGTATTTGGGCATTCCTTCATCTATTAACTATTCTAAAGAAGCTGATTGTCAGAGTTTGGTCGAGTACGCTCTGAAGTATGTGTAGGCAACTCTAGAGGGGGTGTGAATAGAGTATGTGTCGATAATAGCCAATTAAAAATAACTCTAGTCAAGTTCACCCAACAGAAATAATAATCAGAGTATAAGTGCAGAATATAAATGAGATCAGAGAAGCATACGCAGACACAGCAGTTTTTAACCTAGTCTCCTCTCATAGAGGACTAGTCCAGGCCTGAGAACTCTAGCTCAGGATTGAAATCCAGTATTTGTGAAATAGCATACAACCACGTGCCTTTACTCAGAAGAGCACGCCAACTTCTTACAGATTCGCAGATGGCGAGACTTGGAATTGTCCAAGTGACTTCTTTTGGAACTCTTGCACACAAACTTTAGTTGACTCGCACTGAGCACCTTGGGAGCTTGGGAAGTTTTGTGGCTAGTTAGATGAGAAAAATAAGCTCTTGAATGTATAGGCTACAGTAGAAGAGAAGATGAGAAGATTGGATGATTAAAATGAGAGAAATCAAGGCCTATATATACTAGTCCAGAAAGGCAGTTCGGCCAGAACTCTGTCCCAAATATTCAAATTTTTGGCCGTTGGACAACTAGCAACCAGCAAACCCTAAAATCAGGTCCTAAAATTAAAGGGGCAGAGTTCGGCCCGAACTCTGTGTGGGGCAGAGTTCGGCACGAACTATGTCTCCTTGGGGACAGAATGTTCAATGGGCTGTTTTGGAATTGGCAGGTTTTGGATTTTTGTTTGTGGAGCTTTGGGTGTAAAGTCTAGCATTGAGATACTCAGTGCGACTCAACTTACAATAGCCTAGACTCAATAAAAAGTAAAATTGCAGACTCAGAGAATAAGTAAACAGCAGCATGTCATAGCAATTGTCGATGATGTTCGTCTTGAGCTGATGTGTGGTGATCGTCTGTTTTGGAGCTTGATGTGTCAAGTTGGATCATAGCAGATATCGACTTGTTAATTATCAAGATTAGGCTGACTGCGATCCAGTTTTGGTCAACAATCTCCCTCATTTTGATAATTGACAAAAATATGATATTTGTATGTCGCAATATTCATAACTGGACACATGGAATAATGATAATAGCTCTCCCGTAGATGAACATGTCGGCTCCCCCTTAATTGGATATGTCTTGAGACAAGTTCTAATCCAAGCAAACACAACAATATATATTGAAGCTTAAACACATGTCCATACAAATATCACAAGTATTATCAAGTGTTTCCAAAGCACAAGCAAATATCACAAGTATTCTCCTCCTTTGTCATTTAGCAAAATGATAAAGCGATAAAGTGGCTGTCACGACCCGTTACCCAAATTGTTGGGCCGGGCCGAGCCATGTCCAGCCTACGCTTAAGATAAAGCGCAGTAAGCTGTTCTAGAGATAACAAGACAAGACTAAATGTGCTAACAGTTCTATACGTGAAGAAGAATCATAAATGCTCCAAACACAAAAGTCGTCGTATTATAAATATCCAAGTACAAGTAAACTGAAATGTAAAACTGGATACATGTCTAGTTACAAAATGGTATAGTCTAATACATGACTACACTAAGTATCCCAAGCAGCTAAGCAAACTAGACGAGTCTCCCCGCAGGAACATCCTTGTATGGCAAAACCGGGTCCTCGGTAGTGACTCCATAATACGAATCACAGAGCAACTCCTCCTCAGTAAGTATACCTACAACGTTATCCTGTCAGGACGGGAGCAAGTACAACTCTACAACTAAAGTACTGAACATATAATGAAAGAGATGTGCAACAAGAAATATGGTGTGATAAGTCTATAAACAAAAATACTGGAAACATGGCCTCATGGTACAACTGGGATCATAGTATCATAGTAACATAGGGCATGGCATCATGGTTTAATTGGTCATTTCTACAAATGACCACATATAGTTTAAAGTTTAAAACCGTAGCATGTACGTGAATCGGTCAATAGGTGGTAGGATGTACTGTGGTACATGTCAAGTTTTTTTCTGGTGTGCCCACACGTGCACGAACGGCATCGATGTATATCCATACACAAAGCGAGATT